>CM022491.1:21207635-21309301 GCA_011952105.1 Coreoperca whiteheadi | reverse complement strand
AAATGGTAAATGGACTGTACTTGTATATCGCCTTTTTAGTCTTCCGACTACTAAAAACGCTTTCACACTACATATCACATTCATACACTGTTGGCAGGAGTTAACTGCCCATCAGTACAAAGTGATCTAATCATTCTCACACACTCAAGGATTGAACCACCGACTTTTCCAATTGGTGGATTCCAAGCCACAGCTGCCCATCCATATATATATATATATGGATTACAGGATTAAGGTTAAGGGTTAGGGTTAACAATATACACTTGTCAATCACTTTATTAGGTACACCTATTCAACTGCTCATTAACGCAAATATCTAATCTAATCATGTGGCAGCAACTCAATACATTTAAAGCATGTAGACATGGTCAAGACGATCTGCTGAAGTTCAAACCAAGTATCAGAATGGGGAAGAAAGGTAATTTAAGTGACTTTGAACATAGCATGGTTGTTGGTGCCAGAAGGGCTGGTTTGATTAGCCATTTCAGAATCTGCTGATTAACTGAGATTTTCATCTCTAGAGTTTACCGAGAATGGTCTGAAAAAGAGAAAATACCCAGTGATCAGCAGGTCTCAGGGCGAAAATGCCTTGTTGATGGCAGAGGTTGGAGGAGAATGGCCAGACTGGTTTGAGCTGATAGAAAGGTAAGCCTCACTCAAATAACCACTCATTATAACCATGGTATGCAGAAAAGCATCTCTGAACATACAACATGTGAATGGATGTTAATTTGATTATTATTGTGCTGTATCAAACAGTTTCATGTCAATATAATACATTTTTTTAACTTTTACCTTTTTTTGGTGTTTTTTTGTTGTTGTTGTTTGTTTTGTATATACGTTTTGCCAGTCGCGTGTACTGTATAACAGTCTGTGAAAACAAATTTCCCTATTCTATCTATCTATCTATCTATCTATCTATCTATCTATCTATCTATCTATCTACCTATCTATCTATCTATATACATATTTTGATATTATTGAATTATCAGTGCCTAGTACTGGTAGTAGTTAATGGTAGTATTTGTATTAGTATTTGTATTAGTATTTGTAAGTACTAAGACCCACTGTTGCAATTTTTCAAGGTTTTCACAAAATCCTCTAAAAACCAAAAATTTAAAAAACCTATTTTTTCCTTAGAACAGTTTAAGAAGTTAAAAAATGTTATTACTTTTTTTTAAATCAATAATATCAATTCTTGGGTTTCAGAGGGATATTATAAAGGTTTTGCTCATTTTACCTATTTTATATACTGTTGGGTAGTTTAATCTACATTAATGCATAATGGTCTATAAGATAATCTTATGTTTGTAGCGTCACTGTCCAGTGGGAACCAAGTATCCCTAAAAAGTAAACTTTTAATGAGCTAAGAAAAACAGCCTGTTGTCAGCTTTGTGACAATGCATTTGCCAGCAAATCCAAGAGGGTTTTTAATAGTTATTTATTTATTTGTACAGTGTATTTTATTAAAGGCAGTCCTCTCATCCATAGTCCCAATTGTTTTTAACAGTAGGCTGATGTTTAAAACATTTACCACTCTACCATTTTAAATTTTAGATTTTTTTTTGTCTTACCTGAATCGGCTAGCTCGGGTTCATCCTGTGAAAGAATCTGGTAGAAGCCAACTTTGGATTGTGATGTCCCTTCTTCCATGACATGAAACATCTTCCTCATTTGTTCATATGGTGTCAGAGCTTTGGTGATGGTCGTTCGCTGCTGTGACATGCAGGCCTCTATGGTGGTACTTGCTGCCCATTAGAGAATTTAACAAGGAGAAATGTGTGCCTAGGTTAGAAGTAATTCAACATTGGTGGTACTTAACTGTGCAGTCGGTCAAATATTAAAGTTCTTTCAGTTTTCAAGATAGGTTGTTATTTAATTGATTACAAAACCTTTCACTGCACATTACTGGCAGAAAAATGTTCTTGCAGTAGATGTAAACACAGCGGCAGTTTGAAAGCATGAATACCATACAAAACCATAGAATGACCATTCATTGGTATACGAATACATGTTTGTTGTTGAGAACCAAATAATAATTTTGAAGAATAAAATAAACTTACCATGGTCTCTTGATTCACCCAGGTTACCATATTACAAATTCAAAACTGATGTTTGCCATGAGTTCACAGGCCACAGTAGGAATTTTTGAAATTTTGAATAAAAAAATAAATAACAAAATTTAACTCACATAATTACTTAGTTTACTGCAATTAGAACAGGCCCATTTATTAAATAGAACAAAATATTCGTAAGTGGATGAAAATACTGAACCATTGCAAATTTACATTATTTATCTTATTCTTTCTTTTCTTACCTCAGCTTCTGCTTCAGTCTTGAGTTGTGTTCAAAAACACAAATTCAACCATGTTAGGCTTAAAGTCCTAGAAGACAAGGCACATTTTAGCAAGTCATTTGGGAGAGTGCTGTGGTGGTCTGCTTAGGTGTTAGACTCTGTGGAGATCTGTGAGTATGAGGCAGGCTGGCTCTGTTATCTTAAAAAAATGTTATATCTTCACAGTCCACACATTTGTTGACGACCACCAGGTCTGGGTGTCACATAGATGTGACACCCAGTAAGCGTATCCATGATTGGATGGTAGGTGATATTTGGGTGGGGCTACCTCTTGCTCTGTGAGTCTGGTCTCAGCTGATAATGGTTGGGTCCATGTTTGGTTTGGTGTCCAGGGTTTCTCTCAGCTCTCCTCATGTACGGAAGCATTAAATAATCAGATACGAACAACCAGTGGCTACCATACTCATGCCCGCATTATATATACATACACACAGAAAATGCGTGTCAACACTTTCTAACATTTTGATACTTTCTGATGGCATAAGAAGTACACTGATAATTTATTTAATTTATGGCATAGGTAAATATGGTAGAACATTACTTTACTGAAACATATTCCATAATACATTTGTTTAATATTAATAATGCAGCTCTTGGTGTTCAATGTAATCATGCATCATAATTACAAAAATAGGTGACTATGAACTATATCAAAAGAGGGGGTTCTATATCGGACATGTAAAATTAGGCTGAATCTCACTCTCTTTGTACTCTATGTGGAAATTTGTTTGAGTTGTGTGAAAGGCAAACTTCAAAGAAAAATGAAAATGAAAAGAATTTTTTGTAACTACTCCCTCTCTGTGCACACAGTTTATAAATATGAATACAAACATGATCTAATTTAAAAAAATACTTTGTGGTTATCAGTCCTTCCTTTTAACTTTTTGAAGGTTTTAAATATCTCATATATTTTGGTCAATAAAGTGCATTGACTTGGTTTGGTAATTTAGGTACTTTTACACAGAAAGTTAACCTGGCATTATTTCTTAAAAGAAATACCACTCACCTCTGCTTTGTTTCATTTAGTCACAAACTACTAATTTACCACCTAGTGTAATAACTGTCAGTTCAATCAGTACTGTAGAGAATGAAATTATCTTCTAAATAATATAGCAAAATATCAGTGTAATGACCACAGTGTAATGACCACAGTGTAATGACCATGTAATAATGACCATAGTCTCTCTACTGATGTGCCATGCATGTGACATCTACTGGACAGACAGGGGAACTGGGTGGGACTATCTGGGACAGCCCTTAACTGGTTTAAATGATATATGTAAGATGGAGACTATTTATGTCAATTGGTAATTACAAATCTGAACAAACAGCAATGACATGTGGCGTTCCCCAAAGGTCCATTCTTGGTAAAGTTTTATTCAACATCTATGCTTCAATTACTCATTTTCTGGAAAACAACAAAATATCCTATCATAATTATGCAGACAACAAGCAGATTACATAACAATAAATCCAGATGATTATGGACCAATACAGTCACTGAATAAGTGCATTGAACAAATACATTTTTGGATGTACCAGAATTTTGTCCAATTAAATAAGAATAAAACTGAAACAATTGTTTTTGGTGCCAAAGAAGAAATCTAATGTTAGTACTCATCTTGAAGACCTAATGTTTACGACTTCAAACCAGTCAGTAATATTGGTTAGTTGTGGACCTAAATTTCAAAACCTACATCATCAGAATTACAAAATCAGACTACTACCCCAATAAAAAAATATAACATGACTTAAAATACTCATGTCCCAACAAGACTTAGAGAAACTTGTTTAATGCTTTTGTTTTTAATAGGCTTGATTATTGTAATAGTGTCTTTACAGTCTCTATAAAAAAACAATCAGACAGCAATATATACTTACAGCAGGATGTGTATTTGTGCCTTTTTACATGTGTGACAAGTATTTGGTAGGTGGTAAATTTAAAATTTAAATCCATAATTAATAAAGAAAAAGATAAGATAAGTAAAATCCTGATTGGACCTAAAGTGTGTTTTATATTTTTGATATAATATATGTAGGGCGATCCTTCAAAACTTTATTACTGGTTTATTACGATACTTTTGTTCTAATTACTACTAAATAACTGTAGTAATAATTGTTGCCTTTATACCCAGTTAACACCCATGCTGCTTCTTGTGTCATTTCCGGTACAACACTGCTCGTTTGTTCAGAGCGAAAGGGGTAGTGTGGATTTATTTGGGAGCGGCCCTTCTCCTACCCCTCTGCTGCTTTGTCTGCATCAAGACATCAGCATGAACCAAGAACAATACTGGAAGTTAGACCATTTAGCTCCAAAATAAAAGCATGAACTGTCAATGTTTTTGGATGTGATGGGAAGCAATCATACAATTGTAAGTGGAATTCTGTAAATTAGCTGTAAGTAAGTATAAGTCCAGTAAATAAAATGTGTCCAAAAATGCGGGGCTACATATGTTTACTGAAGAGTGGGGTCTATGTGTCCAGTGTGGTCTTGTAGTCATCAAAATACCTGTAAACAACAAAAACAAATTTAAAGAAATGTATTTCAAAATCATTACAAAGCTGACGAGGGACGCATTATGACCATGTTTTTACAGTGACCCTATAATATTATTATACCGTCAGCTGTAAACTTAGTACCCTGGGTCATCCAAAATAATTTTACCTTAAGATTTGAGACCGGAGGTTGCTGTTCTTTATGATGTCCAACTTGACTTTAGTGACAATTTCACAGAGCACCAATGGGTGTCTGGTCGCTTCGCTCACTGCGTTGGTCGGTTACTGGAAAATATTGCTTCATTCTCCCATTGACCCTCCTCCTACCGCTGGAACAACTGAATCAAATCAGCCAGTACATAGACAAACAGTACAGGAAATAACCAGCCTTCCTTCAAATTAAAGGAAAAAAATGTACCACTATTGAGTGGAACGGAAAAGTACTGGGGGGATTAGAACAACATGATTAACTTTAAACACTTAATTGAAAGATACATTTCAGTAAATGTATGTTGAATGTTGTAATGTAAATTATTTTGTTCGTCAATGGAGTCTTTATTTTGAAATGTGCAACCTCGTGTGACATTTTTACAATAGCTAACTTTACACTGATGTCGCTGTACAAAACACAGTATAGGCTACAGACCTCCCAGCATCGTGTTTATCCAACTTCTTCGACAGCAACTGGGGAACAGCTTTTATCAGATGACTATAAAATATGGAGGATTTTTAGTGAAATAAGAGGATTAAACACGCTTACTTTTCTTGCCACTCTTTTCCTCTGGACAAAGACACTCCTTTATTTTTTTGTGCGCTCGATGTGTACCGAGTTCAGCAGAGATCCCAGCAGACATTCCCTGGTGGTTTGGTAAGTTAGGACTTTGGTAAGTTAGGACTTTTCGCCCCCCCCCCCCCCTCAATCATCGATTCATGTGAGTTTCTTTTGAAAAAGCCACAACGACTGTAAAGGGAGCTCTTGTTGTGTTGGCTTCACAGGCATGTGTGAGTTGCTCTGGCAGCTCAGTCAGAGTCGCTTATAAAATCAACCCACAATCAACAATATAGGCTATAGTTTGTATGGTTATAGGGTGGAGGATGGTGCTTTAATGATGGAAAAACTCCATCTCCAAGTAACACCAGATCACCTTTTATATACAAGCAATACTAACACCATAGGTCCACTAGAAGATCAAAGAATGACCAGTGATAACTTTAAACTAATCCTTAATCAAACCACCAAACTAAAAAGGCTGAGTAGGCAATAATCTGCAGTTTGATTTGTTTGTGTTATCTGGTTAGTTTGATTTTGCAGTTAAGTCAAGAATTGTTAATGTGTGAAAATTGCATGCTCATCAGTGGATAATAACACTTCTGAGGTTTGACAATAGCATGCATTAAAGCAGGGGTTGAACTGTCATGTCAAGGACCAACCAGACATATTCACAGAACAATGAAGCCCACTCAGCAATATAAGCATTTGATACAAGTTATGATTTCCTCTGTCTTTCCTCACCGCTGCAGTGTAGTTAAAGGAGAGTGACACTTCTGAGAATAGTCATATTAGCACATAACATTTTGTAAATAAAATGACACTGAACTATTTCGGCATCGAACTGGGGACCCTATGAACACCTTCAAAGTTCCTTGGAGCGTGCTTTTGTTAACGAACCAAACAGATCTAGCTCCTTTTTGTTTCATGTTAAAATTGAAGAGTTCCCTCCGAAAAGCCAAAACATTGACAACAATCAGACTAAAAAGCTAAAAAAATAAATGAATAGATGGGAACCAAACAATACGATAAACTGATTATTTTTACAAACTGAAAAAAAAGGTTTTATGACTATTCAACAGGACATTGTCTAAAAATATTATCAAGAATGAATTATTTTCCATATGGGGTCAGTAACTGACAGAAATTAGGCCTTCTGACTGTAATAAATCCTTTTTTTGTTTATTTGCCTCAGTGTATAGGAATGGCAACTGCTCTCAGTGGCCGAAACCCTGGCGGACGTGGACCGAACCGAAGTAAGGGTCGGATTTTAGGCATCATTGATGCCATCCAGGATGCAGTGGGGCCACCGAAACAAGCAGCTGCCGACCGACGGACTGTGGAGAAAACCTGGAAACTCATGGATAAAGTTGTAAGTTTGGAGTGATAAACCCGTCAGGACTGTCTTCCAGATGGTAGTAATAATAATAATAATTATATTATATAACTTTATTTGTTTAGCACCTTTCATTAAATACATGCAGCTCAAAGTGCTTTACAACAAAGAAAATAGATGCACAGAGTGCTTCAGATTAAAAACAGAATGAACACACCGTAGTTAAAGTAAAATAAAGTTAAAATTAAAAAATAATAATATGAAAATAAAGTTAAAAAGTAGAATACAGAAAATGCAGAAAATCTAGTAAAATACAGCATTTTAAAAGAAGTGCAGCAGCGCATAAAAGCGAAGCAAAGAGCAAAAGAGTTTTGTGCCTGTATCAGAAAGGCCAAAAGGCTAAAGTGAAGCTTTCTTTTAAAAATATTTAGTGAGCTGGCTTCCCTGATATCTATAGGTAGTGTGTACAATAGCTTTGGGGCATAATTGACAAAGGCTGCATCCCCAATTTTCTTTTAGCATTTGCTGGGAACCTCCAATAAACCAGAATTAGATGATCACAGTGTTCTTGAAGGCATGTAGTAGGGAGATAGCAATGTAGCTTGGTCCTAGCCCATTAAGGGCTTGTATATAAGAAAGAGGACCTTAAAATCAATTCTAAATGTTACAGGCAGCCGGTGCAGAGCAGCTAAAACTGGACAAATGTGCTCTCTCGTCCTGGTTCTGGTTAATAGCTGAGCCGCAGAGTTTTGAATGAGCTGAAGTCTCTCCGTGGTTTTCTTCGGGAGGCCAGTAAAAAGTGTGTTACAGTAGTCGAGTCGGCTTGAAATAATGGCATGAATCAGTTTTTCACCAACCTTTTGATTTATAAATGGTTGTGCTGGCGCTATTGTTCTAAGGTGGAAAAATTAGGTTTCATTATCTTGTTACTGTGGGACTTGAATCTTAGATCTGAATCTAAGACTCCAAGATGTGGGACCTCAGATTATTTTGAGTTCAAACACTATCGAACACCCGCTTAAAAAATGCTGTAGGTACAGGTTCAATACATGAGGTGGAGGAGTTACACTCAGTGACAGTCCTGGAAAGCTCACTTACTATAATACAGTTGATTGTTCTCATGGTTACATCTTTTTTTAAAGGTTTGCTGAGGTCATCTGTGTTTACATCAGCAGCAATATTGCCTCTAATTTAAGTTATTTTGCTATTGAAGAACAATGCAAGCTCGTCACAGTTTGATCCAGAAAACTTTGGATGGGTGGGGGCAGTGTTGAGTAGCTGGTCAATAGTGGTGAATGAGATTCTAGAGTTTCTTTGCGAACTTTGCTTCATACATAATGTCCTAGGATTGGTGGTTAAAAAACAAACAAATTAAAAAAAGAAAAAAATGGTTTAGTTGAGCTGTGGTGTTCCATGTTGATGCTGGAACCGACTATGACCACAACTAGTTAGAGTGCCCTGTTGTCCCAGATCTAGGAATCTCTTTTGAATCAAAAATTCCCTTTTAGTCTTAGTTAAGATTAGGTTGGCATCAAAAAACACATGGTCAGAAATGGTCAGAAATAGGTCATTCTAATACTGAAACATTGTTAATGTTTAACCCTGTTGTTTGTTATTATCAAGTCTAGAATGTTACCATGCTGGTGAGTGGCTTAATTTATATGTTGGGTAAGATCGATGCTGTGCATTAAATTCATAAGCTGCACAGCTTTGGAGTCATTCTTTTTGTTGATTATTCAGGTCTCCATTAAGGATGAATCTATCAAATCCATTGATAACAAGTGAGATCAGCTCTGAGAATTCCTGCAGAAACACCGATAAATATCTTGGTGGCTCATATAATGTAATAATGAGCACTGATAGTTCTGCTTTGAGCTCAAGAGCAAGATATTTAAATGATGTAAATTCACCCAGGGAATGTCATTACACACAAATTGTGTAAAGAAAATAGATGCTATCCCTCCTCCTTTCCTGTTTTGTCTGACTGACTGATAAATATGATTGTTTGATATGATCAGTGATGCTACACCAGTAGTGCTGTTTAGCCAGGTCTCAACTAAAAACATTAAATGAAAATTCCTTTCAATTATCAGATTATGGATGAAGAAGGTTTTGTTAGCCAATGATCTGACATTAAAAAGAGCTAATTTCAGCTGTAGGGTTTCTGTGACTGGAAAGGTCACATACGAGTGGCAGGAGTATTGGCAGTTCTTTTGAGCCCAGCTTTAACTCTGGTCTGTCCCGAGGAGATGGTGTCTGTGGCCATTTTGCACATGTCCTGCCTGTAGACCTGCTTGGCATGTGGAAGAATGGCAATGATGTCCCCGATGACTGTAACGCTGAGGTCCATCATGAGCAGCGCCTAAACCTCCCATCAGCCCTCGGACGAATCAATGCTGTCTGTAACAAGCAGAGCCTTCTGCTTTACTTCAACATGCTGATGAAACTCTACAAGTCAAACTGCTGGAAATAGGAGTCATAACCTGACATTGATGGCTACTTTTTGAGACAGAAAAAGATCAAATGGCTTGCTGAGGTGGAAGTAGTTTTTTGCTCTGAACATTGACAAATTTGTTTGAGTAAATTTGGTACTGAGACAATTCCAGATGGTCTGTGATTGCTATGATGAATATGACCATGCCAGCAGTGGTTTACATTCACCGGAATGTTGAAGGAAGCGACATGGGGTGTCTCTAATCTCTGATAGACGTCTGAGTGATGATATCTGGGGATGTTGTTGTTTAATAGTTAATCAATTTGACTGAGCTTCAGCGTGGCAGCTTTAACTAACTCCTTGCTTGGTGAGAGTGTTGGAGGTGGGGTGTTGGATCCCTGGCTGGGACAGAGACATCCTCTGAATGCCTTGGGTGATGTAAAGCAGAGGGTCAGGTTATGGGGGAGAGATATAGGCTATCTGCCTGTGTATGCTGTCCTTGTCCTTGTCCTTCACGTAGTAGGAACAGTCCTTGTTGTAGATGCACATGGACAGCTGGAGCTACAGCTAATGGGGTGCACATGTTCCCTGACCATATTTTCTGATGGTGTATTCAATTAATTCAAATATTTGTTCGATACACTTCTTGCACATCCTTTCTAGTACGTATTTGTCAAACTCTATGGTAACTCATTGATGATGTGTCCAAGAACAGCAGAAGACTGAATCATTAAACCTAATTCAACCAAATATTCAATAATGATATGGACAACCTCACTGACATCTTAGAGTTTGTTTGTGAGCAGAGTTAGCGCTTCATTTTGAAGAGTTCATCAATAATCTGCACATCAACATATACTATTCCATGAGATTTATATCTGATCCTGCTTGGTTGTTGTCAGTTTTTGTCATGTAAACACAACTTAATGTTGTAGCATCAAGCAAGCATTCATTAATGGATTTCTTTGCTATAGGTCCGCCTCTGCCAAAACCCCAGACTCCAACTGAAAAACAGTCCACCGTACATTCTGGATATCTTACCTGATGCCTACCAGCACCTGCGGCTTATACTGGGCAAATATGAAGAGAACCAGAGACTCACACAGCTCAGTGAGAATGAGTACTTTAAAATCTACATTGATAGCCTTATGAAGAAATCCAAACGGGCCATCCGGCTCTTCAAAGAGGGAAAGGAGAGGATGTATGAGGAGCAGTCACAGGACAGGTAAGAGAACTTTTGATAAGAGAAAATCTTTATTTACTTATTTTATTTATTACTTTTTTACTTCATGGAGGCTTTCAAGATGACAATGGAGGGTAACTGTGCTCATGGTGCACAGAGGCTAATTGTCTTGACCTGCCTTGATCTTTACTGGAAAAGCACTTTCAAAATGATGATAATCCTGTGATGCCTCCCCTGCATAATGGGCAAAATGGAGTTTATTGGACAACCTGACAGTAATTTAATATATTTAAGTTTTGTTGATGATTTAAGTATTAAAAATCTTCTTGGTGGCAGCAGTTGAACAAGGTAATTTATTTATCATTATACAACACAACAACGAAATTAAGTTAGTAGTCCCTTCATGCTACACACTATACAATATATATATCCTACAGTTACTTACATCAAATCCACTCAGACGTCGTCCAATGATTCTTCAGCAATAAAGCCGAAATAATTAACCATTTTTAACAAAAATGTAGCAAGTTTTAAGGAGCTACCAACCGCTCCATCTACATGCACAGCCATAGCTGCGAGCGTATGCTCTGTTCAGGTCCCTTAGTTCCAACGCTATGGGCAGATTTCTGTGGGTTAAGTATACAGTAGTTGTTGCAGGATGCCCTCTATTCAGCTGTCACTGCCCTTTAAGAATAATATAAGATGCAGGATGTGAGTTATGTCTGTGCCCATTTTCTTACTCACTGACAATCATGGTCACAGAGACAAGACAAGAAATGACAGTCAGAACTGTCATAGTGTTTACACTTCAATCTTGGGTTTTCGTCAGCGTTTGTTGTTATACATTGCTGATGGAAAATATTTTTTTATGAATGTTTAATTTCACCAAAACTAAATGAAGCTACATTTCGTCTATAGCTCAGTTTTGTACTTACAGATAATGTGAATCAACCTCCCACGTCATCATTTAAATCCACAATTTACTCATATCTGTCACATTGAATTTCAGAACTAAAACTGTGTGGTGATATCAAAAAGAAGTTTTCATAAGCTAATCTTAAAAGTAATCTAATAATTGTGGACAATGTATGATCTCAGCCGTTTCACCATGATGATAGATATTAATACCTCAACATGGGTTGACAGCAGAGGTACTGTGATGAAAATGACGATGAGATGATGATGGTGAGATCCTAAGTGAGAGGTTTGTCCATTTCACTAGAGTAACAGGAAGGACACCCAGCAGTCCTGTCCTCTCCACGCTCCAATTTGGATTTTGATGTGTTAGACATGAGTCTGACTGACTCAGATTATAGAGAGAGTGGGAGGTGAAGATGAAGACGTGAAAGAGAGGAGAGTTGGAGGGAGAAGAGAAAGTGTAGGCATATTCAGCAGAAAATAAATGTTGCAGTCGTTTTTGGTTATCTGTATATAGGGGCCAGTGCTGCTGCACTTGGTTTTACTGTATGCTTTATCTTAGAATGCATTATGCTAAAAAACACATTCATGTCACATATCTGCAGTACTGGCATAGTATTTTTGCTGACAGTCAACCAAAATATAAACAGCTTTTTTGTGCATTAAGCTTGCACAATTTCTCTTTAACAATGCCTAAACACATTATGATCACATAATATTGACTATAGCAGGGGATGTAAGGAGAATGAGACAGGATGAATGGAAACTACTTATTACAAAAAATTGCATTGTAAAGTACTGTGCAAAAACAATGCCTCCAAAACAGCAAAGAAATTGGGCTGCTTCACTATAAATCAATGGATGCCATTATACTTTTTTACACTTTGTCCAAAAAGGAGAAAGAACCAAGAAAGTGAATTTTGTTCCTTATTTCTGTAAAACTGTTTGTGCAAGAGCTCGAGTTGACTGTGAAAGGCTCCACTGATTCTCAGGAGCTCTCTCTGATTGCCATGTGCAGAAAGGGGGAAAATCCCCATGCGCTTTACATCCTGTTCATATATTTCCTCTCTGTTTGAGCTCTGAAATAGTCACCCAGCAGAGTTTTTGATCTTTCTGTGTGAACTCCTCTCTTAATTTTTTCTCTCTCTCAAATGTAAGTTCTTTTTTGTTGCCACAGTCATTATTTGCCTCTTCGCCCCAAAGGTCCTAACAGACTCCGCTTGTGTTGGCTTAATCTATCACAGTGAAAACAGCTGTTTCAACAGTATCATCAATAGTATTTACAGTAAAATCTGAAATGTTAGGAATTGTATGTTTTTCATAACTGAATGTCGAAGCTGAATCTCTTGATCAGTTACACAGTAAATTGTCATTTAGTAGTTTTTACTGATAGATACTGGTAGTTACATGATATTTCAAAATTCAACCCAAAACTGCAACTCACTTCATCTCCCCAAGAAACACAACGCTGCTTCTCACATTTTATACAGATAAAACCAGATATGAGATCCTTGGTGCCACTGGTGTCCACTTTTAAAAAAATGTAAAACATTTTTTTAAAGATTTTTGGGGCATTTTTTGGGGCATTTTTGCCTATATTCAGATAGAGATAGCTACAGAAAAAGAAAGGAAAGGGTGGAGAGAGAGCGAGGGGATGACATGCAGCAAAGTGCCATGGGTTGGATTTGAACCCAGGCCAATGTGGTACGGACTCTGCCTTAATGGTACACGTGCTTCCAGGTGAAGTATCAGAGCACTCCCATGGCCTAATTTTGATTTTGTCAGTTCATTATTAAAAACATTACTGAATACTCATTTTGATTTCACTGACACCTCATTTTTATTAACAAGTTACAAAAACAATAGAGTATCCAGTCGATGTTGCATTACATGGACACATTATTGCATTGCTAGCAAAAACTGTTCTGCTGTTCCAGGACTTGATTTCATTATTAACTAGTGTTATTGACTTTATTGAATTTGCTTTTTTTACATTAGGTTGAGCTGTTTCGGAGGCAGCAGTGTGTCAAAGTGAACAGGAAGACCATCTTACAACCAGAGGTCTTGTTTTCAAACTTAGTTGTCTGCAAGCTTCTTCCCTGTGGAAGTGTAAAAACAAAGAACCCTGACCAGCTGCAGGGGGGCTGTTCTGTACCTGACCCAGGTATAAATGAACAGTATCTTTATGCCTCCGCGATGGCGATAGCCTGTTTTCGGGTTGTCGTCCTTTCATCCTATTCTCGTCAACGCTATATTCCAGGAACACCTTGAGGGCATTTCTTCATATTTGGCACAAATGTCCACTTGGACAAAAGGATGAACTGATTAGAATTTGGTTGTCAAGGTAAACCATAACTCACCAGAACCTTATTTCACAGTTGGGTTGGACAATGAATTGGTGATACATTTGATTTAAAGGTCAATGTCACTGTGACCTCAAAGGAACTTGACGAGCACATTTTTGGCCATAACTTAAGAATTGATTCAGTAATTAGGACAACATTTTGCACAGATGTTTAATGGGATACAACGAAGTAATGACATTTTCTACCCAAAAGGACAAAGGTCAACTTCACTGTGACATCATCATGTCCTGGAAAAACACTTTTTTGGCCATTATTCAACACCATAACTCAGGAGCAGAAGGGTAGATTGTGATCAGATTTCATAGTTGGTTGGACACTGAATAGGTGACGCTTTTGACTCATTGTGACCTCAAAATGAGCTCAAAATAAGCTTTTAGCCAGAATTAAGAATGAATGAATTTCAAGCATCATATTGGAGCGTGACTAGCTAGTCGTGATCTGTGAGTGGGTGAGAGAGTTTCACCTATAGTCCACAGAGATACATCACATCTAAAAATGCCAGGAGAAAACAAAAGCACCACATTTTGTGTAGCTATAGTCTATAAGAATCCATCTTTACATAGTAATCAAGTACCTTTTTAGGCTATGATAATCCTTCATTAATCAGTATATTATCAAAAATGTATATTCTTTGGAATCATACATATGTATCATCAATGTATATAGAAGAAGAAGACGATGAAGAAGTTTCTTTATTGTCACATACACAATCATACACAGTAAAATGTCTAGTGAAATTCAATCTCTGCATTTAAACCATCCTAATTATTAGGAGCAGTGGGCAGCTGCATGGCCTGGGGGCAATTTTGGGGTTCAGTGTCTTGGCCAAGGACACTTCGACATGTGGCTGGGGGGATCGAACTGCCGACCTTCCAATCGGTGGTAGCCACACTAAGCCAGGCTTTGTGGAACAGCGGCTCATCCACCAATTGGAACATCGGCGGTTCAATCCCAGCTTCCCCCAGGTGTGCTTGAGCAAGATACTGAACCCCAAATTGCTCCAGAGGCTGTGCCTTCAGTGTGTGAGTGTGTGAGAATGATTAGATTTCTTTGTACTGATGAGCAGTAGTTTGGGTAGTCTGAAGACTAGAAAGGCGCTATACAAGTACAGTCCATTTAACTATAACTTATAACGTCCCGCTCTGAGTCTGGACAGACATGGATGTAAACTGCAAGTTGACTGGTTGACAGGGTGGTAATTCTAGTTTAAAGTTACTATACAAATACTAAAATGTACTAAGATGTGTTCTTTGAAATAGATGACGTTTTTCTTTCTTTATACTTCTTTATGGAATTAATTTTCCATCAAAATAATCTGTTATCACAAATTTTTAGATGTGAGTAATTTGTTAGATTTCAGGATAATTCACTTGTCATAGCAGCAGCATAAAGCAGTAAATCTGACAATAAAACAAAAAAGGAAGAAGAATGCTGTTTTCACACCCTCGGTACAATCACGTAATACTGAAAATGTAAGAATTACTGTAATCACAATGAATTCCATTTCTCTCTGCTATCTTTCATAAAAGTCTAATCTCAAGGAAAGCAAAGCCCAAACACAGTTTAGGATTTTTAAATACACCTTGGACAAAATATTTCAGACATCAACGAAATGTCAAATGACCATGTTGACAGGCTTGTACTTGTCCGTAAATATAGTTGTAGTTTCCCCACATTTCCTTCTACATGTTATGTTGCTATTTGAATAAGAATATGGTCTTTCATACTCAAATTTACTCAAATACTGAATATCTTACTGTGTACTCAATAAAGTCTTTTTAACTCTTCGTTAACATAGATGGATTATGAGACAATGGGCCCATGTCCATGCGGACATGCAAAAGGCCCCACACCGCTTCTACCTAGAAACAAGAAACCCAGACTTTAAGAGACACAAAACACCTACAAACAACACAGCCGTGTCTCTTTGTAGTTTTTTTTTGTCTCCTTCAGTGATATTCTGACCGCTAGGACCCCTGGTCCTGTGCCTGGTAGGCCTGTTTAGTAATCCATCCATGTTTGTTAATTTCTGATAAGTGACCCTCACTAAATTATTACTTGTGTAAGCCACTGAAAATGTGTAAATAGATACAAAAGTATTTCACCCAGATAGAGGTACACACCAATACAACAAATAATTGCAAATCAATAGGATTGAATTCACATTGCACTGGATTTAACTGCTATTTCTGTGTTATGGTAAACATCAGTAGTCAGCAGTGCTTCATCAAGGAAAGTCTTGTTTTGAAGTGGGAGGATGTGAATAAACTCCTCAGTCCTTTATATCAGCAACTCTGGAAATCTATTAATAATATTTTACACAACACATATCCTCTGACAAAGAAGCATGAAATGAACAAACTGTCTTTAAGGAAATAGCGACGTGATCTCACATCTGGCATCACATCTGTCTCCAGAAACATGGGTACCCATATGTGGCCTGCTGTGTCTTTGTGGCAGCCTGTCTAGCACAAGTGTGTTTCATACGCTTGATTAACTGCTGTGATCACGCCCAAACCTTTCTTCTGGGCTGCACCCTGTCTTAAGCCATCTGATGTTCAGGCGTCAACCCCCCCAGCCTTTTTACCATGTCTTCTTTGACTTAGTGTCTGACCACCTGATCCCCGTTCCGCTGCATATTTATTTTCCAAATGCTGAGAAATACATAATTAGGATAGAAGAAAATTGGTAATGGTAATAATATTAATATAATTAAATATAAATAGTAATAATAATTATATGACTCATTATGAAGATTGATAACAATAATTGTAGTAGTGGTTGGTGAGCAGGAACATGGGGGCAGTAGGAGGCCTGCAATAATAGATCCAGACTCGGCAGCTCCGGAGTCAAATACCTGCTGAAAGTGACAGAAGAAGAGTGGAGAGAGAAGAGAAAGCAGAACGCTACGGGAGAGAGAAGATGTCGAGTTAGTTACATGCATTAATGATAAGTGTGTACAGATGGAGAAAGAGAGGAGCTCAGGGCGTCATGGGAAGTCTCCCATCAGTCTAGGCCTATAGCAGCATAACTAAGCGATGGTCCAGGACTCACCTGAGCCAGCCCTAGCTATAAGCTTTATCAAAAAGGAGAGTCTTAAGCCTACTCTTAAATCTGGAGGTGGTGTCTGCCTTCCGAACCCAAACTGGGACTTGATTCCACAAGAGAGGAGCTTGATAGCTGAAGGCCAGTAGTTAAAGATAGATAATAGTTAAAGATTGCACAGGAACTTTATGTTCTTTAAATGTTATCTCTTTGAGTCAATTGTCTTTGACTCTGAATGTATATTTGTCACTTCAGCCTAAAAAACTATTTGCCTGAATCAAAATTCCAGAGTGTGAGTCTTCAGGCTTTTTAATGTATTTAGGCATTAGGTTTCCTTGACATTTTTTTCAAGATCCTTTTTTAGGATAATACCTTGGTACTGACTGAATTCCTTCTCTCTGAATCAGTGGAGGGAATAGTAGAGAAGTTTTTATTGAATGTTGTTGGAAATTAATGGTCAAAACAGCTGATCATATTCTTTATTCAGCCAGATTAATCTTTTCCAAGATAAAAACTCTTCTCAGGAGAGATCTGCAGCCACAGCATAAAGTGACAACGAGCTGTAGTTTTTTACCTCACTGCTGCAAAGGATCAATTCACTTCATTTGTTGAAGCTGAGCTGTAAAACATAAAGTTGCTATTTAAATGAGGTCTCTGCCTCTGCTTTAGAAATCTCCCTGCCTTTACTGAAGGTTGGGTCAACTTGTCAAATACTTACATAATTACAACCCTACTACTGAAGTGCTCATTTGGTAGTATCCCTGCTAGCTTTATGTCAAATGTTGCTGTACTGTCACAAACAGTGCCTGTTAATGCTCCATGTTATAGTTCTGTTATATTTTATTTCAGATTTATTACAGGCTGTGAAGATGATTGAAATTCATATGATATATACAGTATAAAAGAAATTCCCTTTGGTGGACACTTATTCACACAGCAATGTGACTGTATAAATGTTTTGCGTGTGGCCGCACTGCAAGCACAGCAGAGCACATCTGAAGTGATTTGCACAGCAGAGCGTTTTATAGCCGGCTTGACAAGCATGGCTTTAGCAGCTTCTTAAAGTGATTGTCTCTAAATCAGATGGATTAAAAGTGCACCTATTTTGCCAGGAAGCAGAGTGTTGCAGATAAAAGACAATCTGCGCGCCCTCCCTCCTCAAGCCATCTACTCGCCCATCCCGTCTGATTGTGAATAAACCCTGACTCATGGTTCAGAGACATGTCGGAGGAACATGCTCAGTATTTTGTAACTTTCTGATATGACCAACAGTAATGATGGTGACTCGCAAGCTGCAGTATCTTTGGCTTTAAGAATTAACGAAGAAAAGGTCAAGATGATCCATCATGGCAGGAATTATATTCTGTAGGGAAATGAGCCACACACAGAACAAGAGTAGATCGAATGTCATCTTTTTCTAGCAAATAACTTATTTGTGATTTGCTGACTCTGGAAGTACCAAGGTACAGTGCAGCTCAGTGCTTAGTCTAATTGCCAGTTCATCATTTTTTTGTATTTAGATGGGTATTATTTTAAATTGAGGCTTTTTAATCTTCCTGATTAGAAGTTGAGTCACTGCGAAACATGATAGTGGTTCACGGAGTGGTTAAGGAGAAAAAGACAAGAGTTGTTTTTGATACTGAATTAAAAATATGGGTTGTGAAGGTCAGACTGTAAATAAAGTTTTAGCTCCAGCATCTGCATGACTGAAGCATGCTTCAGGCACAGACTTTATAATGTTCCCAGTGCATGAAGAGTTTATTTTTGTGCTGGAATGTCACTGTGCAGCTGAGAGAATGAACACCTTATATTAAATAAATGTTCCATACAACCTGGAAAAGTCGTTACCAGCTCTGTTACAGGTGTCGAATTTCTTCTGTTGTGGGCTATTTCAACTGGTTTCCTATCTGCTGTGGTGCCCTCTGCTAACACCTCTGAAGTGAGATATGTTACACATACAGGCAGACATGACTACTTTTCAATTCAATTCAATTCAATTTTTATTTATATAGCCCAGTATCACAAATCACATTTGCCTCAAAGGGCTTCACAATCTGTAACATACGACACCCTCTGTCCTTAGACCCTCGATTCGATTAAGGAAAAACTACCCAAAAAAAACCCTTTTAATAGGGGAAAAAAAAACGATAGAAACCTCAGGAAGAGCAACAGAGGAGGGATCCCTCTCCCAGGACGGACAGACATGCAATAGATGTCGTAAGTACAGAATAGATTTATAGCATCAAAACTATAACATATATAGCCATGATGGCAAAATTGTTGTATATATATATATATTATTATGTTAGAAATGTTTAGGTGGTAAAACATAAGGGAAGATGATGGGTCCAGACGGACAGCCGAGCAGCTCCAGGTGGAGCCCAACGAGCAGGACCCGAGCCACTCGTCCCCTGCACCATAGACACAGCAGCACTGCCCCAGCAGGTCGCCATAGTCACCGATCCAGATACATCTCCGGACACTGAAATACCTGCTGAAAGTGACACTAAGAAAGAATAGACGGACGACAAAGCACAAAACTCCGGGAGAGGGAAGAAGTCAAGTTAGTAACATGCATTTATGGGATGCGAATGCATACGGATGGAGAGGAGGACAGAGGTGAAGAGAGAGAGGTGCATCATGGGAAGTCCCCCGACAGTCTAGGCCTATAGCAGCATAACTAAGGGATGGTTCAGGACTCTCCTGAGCCAGTCCTAACTATAAGCTTTATCAAAGAGAAAAGTCTTTAGCCTACTCTTAAATGTGGAGATGGTGTCTGCCTCCCGAACCCGAACTGGGATCTGATTCCACAGGAGAGGAGCTTGATAGCTAAAGGCTCTGGCTCCCATTCTACTTTTGGAGACTCTAGGAACCACAAGAAACCCTGCATTCTGAGAGCGCAGTGTTCTAGTGGGGTGATAAGGTACTATGAGCTCTGTAAGATACGACGGTGCCTGACCATTAAGAGCTTTATAGGTGAGGAGAAGGATTTTAAATTCTATTCTGGATTTCACAGGGAGCCAGTGCAGAGAAGATAGTATTGGAGTAATATGATCTCTTTTCCTAGTTCCTGTCAGTACACGTGCTGCAGCGTTCTGAATCAACTGGAGAATTTTAAGTGACTTTTTCGGGCTGCCTGATAATATGGAATTGCAGTAATCCAGCCTTGAAGTAACAAATGCATGGATTAATTTTTCTGCATCACTTCGAGACAGGAAGTGCCTGATTTTGGCAATGTTACGTAGGTGAAAAAAGGCTGTCCGTGAGGTTTGCTTCATGTGGGAGTCGAAGGATAGATCCTGATCAAAGATAACTCCTAGGTTCCTCACAGAGGTGCTGGAGGCCAGGGCAATGCCCTCTAGAGCAATTAGGTCTGCCGACAGCGAGTCTCGGAGGCGTTCGGGGCCAAGTACAATAACTTGAGTTTTGTCCGAGTTTAGCATCAGAAAATTTCTGGTCATCCAGGTTTTTATGTCCTTAAGGCATGATTGAAGGTTAACTAACTGATCAGTTTCATCCGGCTTAATCGATAAATATAACTGGGTATCATCTGCGTAACAATGAAACTTTATGGAGTGCTTTCTAATAATATTGCCCAAAGGAAGCATATATAAAGTAAATAGAAGTGGTCCAAGCACAGAACCTTGCGGAACTCCGTGACTAACTTTGGTGTGCTTCGATGAGTCATCGTTAACATAAACAAACTGAGATCGGTCTGATAGATAGGATTTAAACCAGCTTAACGCGGTTGCTTTAATTCCAATTAAATGTTCCAGTCTCTGTAATAGAATTTGATGGTCAATGGTATCGAATGCAGCACTAAGATCTAGCAAGACAAGTACAGAGACAAGTCCATTGTCTGATGCAATTAAGAGGTCATTTGTAATTTTCACCAGTGCTGTTTCTGTGCTATGATGCACTCTGAAACCTGACTGGAAATCCTCAAATATACTATTGTTATTTAGAAAGTCACATAACTGATTAGCAACAGTTTTTTCAAGGATCTTAGAGATAAAGGGAAGGTTAGATATAGGTCTATAGTTGGCTAAAACCCCTGGATCCAGCGTGGGCTTTTTAAGGTGAGGTTTAATAACAGCTACTTTAAAAGACTGTGGTACATAACCTGTCAGTAAAGACAAATTGATCATATCTACAAAAGATGAACTAACTAATGGTAGAACATCTTTAAGCAGCCTAGTTGGAATTGGGTCTAAGAGACAGGTCGATGGCTTAGATGAAGAAATTGTCGACGTTAGTTGAATAAAGTCGACAGGAGAGAAGCAGTCCAAGTACACATCAGGTTTCACAGCTCCCTCCAACGCCTCTATGCTTGCAGATCGGTTGGCACCAGCTGAGGGCAGGACGTAATTAATTTTCTCTCTAATAGTCAAAATTTTATCATTAAAGAAGCTCATGAAGTCGTTACTGCTGAGGGCTACAGGAATACATGGCTCAATGGAGCTGTGGCTCTCTGTCAGCCTGGCTACAGTGCTGAAAAGAAACCTGGGGTTGTTCTTATTTTCCTCTATTAGTGATGAGTAGTACGCTGCTCTGGCATTACGGAGGGCCTTCTTATATATTTTAAGACTATCTTGCCAGGCTAAACAAGATTCTCCTAGATAGTTGGAACGCCATTTTCTTTCAAGTTTTCGTGATGTTTGCTTTAATTTGCGGGTTTCAGCGTTATACCATGGAGCTAGCCTTTTTTGTTTTATTATCTTCTTTTTAAGAGGAGCAACAGAATCAAGTGTCGTTCGCAGTGAACCTGCAGCACTATCAACAAGATGATCAATTTGGGACGGACTGAAATTTGCATAAGAGTCCTCTGTTATGTTAAGACATAGCATTGAGTGAAATTCAGATTTAATTTCTTCCTTAAATTTAGCTACAGCACTATCAGATAGACATCTACTGTAGTAGTATTTGACTGCTGGTGTGTACTCCAGTAGTAGGAGTTCAAAAGTTATTAAATAATGGTCTGATAGTGAAGGATTCTGTGGAAAGACTGTTAGATGTTCAATTTCAATGCCGTATACCAGAACAAGGTCGAGGGTGTGGCCAAAATAGTGAGTGGGTTTATGTACACACTGACAGAAGCCAATCGAGTCTAATAATGAGATAAACGCAGTACTAAGGCTATCATTTTCAACGCCCACATGAATATTAAAATCACCTACAATAATTGCTTTATCTGTTTTAAGGACTAAACCTGATAGAAATTCTGAGAATTCAGATAAAAACTCTGAATAGGGACCAGGAGCGCGGTACACTATAACAAATAGGATTGGCTGTCGTGTTTTCCAGGTTGGATGTGAAAGACTTAGAACAAGGCTTTCGAATGAGTTATAATTTAGTTTAGGTTTAGGGTTGATTAATAGGCTTGAGTCGAAGATGGCTGCAACTCCACCTCCTCGCCCGGTGCCTCGAGGAATGTGAGTATTAATATGACTGGGCGGAGTTGATTCATTTAGGCTAACATATTCTTCATGACCCAGCCAGGTTTCAGTGAGACAAAATAAATCAATGTGATAATCTGATATCAGATCATTTACTAGTACAGCTTTAGATGACAGAGATCTGATGTTTAGGAGTCCACATTTAATTCTCTTATTTTGAGGTGCTATTTCTGTTGTGATAATTTTTTTTAAATTATTATGTATAACTCCTCTTCTGTTAGCTTTTGATTTTATAAATTCCCGTGGCCGGGGGGCAGACACCGTCATTATGGGATTATGGGTGGGTAACTGCTCTGGAAGCGCAGAGAAGCGTGTAGGACTGCAACTCTGCCTCCTGGTCTCAACTCTGGGTTGTCATGGTTTAGGTCCATTAATAAACTCGGCCAGATTTCTAGATATGAGAGCTGCACCATCCAAAGTTGGATGAATGCCGTCTCTCCTAATCAGACCAGGTCTTCCCCAGAAAGTCCGCCAATTATCTACGAAGCCCACATCGTTTGCTGGACACCACCTCGACAGCCAGCGACGGAATGAAGACATGCGGCTAAACATGTCATCACTGGTCAGATTTGGCAGGGGCCCAGAGAAAACTACGGAGTCCGACATCGTCTTTGCATATGTACACACCGACTCAACATTAATTTTAGTTACCTCCGATTGGCGTAATCGGGTGTCATTACCGCCGACGTGAATAACAATCTTACTGTATTTACGTTTATCTTTAGCCAGCAGTTTCAAATATGATTCAATGTCGCCCGCTCTGGCCCCAGGAACACATTTAACTATGGTCGCTGGTGTCGCTAACTTCACGTTTCTCAAAATGGAGCTGCCAATAATCAGAGTTGGTTTCTCAGCGGGTGCGTCGCTGAGTGGGGAGAACCTGTTGGAAACGGGAACGGGTTGGTGGTGAACCGTGGGCCTCGGCCTAGGGCTACGCTTCCTTCGGACGGTCACCCAGCCGCCCTGGATTCCCGGCTGCTCGGGAGCTGCCGGGGAACGGCTAACAGTAGCTAGCTCTAGTCGGTCCGCACCGGCTACTGGGGCTTGGCTAGCAACTGCCGACTGAGCTCCCATGGTGCGGAACCGCGTTTCCAAATCACTAAGCCTCGTCTCCAACGCTACAAATAAACAACATTTATTACATGTACCATTATCAGTAAAGGAGGCAGAGGAATAGCTAAACATCTGACACACCGAGCAAGAGAGAGCGGGAGAGGAAGAGGGAGAAAGAGGGAGAGAAGCCATTGCTAGCTGCTAAGGTAGAGACTGGTAGCTAGCAACACTGAAGCGCCGTAAGTGCTTAGGCAAAACTAATAAACGTTCAAATGTAACGTTATAGCAGATAGTTAGTCAATGTAATGAAGAGTCGCACAAATTAGCTGTGTTGAGCTAGAGCAGCAAACTACACGCTACAGGTAACAAACAAACACCTGTAACCGGAAAGGGGACAAAACGCTTACGTCAGCACGTCGTCACGGGGTCTTTTCACAAGAAAATATAAACTTTTCAATAACAATTTATTTACATTAATTTTTAACATACATGGTTATCACAGGAGAGTCATTTTGCACCCTGACCACGGTGACATTCACTTTATCTCATGGTGATAACTGATAATCAATATTTAGAGAGTTTAGATTTAAAGTAATTCTTATTGTCTGCCAGGGGGCTGCAGACAAAATCATTCATATTTTTGGGAACTTTCTGTGTTTCAAGATGTTCAGTGTTGTTTAGTTGGACTCTATTGTTGACACCAGTGCATTTTTTATTTTATTTTATTGTTAATGCCTGATTCCTTTTACCAGTTCAGGCTATAGGTGGATGGATGAAAGGGATGTGGTTGAATTACTGAGCTGAAAGGACAGGAAGTCTTAAATCAAGATCACTTTGCAGCATTACAGACAGTGTAAAAATGAGACTGTTTTTCTGTCTTTCATTTAATACTCAATATATGAATGAAATGGCTCTGTTTCTCCTAATCCACTGTAACGGTATTTGTTTATAGCCCTCACATACTTTGTAGTCATAATGGGCAGTTTGTTGATCTCTAGTAGCAACATGTTTAATCTTTAATGTGGATTGTTCTTTGGAGTTCTTTAGAATGATCTCGCATACACCTCCTCACATGTTGGTATGTCACAGCGAGCAGTCGTGCTTTGAAGTGATGATGTCATGCGTTCCCATGGAAGGCTAGGCCTGAGCCTGGCTGAGATGAGTAAGCTTCCAGAAAATAGAACCATCTGGGGAGGAAGTGGAGCACCAGCGGAGGAAACATGAACGCTTCACTCAGGAACCAAGAAGCTCAGAGCATGGGGGAGGTGTGTGTGTGCGTCTGTGTGGTAAGGGTCGTTGCTAAGCTTACTCACTGCGCTCTGACTAAGGTTTTGTCTCAATTTGCTGACATATATTGTATGGAATGGACACGGAGGAGTATTCCCTCCATGACAAAATGAACTTAAAACGAAATATTTCACGAACTCATGACATTTACTTAAACTTCTGTAACCTGACGAAGGATTACAAATACAACCTCTCACTTACACCCACGCACATACAGATAGGTATGCAATACGTTAATATATAAATGTTTCCTGTGATAAAGGTGTTCAAGCCTATGGTTAGACCAGCGATGTTGTACAGCTTGGAGACAGTGGCACTGAAGAAAAGACAAGAGGCAGAGCTGGAGGTGGCAGAGCTTAAGATGCTGAGGTTCTCTTTGGGAGTGACGAGGATGGACAGGATCAGGAACGAGTACATCAGAGGGACAGCTCATGTTAGATGTTTCGGAGATAAAGCCAGAGAGGCCAGATTGAGGTGGTTCGGACACGTTCAGAGGAGAGACTGTGAATATATTGGTAGAAGGATGCTGAGGTTGGAGCTGCCAGGCAGGAGGTCTAGAGGAAGACCAAAGAGGAGATTTATGGATGTAGTGAGAGAGGACATGAAGTTAATTGGTGTGAGTGAAGAGGATGCAGAGGACAGGGTTAGATGGAGGCGCATGATTCGCTGTGGCGACCCCTGAAAGGGAGCAGCCCAAAGGAAAAGAAGAAGTGATACCATCATTAGAATCTGACCAGCTGTGACCTTTCTGTGTTGAGTTTGTATGTTCTCTGCGTGTTTACGTCTAGTTTCCTCCCACAGTTCAAACATAAGTAGTTTAGGTGTATACCTCAAGTAATATTGGATATATGAGGCCGATACTGATATCGATATTTGGGAGTTTTAAAAAAAAGATTATATTGGTCGGCCGATTTTTTTTTAGCATAAACAAATAACCTAAACAAACAGGATACAGATCCCTTACAATCATTTTTTAGGGAGGGTCTACTGACCACTCAAAGGGATTTACAACACATGCCAACATTCACCCATTCACACAAATTCATACACTGATGGCAGAGGCTTCCTTGCAAGGTGCCATCCTGCTCATCAGGAGCGGTTAGGGGTTCAGATTCTTTCTAAAGGCCGCTCTGACTCTCTCTGGAGGAGCCAGGGATCAAACCGTGAACCTTCCGATTAGTAGAGCCATGCTGCCATGTTGAAACTCAACTTTTTATTGCTCTTAGTGGACAAACTATGTAATGTTGTAATGTTTATAAATTACCTCAAACCTGGTGTTGGGACTCAGCGGATGAGTTTGTTCATGTTGGTGAACTGAACTTTGATTTAAGGACTGCATTCCTTTTTGTCCCACAATCTTGAGACAGTGAATTCAGCCATTGATGTCCATCTGGTGTGTGACCCAGAAATCATCAAGTCGACAAAACAGGTCAATGACCTTTGCCTCGCTCTCTTCCCTCTCATCCTCCTGGACGGACGGCTGTCCTCTCTCTCTCTTCCTCCTGGCTTCTCTCCAGCCAGCACCAGACCGCTGCTTGTTTCCCGGGTAAATCTGCCAGAGCAGACCCCTGATGAAAATATAAAGGGTTTGGCCACAAAACAGAAGACTGCCTTCCTTCAGAACCAAACTTTCACTCTTTTACAGCAGCGATGCGAGATCATGCGTAAGATTGTTTCAACAAAGTTCAGTACCAACGGCTATTACACACCATCTGTCAGCTAACTTTAAGAAACAACTAAGCAAGTTAGCACCAAGCTAATTTAAAGGAGAACAACAGACAACAGGTGACTGAATGTCTTCACCCGCCTGCACATGGACACTGCAACATACGCTTTCCACAGCGGAACCACAATTCTCTCCCCGCCTGGCCCGTACAGACAGACACCGGCTAACAGAACAGCAACGTTCCAAGGCAACCTCTATTCTTCCCCACGAACTGGTAACAACCACTGGGCATAGCATTCTTAAGTACAGAACCGTTTAGTTAACTTTGTATATTCAATTTTTCAATTCAATTTTATTTATATAGCCCAATATCACAAATCACTCTTTCCTCAAAGGGCTTCACAATCTGTAACATATGACACCCTCTGTCCTTAGACCCTCGATTCGAATAAGGAAAAACTACCCAAAAAACCCTTTTAATAGGGAAAAAATGATAGAAACCTCAGGAAGAGCAACAGAGGAGGGATCCCTCTCCCAGGACGGACAGACATGCAATAGATGTCGTAAGTACAGAATAGATTCATAGCATAAAAATCATAACATATACAATTATGATGGCAATGGCAAGATTGTAGTATATATATATAAAATTATGTTGAAAAGTGTGGGATGTAAAACATAAGGGAAGATGATGGGTCCAGACAAACAACCTTGTTCTTTTTTCATATTTGCATGGACTATTATCAGTGGCCCTGTTGGAATTAAACTGGCACTTGAACATGGATCACATTTATTGTTGTTAATTATCATCTATAGTCATCTATCATCTTACTGCATATAAGAAATGATTACCTTCTAAGCTAATATCTAATTTTAATAGCTTTGATGGTTTTAAATTTCAGCTACCACTTTTGGCCTGGGTTTTTTTTTATTATTTCTGTTATTGCAGAAAAAATTTTCTTTAAAGCTGACAGTCAATGACCATGATGTTTTCACAGGAGAGAATCTGTGTCCAGAGTTAAAAAGATGCTATTAAACAATAATATTTGAATTTAAATATACTTCTGTGGTGTTGATTCTACATTAATTCTGTGATTTTACATTTTAATATCCATTGTTACAAGCATCAATATTAAGAAGAAAAATGCAATTAATCGCGATTAATCACAGCAAATTCTGCGATTAATTAATACATTTTTAATTAATGTATTTTTATTTACAGCCCTACTTGATAGCCACATCTAATTGATTGCACCAATATCAACTTGGTGCCCCCTTAAATCATGGTGAAGTTCTTGTTACTTATCGACCAGCATATAAAGAGATATGATATATCTGCAATAAGCAAATATCAGCCGTCATATCGGCCTAGATGATTTATCGGTCTAGGTAAATCGGAAATTGGAAAAAAACGTTTCCATGGGAGTGAATGTTTGTTTTTATGTGTTGTAGTTTTGTGATAGACTGGTAAGCTGTTCAGAGTGTTTCCCAACTCTGGTCCAATGCATGCTGGGATCGGCACCAGACCCTGCATAGCAGGGTATAGAAAATGGATGAATAGATGGTTAACTCTTTTGAACATCAACAATCAAAATCAATCAACCCATTGTCATTCTAATGTACACACTACATCCAACTTGACTTAAATTCCACAGACAGTGGACAGAAATATGGACTCAGCAACATTGATCAACCTTTAATCAAAGGAAATGTTTTGCACAGTACAGTAACATAAAATGTCTCAGGTTATGTATGTAACCATGGTTCCCTGACACCGTAGGGAACGCCTCCAGCGTGACTGCAGCTGAATGTCTTGTACAACCTAGCCCAATCTTGAATGGTGCAATATCAACATGTGATGCACGCCTGCAGAACCAGAAGTTATAAAGGCAGCCGGCTTTCCTGTTGTTGTCAGACTTCTGATTGACTGAAGCAAGCCGCTCACATGCATACCGGAAGTATGGCAAAGGGGCGCATCGTCTCGTTCCCCTTTCAGGGAAACATGGTTACATACGTAACCTGAGACGTTCCCTTTCAAGGGAACTTCAACACTGCGTCGGTTGATGCCATGGGGAACGTAATTCCAACCTCGCTATGCTGGATGAGGTAGGCTGTATGAGTGTGGAGCTAGGGGGCACACTTCAAGACAAAAGCGCCACGGACCACGGAGCATCCAGGCAGTCGTATAAAACCTCACAAATGTGTGAGGGGAAGACCACCCCGCACATATATATCACATACTGTATATCAAGGAGGGAGGTTCCTGACCACCACGCCCTAGAGGACGCCATACTTCATGTGGAGAGCCTTAAGACGTAGAGGTGAAGGGAACCCGCGCACCTTGTATGCCTTAGCAATGGCCTCAACAATCCAACTGCTAATGGTGTGTTTGGTAGCCAGGCAGCCCTTACAAGGGGCCCTGAAGCATACCAGCAACTGGTCCGAAGGACCACAGGCCTCGGAGGAAGTCCAGCACTGAAGCCACAGGGCAGTTAACTGGATCCTGATGGTGCTCCCAGAACCATACAGTGAAAAGTTTCCACCAGAGGGGACAGTGAGCTTCTCCCGTGACGCAAACAGGTCCACTTCCGCCCTGCCGAACGAGGCCCCTGGCTCGGCAGGATGTCCGCTCCAACATTCAGCTACCCAGGGACGTAAAGTGCTCTCAGGGAGCACCTCCCCTGGGACCACAGGAGGATCCAATGCACCAATCTGCACAGAGGGCGCTATCTCTATCCACCAGCATCTCTAGGCAATTCATGAGCGGCTTCCATGACCGCGTCCATACAGTGCTGGAGGCATCTGTTGACACCGTTTGATGATGATACACCACTCCTAAGCATTGAGCCCTGGGTCAGGGAGCCATGTTCCTTCCACCTGACCAAGTAATGAAGTCATAAACCCTGCGTTCCTGAGCCACCACTATTACAGTGGACGCTGCTGCCATGAGCCCTAACAGTCTCTGAAACTGTTTCGCAGTGAGATGTCGGCCTAGCTGCACCCTGGACACCATGGCCAGGACCGACTCGATTCGTACAGGAGACAGTTGTGTACGCAACATAACCGAATCCCACACTACTCCGAGGAACGCAGTCCATTGGACAGGAGTAAGCATGCTCTTGCTCATATTGAGTCTCATCCCCAGGCACTGCATGTGGGTGAGCATGACATGTGGCATCTCGATGCCGTGTCACTTCAATTTGCGACTGTGCTAGTATAAGCCAGTCTGTAATTGAGAATGCGGACCCCCTGGAGCCTGAGATGTGCCAGGGCTGCGTCTACACATTTTATAAAAGTGCGAGGGGAGAGTGCTAGGCCAAACGGAAGGACCCGATACTGGTAAGCTTTGTCCCAAAAAGCGAACTGCAGGAACTTCCGATGTTCCGGTAGGATAGAGACATGGAAGTACACATCCTTTAGATTGACCGTGACAAACCAGTCCTCGGACTGAATTTGGCTCATAATCATGGGGATTGTCAGCATCTTGAACCAGTTAGGTCTCCTCAGAGACCGGTTCACCTGACGAAGATCTAAAATGGGGCGTAACCCTCCATCCTTCCTAGAAGAACCCGGTGTGCATCTCCAATCCTGGGACCTGCTCTATGGCCCCTTTCTCCAAGAGAGAGCACACTTCTTGCTCCACAACCTGCGGTTGCGCAGGGTCCACCTTCGTCTCTGAAATCCCTCGGAATCTTGGAGGCTGGGATCCGTACTGATCCCAAATGGTGCTGAACACACAGAGTGACACCACGGGCAACGCTTCACAAGACAGCAGAAAGTCTCCCAGGGGAACCAGCCACTCGAGGATGTTGCCATCGGGACTCGTTGGAGTGACCTTGTCTACCTGAAGTGCCACTGTAGCAGGAAATGACCGATAAACAGTGTCTACAGACCTATCCATAGAGAGTTTTGGATCTAGAGGACCAAGCAATATCCTTCGTCCCATTATATATTGTTAATAAGCTACACGTAACTTGACAGTTCATGCACTATTACTTTATACTGTGGAGTCTGCATGTCCTCCCTGTGTTACCGTGGGTTCTCTCCGGGTTCTCCGGCTTCCTCCCACCATCCAAAGACATGCATGTTTAGGTTAATTGATGATCCCAAATTGCCCCTAGTGAATGAATGTGAGAGTGAATGGTTGTCTGTCTATGTGTCAGCCCTTCGACGAGTGGGCCACTGTCCAGGGTGTACCCCGCCTAAGGCCTGAAGTCACTGGGATAGGCTCCAGTCACCCGTGACCCCTAACGGGAACAAGCGGAAGAAAATGACTGACTGACTTATACCCACTTTGTACTTACATGTATCATAGTGTATTATATTTTTGCTTTTTGCTTAGTACTTCCATTCTTGTGTGCACTGATGTGATAGTGAGCTGCTGCTACAAAGAGTTTCCCCTCGGGGATTAATAAAGTATTTCTGATTGTGATTCTGAAGCCTCTCCAGGATGACACCTGGAAATTGCGGTGTAGGAACGATGGTGTCCTGAAGTGCTTCTGCGGCTGAAAACAACCGATGTGGGACCTCTGACAACGGGGGGATAAACTGCTTGCTTCCACACCTCCCAAAAATGCTCAACCTCTGAGCCGACGGCCTCTCCAAAGAGGCCAGGAGGTGAGAGCGGGGCAATGAGGAGGGAGGTTTTGTCCTTCTCCCTGATGCCAGGTTCAGCCATAGGTGGTGTTCAGTCGCTGCCAACAATGCCCACTAAGCCTTGCCCACTTAGGATGATGTAGTGCGGCAAGACTTACTAGGCAATGTCAGAGCCTTCATGGACGATGCAGCCTCCAGTGATAAATACGCCGCCAATGTCTACTTGATGCGGGGGGCTCGAAAGCCTTGATGAAAACGGCTTAGACCAGGATCTCAACACTTCAGTGTGCAGATCCGGAAAAAATGGCACCTCAAAAGGCGAGTGTGGAGGAAACACTCATCGAGCTTACTACAGCGATGAGCCTCCAGCTGCTCCGTGAGCCAGGGATGTGGAGCTTGGCCACAGCACGGGTAACCATCTCCAGGAGGTCCTCGTACTGCGGGGACTGGGCTGACGAGGCACCCACTTCACCGCCTTCCACGCTAAGGACATCCACCTCCTCAGAGCTAGATGGCCCCAGCGCGGTTTCCACATCCGGGGCGGAAGAAACTTCCGTATCCCGAATTCGGGTGTAGTGGACGAGAGCTGAGAAAGGGCCAAAGCCGTCATGCCCTCGTCCTATATTAAGTAGTAGTAAATAGTAAAGACTGAAAACTCACAGTGGAGTGGGCTTCTTCCGGAGGCTTTTCTATTAGACTCTCAGCATTAGCCAGCATTTTATAAAGCATTTATACTATAACTGTCTTTCCCTACTCTACGTCTCTATTTCCAGAGAGAGGGAGGAGAAATCAGTGATTTCCTCCTCCTCACCCATCCATTATACATTTAGAGCTTCTGAGGCAGGATGAATGGGCTAAGAAAGAAAGTCTTCATGAACACAAACCTAATGGTTTTGTATTTTCCCCTATTCTTCACCTCTCTTGCTTTTTATTACTCTAGATTGATGGCCTCAGCTGCTTTTCTCTTTATTTCAATTCTCTCTCTGTCTTAATGGATGTGTTCTGTAGCTCGTTTCTGCAGCAAATGATTTGCCTGAATAATTGATGCTAATAACAATCCTAAGAAAGAATTAAATCAGCGACTACACTGACTGAGTGCCCATCTCCCATTTTTCCTCCATCTTTCCACTTTGACCCACAGTGTGTTTTCACCCAACCTCCCACCACCTCTCCTCCTCACCTCCTCTTCACCCTCATTGCAGCTGTTTGTTCCCCGCCATGCTCCATCGTACCCTTTGGCTTATTCAGTGTGGTGGCTGCAGCAGCATGTTGGAGATCTGATTAACAGCTCATCTTTTTAATAGGCCCTTTGTGAAGCCATTACAGCCCCCCATGTCCATTCTGCTCTCACACCCAAACCAAACACAAGACTGAAAAACAAGCCTGGCCCCTTCTGGTCCTATGGATCCAAGCATGTAGCTTTTCTTCAGGTCTAAACCTTGTACTTTAACCCCTGCCCCCTGCCCTCATCTGCCAGCTTTGATCTTTAAACTCTAGGCCTCATAATCATAGCTATCTTAAAATCCCAGACAACCCCTATATTTCACACACAAGTATTGGTTTAATCTACCCACCTCCACTCCTTTTCTCTTGTACAGAGATCCAGAGACCTTGTCATCATTACCGCATTTGGTCTCCCATTCGAGAGAAATGAAGTTGCAGTTTATGATTTAGTCTTGATGTGTGTGAATGTCTACACCATACATGAGGACCTAATGATGATTACAGTGGTATGTCAAAGGGTCAGAAAATGTGTCCTTACTGGTTATCAAAATGGGAAATTGTCTGTCATGAAATTGACATATTCATGTTTTTTCTTAGGTCTCCCAAGAAACATTTATAGTATCTTTTTATGGTACATCTATATAACTGTAATTAACTGTCAGATCATTATTTTGAGACTTTTCTGATAGTGGCCCAAATGTTTTAGAGGGACATGTACAGTGTCACAGTGAGCCAGAGGAACAACTGTTTGTGACAGAGGATAGTGATATCATTCAGGTGACAGGAAACCAGTAGGACTGGAGGTAGTGGGTGGTTGAGCTGCACTAGTGCAGGTGTCACCACAATAACAGTATGACACTATATACGCAGTTCTCAGCAAGTTTGTCTTTGTTGTATAAATGTTTGACTGTAAGATTATATTTTATTTCAAAGGAGGCTGAAACATGACCTTTTTGAGTGAAATATTTGGTGGACACTTGTTTGGTCTTGTTTAATTTCGAGCTGAAAATGGGTTGGATATACAGAAAATGCACAGAACAGAGCCATCGAAGAATGTCTGTAACAACTATGTGTTAGTGAGTCAACAGTTTCTGGCAACCCTGGTCCACACACTCTGACTACAATATCCCTAATGAATGGGCGCTTCTAACGAGGCAGACTACATAACCAGTTTAATGGCACAGGCCATGACAAGGACACATGAAGAAGACTAATGAACCCAATCATTTAGAATGTTATTGCAGAGGACCTGAACATACAATCTGCCCTGCACAGATGCTACAAAATATATCTGTCTCTTTGTCAGTGAGGAGTGCAGTCTCATTATGCAATATGCAAAGAGAAATACTATTTACCAAAAATTACTGCAAATACATCATACAGCTCAGAATGCATCCTGTTTTTCTGTTTGTTTGGGGGTGTTCAGATCTGAGCCCTCCTCCACAACAAGGCTGGAAATTGAGTTCAAATCACAACCATTATGTAAGCATCTGCAGACTTTCCCTCTGCATCCCAATGGAGAGTTTTTTTGGCTGGTCCTCGGTTAATTAGAGGCCTAATGGTGAGCATGAAAGCATGTGCATGAAATTACTTGGCTTTGTCAATGCAGACACACACACACACACACACACACACACAAACACACACAGATCGGAGTGTATACTACCACCAAGGCACAGAACAGTGGTTCTCACTTATCCCACTTTAAACTGCTGTTCCACTCTTTACTTTATCGTAGTCACTACTCTGCAAGTACAATACATGGAAAACTCTCTGGATTATTTGACATCTCGATCAACCTAGTTGGAAGAGAATGCATCTGGTGTTTGCTGTTGAAGGAATTGGAGTCAATGTATTTTTTAGATAGCTTATGCTTCTTGCAGTCGCAGTCAACTGTTCAGTCATATCACTGTCAGCTATATTGTGTACACCGCATGCAAAAGCTGTGCCTGTGTGGTCAAGGACAGAAAGTACACAGCATCTGCTATGTCATAAATAATTTGACCCGAGCAGCATTGAAATTGATCGTATTCTGCTATCAGTAAAAGAACACATTGCAATAATAAATAAATCATGACTGCCTCAATTTGTAACTACCATCTAGATGTATCAAACAGACTGTACACAGCACAGTATAGTCAGCAGTTCAATGTACACCATAGACAGGCTTATTTAAAAACTAAGTGCAGTATGATTTCCTATATTGCTCATTAAGCCTTTTTACTGTTGCTGGTTGCACTGCATGTTGCCAGAATGAAAAGGATACATTTTTATCAAATATTCAAGTGTTTGGAAATAGTTCCTCCTCTTGCTGTAATCATGGTAATCTTGTGTCTTTACATTTCTGTTCCATGAAGTGTCTTAAAGTTGTAACAACAAATATCTATTGAATATACACTGTCAGGCTAATGTCACTCTAGTTTAAATGTGTAGGAGGAAGCGTTAGTGATAACTGTGACTGCCTGTTTAGAGTCACAGCAGCCCTCATGACAAAAAAACCACGTGTCTTGTGGTTTGTGTTTGTGTTTTGTGAGTGAGTGAACCAAAAATGCATGCAGTTTTGCGTTGCTGAAAAGTGTTATTTTCAACAGTTTTACAGGGGACTTTTCTTAACTATAAAATTACTTGATTTAGGGCACTGCCACTGCAAAATTTCAACCTCAGTGGCTCACACATACATGCCGCAATTGCTTTCAATTGATGAATGCTTGAACCTGGGTGCAAACAGTACATTAATGGGCGGCTGTGGCTTGGTGGCAGAGCGGTCGTCCGCCAATCGGAAGGTTGAGCAAGATACTGAACCCTGAACTGCTCCCGAAGCTGCGCCTTCGGTGTGTGAGTGAGTGTGACTGGTTAGTTTAATTTATACTGATGGGCAGTTAGCTCCTGCCATCAGTGTATGAATGTGTGTGAATGGGGTGAATGTGATGTAGTGTAAAAGCGCTTTGAGTAGTCAGAAAGACTAGAAAGGCCGCTATACAAGTACAGTCCATTTACCATTATTAGATTAATCTCCTAGTTGTGATTATGTGTATTCAAACTATGTGGCTTATTTATATGACTGTGATTACTTTTTGTTTTAATTTCTGCTTTGAATGCATGCTCTGCAAGACACTGCAAGTGGAGAAGCAATTTCTTTCAACTGCATTTTTTATGTGAGACAGGAAACATACTAGTCCCACTAAAGCTCAGTTTTTTCCCTGAACTCACTCATAATTGACCTTATTTTTGATAAATTATCAAATTTTTTAAACCAAAGGACTAGAACTTAACCACACTGCATGTGGGTGTCGTTTTACGTGGTCACTGCATCAATTGGCACTTGAGTATAGAAAAAACAACATTAAACACCTGTAGACACGGGCACTGATATTATACAACAGCCATCTTTACTGCCAAAATTTAGATTAGTGGAAAAGTAACTGGCAATGAGATTTTACCTGCTGGATGTGATGGTGTTAAAATAGTATACTCAGCATTACCAGGAAATTAAACTCCATTAGCACATGTAGTTCAACAGTGCTGCACTATAATATTTATTTTGAGATATTTCTTTAAAATCTGAAATATATTATTGACCTTTTGTTACAGAAAGTGGGAATATGTGACTGCTAAACATGCTTTGTAGCGTACATGTACTGTGATTTTAAAAGTTAAGGCAGCATTATTCTATATTTTTGTTAGCTAACAAATCCCATGAAAAGACCCAATCCAACATTCCATCTCTCAGTCCATCTCTCAATACCTTCAAACTTCCCTACCCTGTCTGTGGCTCTCAGCCCCAAGCCCATTTGTTCTAACCAAATATGAAAATTTTCATAAGCAGCTCACAAATATATAGTTTTATTTTTAAAAAATGGCTGAAATGTTTCCTCAGTAGTCACCCATACATTTATTTTTGTTGGGGACTATTTTCAGGGGCATATTAATCCACATTTAGTGCTCTTTAAGTATTTATGGCAGCGGGACGGTGTATGTGGGAATGAGTCAAAATAAACTACAGTGTGTGTGTTTATGGTAATGAAGGAACATGTCACACAATGTAACAGTGTGGCTTATTGATATGTTTTTAATACTTTTTGGACAGCAACAGAGCTCTATGGCACAGAGGAATGAGATATAGCCTCAGGTTTTTATAAACACACAATACCTGTTAGTAGGATACATTCAATGTTGGTTTGGAATGGGACAAGAACCAGACAGATTAATTAATAAATAATAAAAATAGGTTCTCGAAAGAAAGTTCTGGAAGATTTTATTATCTATTTAAAACCCAAACTCCTAAAATCTAGACTGAAACCTTTAACATTTTTTCATCTCATTTCCATGGATGCAGCCATTTACACAGCTGCCTACCAGACTTGTAACTATGTATGTATTCACTCATTGCAGTTGGTGCACCAGTGTAGTATCTATATGAATAAAGATTTCATATATCACACTCCTGTTTATATGTGGAGAGGCTGTTGACGAACAGTAGGTAGTGATGTGAATGTGTGAGATGCAGGCAGATTAAACAAATGAAGACACACCTGTTTAAATGTCAGTAAATGTCTGACAATTAGCTCCTTGTCATATCTAATAAGTCTGTATGTGTACATATGTGTATTTTTGTTTGAAAACATAAAATAAGTACAGTATCAGCTTGGTTCAACAGTAATTATGCTCTTTATGTAGAGAAGGGAAATCCAAGTATTGAGAGTGTGTATCACTAGACAAAGGCTGAGTGGTTTCTATTACAGTAAGTCAGACACTATATTAACAGATTTACAGCATATTCAATAAATTATATGAAAATTGCACATTTCTTTCTCATTGCTTAGTGCAGTCCTGCAACTGTAGTAGAAGATTAGTTACAGTTTGAAAGCATCATTGAATAATGATTATTTTATTTTAAAATGCAACATTGATTAAAATTCAGTGTAAATATGATAATGTTATGACAAACATAATAGTATGATGTGAGACTTTGAGGCCAACATTAGAAGTATAGCATTCTATGTTATGAACTTAAGAAGCTTATGTTAGATTTGAATTGATAGGACACAACAACACCCCCACTCCCCATCATCCCAAATACATAAAACACGTACTTAAAAGTATTAAGTGGAATGTTTGTTCTGTGAGACCAATGAGTCACAGAGGTGTGATAAACAAAACTTAGCCTGTTTTGTGCAGGTTTGAAAGAATAATTAAAAGTTTGGATGATGTGCTCAAGGTACAGCACACACACACACACACACACACACACACACACACACACACACACAAAGCTTGTTATCAGCACCCTACAGGCAGTGTAGTGCCTTTGTCCCACACACTTACACCTTGGGCAAAGTCACCCTGTCTAGTGTTTGTGTCTGTGTGTTACCCTGGAGTGTTTACAAACCTGCAGTCTAATATCACAAGGAGCTGGAGGCAAATCCCCATCCCAGAGGAGAAGGAGACGAAAATCACCAACATTTCACAAAGAATAAGCTAAAAAGTAACCCTCCTGGAGTGTCCCTCCCTTCAGTATTTAGGAATATTGTTAACTTATATGGGCCTGCTTTGCTGTAACCTTAAACTTCACTATCCATATCTCAGCCAACTCATTTTTTCTCTTTCTGTGACAACTCTGTTTTGTTAAGCAATTAAATGCAAATTCATATTTGTACATTTTACAGATGGAATGGATAATCACAAATTACAAAGTGAAATATTAAGGCTTTACCACTGCCAGTTTAATCTTACTTAATAACTATATTTAATTTACAGATAATCACACCCCAGCAGCGTACATTTAGCAGTCATTGTTTTAATTATCTGTAGATTAAATACAACCCCTTTCAAAAACTCTTACAGTCTTTTCCGTAATCAGAGACAGAACTGTTTTTACATTCAAGTGTTGCTACAGTAATACAGTGTAAAATGTAATGTAATGTAAAAACAGTTACCTTTACTTGAAAATGAACAGGTAAGATAATATAAGACTTCATTGATCCCCAGGGGGAAATTCAAACATTTCAGCAGCAACGAGACAGACCAAGAGGTAAGAAAACAGATGAAGAAATATTTGAATGAAACAGATCAAAATAAAATCAGATAATGACATTAAACAACTATATACAGTACAATATTTTAGACTATGTAAATGAATTGTGTAAATATTTGGATGAAATAAATCCAGTAGTGTCCATCAGTCATAATGTCTGTACTATACTATAAATATAGTTATAGGTATAAATAAAAAATACAATATACATACAATATATTAAAGTATATAGTGTTAGCTAAATATAATATGCATGCAGTATATATAATATACACACTGAACAATAATAATACAATACTATTCAATATATGTTATGGAAATAGAAAAGAATACCATGATAATACATATATGAAGATGAATAGCTAGGTTTGGGAACAAAGACCATACCACGAACAAATCCCATTTCCGCACAAAAGCGTTAAAACACCACTCTCGCTCTCTGAGGACTTCTGGGTTCCCATTCGTGATGATGTCACAGGTCTCATGGTCGAAGAAGCCCAGCTTTCCACATTAGCTCTCTAGGAGGGCAAGGTTGTACCAAAACCTTTACTAGCTCTCTGTTCCAGACCTATCTCATTCCTCCTCTATTTCCTTCAGGCTTCACAAACAACCTGAGCACATGCATCCCTCCATCCCAGCATCCTTTCCTCTTCTCTCACCTCTACCTTACCTATCCTAATCGTCTTTGGCCACCTCAGCTCCTCCCACTTTGCTACCGGCCATCACAGCTACACACACCGCACCCATGACAGTGATCCATGGTGATGCCGTCAGCCAAAACCCCCTTGTTTACTTCTGTTTCTTCTTTTCCCCATCCCTTTCACCACCCCTCCCCTTAACCCATATGTAGCTAGTGCTACTCATTCTACCTTAAATGCACTCCCTTTCCCCACAGCTCTGCCCGCAGCTGGTTCCTGTGCTTTTCCCACTTACCTTCATCTGTCTAACAGCTTCACTTTAGCCACTGCATAACCTCTAGTGCAACCACTTGTATCCGCCCGACCATCCTGTGTCTCCCACACTCAAATGATACATCTATCCCCATGTAATTCACATATCCCCAGGGAACTGCTAACTTTAGTCAGTCCCATCGAACTCAAACAAAGAACAAACAAACAAAGAACACTACAAAGAACTCATGGTGGCTAAATCCCCTTCACATTCTCCCTGCATTGTGACATTATTTGTTCTGCCTTCCCTGACCGCAGGTCAGAGCTGGATGACTACTTGTCACTGATCCACGATCTGATCTTCTTGTTCGGTGGCAATGGATTCTATACATACCATAATCTTTTTGCATCTCAAGCCACCTGACGCCTGCAGCAGTACAACCAAGGAACATACTGGGGAACACTACATCCTGAGCTGTATTGCTGCATTTTTGCAGGTTGCTATTCTTTGAATAGCTTTCCTTACTCATTTCAAATTTCCTTTTGCCACCTCTGTTCCATTTCTCCATGACCACTTTACGCTGGACGACGCATACAAGATGGAGCTAAAACTGTGAAAAAAGTTCCTCTTTTCCTGGAATGGCTTCTCCTTTTATGATGACCACATCTCCCGAAGACATCCAGCTGTTCACAGATGCAGCACATTTCATGGTGGCTTTGGTGGCTACTATGGCGGCAGGTGGTTCTCAGCCAAATGGCTGCCCAAATTCTCATATCTCACTCCTTCCTCCACCAACAAAATGTACCCAGTCATCATAGCAGCCATTCTTTGGGGCACGAATGGTCCAAGAAGATTATCAGCATCTACTCTGATAACAGCACTGTCGTAAACATCATCAACAAAGGTAAGTCATATTGTCTAGACATAGACAGATTGGAGCGCCTGTGGCTTGGTGGCAGAGCAGGTCATCTACCAATTGGAAGGTTGGCGGTTCGATCCCGGCTTCCCCCAGCCATGTGTCGAAGTATCCTTGAGCAAGATACGGAAGCCCAAATTGCTCTCGAAGCTGCGCCTTACGATGTGTGAGTGTGTGTGAATGATTAGTTTCATTTGTACTGATGGGCAGCTAGCTCCTGCCATCAGTGTATGAATGTGTGTGAATGGGTAAATGTGATATATAGTGTGAAAGCGCTTTGAGTAGTCGGGCGACTAGAAAGGCGCTATACAAGTACAGTCCATTTACATTTACATAATGCACTTCATGCGGAGGTTCACCCTGGTTCCAGCCCAGCACCAGTTCATCATCCGAGCCTCCCACATCCAAGGCCACAAAAGCTCAATTGCTGACTCACTATCTTGCTTCTCGTTCCAAAAATTCAGACAATTGGCACCTCGGACCCTCTGCCGACTCCAGTCCCACCCTTTTCAGCCACCATCTTCAACTGCAGAGAACATACAAACTCAACACAGAAAGGTCACAGCTGGTCAGATTCTAATGATGGTATCACTTCTTCTTTTCCTTTGGGCTGTTCCCTTTCAGGGGTCGCCACAGCGAATCATGTGCCTCCATCTAATCCTGTCCTCTGCATCCTCTTCACTCACACCAATTAACTTCATGTCCTCTCTCACTACATCCATAAATCTCCTCTTTGGTCTTCCTCTAGACCTCCTGCCTGGCAGCTCCAACCTCGGCATCCTTCTACCAATATATTCACAGTCTCTCCTCTGAACATGTCCAAACCACCTCAATCTGGCCTCTCTGGCTTTATCTCCGAAACATCTATCATGAGCTGTCTCTCTGATGTACTCATTTCTGATCCTGTCTATCCTCGTCACTCCCAAAGAGAACCTCAACATCTTAAGCTCTGCCACTTTCAGCTGTACAACATCGCTGGACTCACCACCGTCTTGAACACCTTTCCTTTCATTCTTGCTGATACTCTTTTATCACCCAACACACCTGACACTTTTCTCCATCCTGCTTGTACTCACCTCTTCACCTCTTTTCCACAGTCTCCATTGCTCTGAACCGTTGACTCTAAGTACTTAAAGTCCTGCACCTTCTTCACCTCTGCTCCCTGTAACCTCACTGTTCCACCTGGGTCCCTCTCATTGACACACATGTATTCTGTCTTAATCAGGCTTAATTTCTCTCTAGATTCTCCTCGACCTGCTCGCTGCTCTCACTACAAATCACAATGTCATCCGCAAACATCATAGTCCACGGAGATTCCTGTCTAACCTCATCTGTCAGCCTGTCCATCACCAGAGCAAACAAGAAGGGGCTCAGAGCCGATCCTTGATGCAGACCCACCTCCACCTTGAACTCCTCTGTCACACCTACAGCACACCTCACCACGGTCTTACAGCTCTCATACATGTCCTGCACCACTCTAACATACTTCTCTGCCACTCCAGACTTCCCCATACAATAACACAGCTCCTCTCTTGGCACCCTGTCATACACTTTCTCTAAATCTACGAAAACACAATGCAACTCCCTATGACCTTCTCTGTACTTCTCCATCAGCATCCTCAAAGCAAATACTGCATCTGTTGTGCTCTTTCTAGGCATGAAACCATATTGCTGCTCACAAATGCTCACCTCTGCCCTTAGCCTAGCTTCCACTACTCTTTCCCACAACTTCGTTGTATGACTCATCAGCTTTATTCCTCACAGCTCTGCACATCTCCCTTGTTCTTAAAAATTGGCACCAGTACACTTCTCCTCCATTCCTCGGGCATCTTCTCACTCTCCAAGATTTTGTTAAACAAACTAGTCAGAAACTCTACTGCCACCTCTCCTAGACACTTCCATACCTCCACAGGAATGTCATCAGGACCAACTGCCTTTCCACTCTTCATCCTCTTCAACGTCCTCCTCACTTCACTCTTGCTAATCTTTGCTACTTCCTGCTCCACACCAGTCACCTCTTCTACTCTTCGTTCCCTTTCATTTTCCTCATTCATCAACTCTTCAAAGTACTCCTTCCATCTTCCCATCACACTCCTGGCACCTGTCAATACATTTCCATCCTTATCTTTAATCACCCTAACCTGCTGCACATCCTTCCCATCTCTATCTCTTTGTCTGGCCAACCTGTACAAATCCACCTCTCCCTCTTTAGTGTCCAACCTAGCATACAAGTCCTCATATGCTCTTTGTTTGGCCTTTGCCACCTCTACCTTCACCTTACGCTGCATCTCCCTGTACTCCTGCCCGCTCTCTTCAATCCTCTCAGTGTCCCACTTCTTCTGTGCTAACCTCTTTCTCTGTACACACTCCTGGACTTTCTCGTTCCACCACCAAGTCTCCTTGTCCACTTTCCTCTTTCCAGATGACACACCGAGTACCCTCCTACCTGTCTCCCTGATCACATTAGCTGTAGTGGTCCGGTCATCTGGGAGCACTTCCTGACCACCCAGAGTCTGTCTCAGCTCCTACCTGAAAACTACACGACATTAAAAAGGTCCTATTGTTATGGCATGGGAAACTGTCAACAGGGAAAGGGCCCAAACACAGACAGAGGTATCAGGTTGAGGAGCTTGAGATTGATTATCTTCTTTGTAGACAATCAGCAAACTGGTTACAAGCAGGCAAGTAGGTAGGTATAAATCAAAACTAACATGCAGACATAACCACACAGCAACGAAGATAACAAACCGACAGCGAACAGAGGAAAAACCCAGCTTAGGGTGCTTTCACATCTCTAGATCGGTTCATTTGGTCCGAACCAAGGGCAAACAATTATATATTATAGCATTTTTCAGCATTTTTGGTTCCTTTTCACACCACACTGATTGCTTTAGTCCAAACCAGTTGAAACGAACCAAAATGCAGTCACATGACAACATCCACATCACTCATTGGCCATGGCGTATTTCCTAAACTGCTTTTCGATTGGTCAGAATTTATGTGCAGGAAAATGCCAACAGAAGAGGAAAAGCCAGCAAACAACACGGAGACAACACAACTACGGAGAGACGACTGTGCCATAATCTATTAGTATTGTTACTATTGTTTCTACACACCACAATATGCAAACAATACATTTATATAATGAAGCACGGATGCGGCTTGAAAACAACGTTCTAATGCACTGCAAACGGCGAGCGCGCATCGCTCGTCACTTCAAGTGGAGTCGTGCATTAATTCTTCTTAACTCATGCTCATCTTCCGAAAATATTACGAAATATACTATGGCAGTTGGTTTAGTCCAAAAATGATTAATACTTTTTGCAGTTGGGTCTGTTCGAGGTCGGATCACATTCTCACCACAAATGAACCGCTCCAGAGTTCGTTTGAAAGCGAAAGCATTTGGTCCACTTGTGGTGTGCTCCCGAGTGCGTGTGCTGCTTTCACACCTGACCAAACAAACTGCACCAAAGGGGAAAACGAACTCTAGTACGATTCATCCATCCATCCATCCATTTTCTACCGCTTATCCGGGACCGGGTCGCTGGGGCAGCAGTCTGAGCAGAGACACCCAGACTTCCCTCTCCCCAGACACTTCCTCCAGCTCTTTCGGGGGAATACCGAGGCGTTCCCAGGCCAGTCGAGAGACATTGTCCCTCCAGCGTGTCCTAGGTCTTCCCGAGGACCTCCTCTCGGTTGGACATGCCCGGAACACCTCCCCAGGGAGGCATCCAGGAGGCATCCGGAACAGATGCCCGAGCCACCTCAGCTGACTCCTCTCGATGTGGAGGAGCAGCAGCTCTACTCTGAGCTCCTCCCGAGTTACCAAGCTCCTCACCCTATCTCTAAGGGAGCGCCCAGCCACTCTGCGCAGCCACATTCGGCTGCAAAACCAGAAATCCTGTCCATGTAAATAATGAACAGGACCGGTGACAAAGGGCAGCCCTGCCGGGGTCCAACATGCACCAGGAAAAGATCTGACTTACTGCCGGCAATGCAAACCAAACTCCTGCTCCGGTCATATAGGGACCAGACAGCCCTTGGCAGAGGGCCCCGGACCCCATACTCCCAGAGCACCTCCCACAGGTTGCCGCGAGGGACACAGTCGAATGCCTTCTCCAGATCCACAAAGCACATGTGGACTGGTTGGGCAAACTCCCATGAACCCTCCAGCAACCTGGCGAGGGTATAGAGATGGTCCAGTGTTCCACGACCTGGATGAAAACTGCATTGTTCCTCCTGAATCCGAAATTCGACTATCGGCTGAATTCTCCTCTCCAGTACCCTGGCATAGACTTTTCCGGGGAGGCTGAGGAGTGTGATGCCCCTGTAGTTGGAACACACCCTCCGGTCCCTCTTTTTAAACAGAGGGACCACCACCCCAGTCTGCCAGTCCAGAGGCATTGTCCCCAGCCGCCATGCGATGCTGCAGAGGCGTGTCAACCAAGACAACCCCACAACATCCAGAGGTACTCAGGGCGGATCTCATCCACCCCCGGTGCCTTGCCACCGAGGAGCTTCTCAACTACCATAGTGACCTCAGCCCGGGAGATCGACGAGTCCACAACCGAGCCCTCAGCCTCTGCTTCCGCAATGGAAGACATGCCGGTGGGGTTGAGGAGATCCTCGAAGTACTCCTTCCACCGTCCGAGGATGTCCCCAGTCGAAGTCAGCAGATTCCCACCCCCACTATAAAAGTGTGTGCAGGGCACTGCTTCCCCCTCCTGAGGCGCCGGACGGTTTGCCAGAATTTCTTCGAGGCCGACCGATAGTCCTTCTCCATGGCCTCACCGAACTCCTCCGAGACCCGGGTTTTTGCCTCTGCAACCATCCGGGCTGAAGCTCGCTTGGCCCTCCAGTACCCATCAGCTGCCTCCGGAGTCCCCCGAGCCAACCAGCCTCGATAGGACTCCTTCTTCAGCTTGACGGCATCCCTTACTTCCGGGGTCCACCACCGGGTTCGGGGATTGCCGCCACGACAGGCACCGGAGACCCTGCGGCCACAGCTCTGAGCAGCAGTCGACAATAGAGGTGGAGAACATGGTCCACTTGGACTCAATGTCTCCAGCCTCCTTCGGGATCTGGTTGAAGCTCTGCCAGAGGTGGGAGTTGAAGATCTCTCTGACGGGAGACTCGTTCAAACATTCCCAGCAGACCCTCACAGTACGTTTGGGTTTGCCAAGTCTGTCCAACCTCCTCCCCTGCTATTGGATCCAACTGTCCACCATGTGGTGATCACTTGACAGCTCCGCCCCTCTCTTCACCCAAGACATACACAAAGTCGATCATCGACCTCCGACCTAGGGTGTCCTGGTTCCACGTGCACTGATGGACACTCTTATGCTTGAACATGGTGTTCGTTATGGACAAACCGTGACTAGCACAGAAGTCCAATAACAGAACACCACTCTGGTTCAGGTTGGGGGGGGCCGTTCCTCCCAATCCCGCCCCTCCAGGTATCACTGTCGCTGCCCACGTGAGCGTTGAATTCCCCCAGTAGAACAACGGAGTCCCCGGTCGGAGCCAGAGCCCAAGCTGTGCGTGGAGGCAAGCCCGACTATCTCTAGTCGGTATCTCTCAACCTCCCGCCCCAGCTCAGACACCTTCCCCCCCAGCGAGGTGACATTCCATGTCCCTAGAGCCAGATTTCGTGTCCGGGGATTGGGTCGCCAAGGCCCCCGCCTTCGACTGCCACCCAATCCACAAAGCACCGGCCCCTTACGGTTCCTCCTGCAGGTGGAACCATAGGGGGATCGGCCCCACGTCGCTCGTTCGGGCTGAGCCCGGCCGGGCCCCATGGGGCAAGAACCAGCCACCAGGTGCTCACATACAAGCCCAAACCCCGGGCCTGGCTCCAGGGTGGGGCCCCGGTTGCGCCATACCGGGCGACATCACGGACCTGGATTTCAAATTTCTCATAAGGGGGATTCGAACCACTCTTTGTCTGGCCTGTCACCCAGGACCTGTTTGCCTTGGGAGACCCTACCAGGGGCAATAGCCCCAGACAACATAGCTCCTAGGTTCATTCAGGCATTCAAACCCATCCACCACAATAAGGTGGCGGTTCAAGGAGGTAGTACGATTGAACCAAACTGAATGAGGCAGGTGTGAAAGCATCCTTAAATACCCTCAGGTAGAGGAGAAAACAAGACACAGGTGAACACAATGACACAGCTGGAAACAATCACAGACGGGAAGCAGAACTGACAGACACATGAGGAAACAGACAAATTACTAAATAAAACAGGAACTAACAAACCTGAACCCAAAACCCAGAGAGAACAGATATCTTCAAAAATAAAACCAGAACACCACAGCACATAAACTCTAAACCCTGACAGTACCCCCAGAGAAACTCCACAACACATGGAAAACACCCAACTCAACCCAAAATCACAAAACCTATGGGTCAACAAAGTAAGTTGTTTATTTGCTGTCTGTGCTGCAGTGCTAGATTTTACATCCTGATATCATCTCATATTTAAGGGTTTATAGTTGTATTATGGCTTTCAGTGAGAATGGAGCATGCCCACATACACTGGATTGTGTATAGAAAGAAATTAAGCGATATCTACATTATCGAACAGTTGGCTTGTGCTAGACAGTTTAAAAGGTTTAATTGCATAAAGAGGGTTTGAAACTAGCAGCACTGAATTGATTCGAGCAGCTGTATGACTGTGACATTAGAGTTTAAAGTTGCAGAAGAGATCTTGCAGGCTGGCTTTGGTTTTGAATTCATCACATAATTATCTCTGAATGGGATAAGTGTGACCTTCCTCACATCGTGTTATTTACACATTTTGAGTAATACAACACGGAACAGTTTTCATGTTCAGTTTTATTTATCATGTGATAGATGTGATAGATGATGTGTGATATAGCACAGATACCCTACAAGTGACTACAAGCCTTATTTTGTGATATATTTTCTAAACTTTTGAGGCATTTTGTATGACATATAGCTTCTTTAGGTTTGCTTTTTTAAATCATCTCTATACTTTGATGTACTGTATATTGGGTTAAGAGAGTGTCAGTTTGCAAAAAAAAAAAAAAGCTAATTTTTTGAAGGTCAAATAATTTCCATATGGTGTCTGTCGAGCATTTGAGGCATATAGTGCACCAACTGTTCCCTCTCTTTTTTGGCCTCTTCTCTGCAGGAGAAATCTGACCAAGCTGTCTCTGATCTTCAGCCACATGCTGGCTGAAATCAAAGCCATCTTCCCCGGAGGACAGTTCCAGGGGGACACTTTCAGGATCACCAAAGCTGATGCTGCTGACTTTTGGAGGAAATTTTTTGGAGAAAAGTAAGCTTCCCCTTATTGTAACATCTTGCAATCTTTTGCAGCTTTGAGTTGATGTTTTCCTCTTTGGTAGATCAAGATTTCATTCTGCGATAAGGAGAAGCTGATGTCCGGATCTGTGACTTCAGTGTGTGTGGATGTTTCCTGTTTTTTAATCTCCAGGATACTATCAATTTCTTAATGGTTCAAATGTGCGCATGCTGTTTCTCAATATAACGACATGAGGGAGAGATGCTTGGAGCAACTCCAAGACAGTGACACCGTCACACTGATCACTGCTTACACACACACACACACACACACACAGCCACACTCAGCTGAGTGCAGCTGCTTATTTGACCAGACTTTGTCTCACTAACATACACAACTAAGACAAGGTCTTGACCTCTCTCTGGTTGTGTGTGAACATGCGCCATTTCAAACAAGACTGTAATCAGCAACTTGTAAAGAAACCTGGCCTTGATCTAAAAATCCCTAATAATTACAGACGAATTTCTAAATTACCCATTGTCTCAAAAATCATTAACAAGGCTATAGCCAAACAACTACTGAAATAGTGGAAGCTAATAACATTCTCGATCCATTTCATTCCGGTTTTCGCCAACTGCATAGTACATTCATCAATAGCCACCCTGATCTCTCTTTCAACATGTCAACTGAATCTTTACCAAATTTTAAAAATCTTTTTTGTCACCTTTTGCTAAGCTTTATGGGTCCAAAAACAATATTTTGTGTTTACAGCTACATTCGGCAGCTTCACATTTTGCTTTCTCTAAACGACAATGACCTTTTCTTGTGGTTTGAAGAACTGCAAGGCAGATCTCACTAAGTTTCGATTTCGATCGATCGAGTTTCGATCAACACTTCCTGTGTGCCTTACCAGTGACCATACATGATACTTTATGTGGGCAAATAAGACAAACTTACAAGGTCTATATCAAGGGTTTTAGAGCCCTTGTCCTATTGCATGACATATTTTGGGTGTATCTGATAGAAATGGTGTATTTTCTGTATATTTTTAAATAAAATTTAATTTATTTTTTAAAAGATTTAAGACTTGCACAAGGCTCTAAATTCAGATTTGTCTGTTTCTATTCCCTGTTAAGACCATATGCTGAGTTTTAGCAGCCTATTTTATCAGTGCTGTTTTTAGATATGATTGAACTGCTTTATCAGAAGTGTTTGGAAGCTCAAGGTGCTTTACAGAACCACTAATTATTCTTTAAATTAAGAGTCATTTAAAAGTTTGTGTGGTTTTTTGAGGTAATAATGGCCCTATCAAACAACATTTAGCCCACAAATAAGATTTTACAGTGTAGAAGAGACTGATGTCTGATTTAATGCAGATAGAGTTCCATATTCATTTGCTGAACTCCCTAAGTAGAAGACCATGTTCTGCATTGCCTAAATTGATTTAGAATAATGGGATAAAACTAAAAGTTTCTCTTTTTTAAATATGTTTGTTAAGTACAGGAAACCAAATGAGGGCAGTTAGGCTAACTGCTGGTGATCCTTACAGCCAAGTTGTTTGTTACTTTACATACACGCTGCTGTTGACAATGTAAAATGCATTACTTCTTCAGAATGCTGAACCAACTTAGGAGAAAAAAGTTATTCGCTGAACCTGAAGAATAAGACATATTTATCAAGGGGCTCACTCCTACTGACAGTGAAGTGTAGGAGGAATCTTCCTACACTTCCCCAAATCTCAAATGATCACAGGATAACTCACTTTTATACTCATACTCACTCTCAATAACCAATCAGAGACAAGGATTTACCCTATATCTGCCCCATTGCTCATTCTTTTTATTAGTAGGAAATATTTAAAGATTAGGTTTACAATTTTTCAAGTCTGTCAATAGTTAGGTGCCTATATGAACATTGAAACAGGTTTTTGCTGTTATTATTCCTCCTGTTCGTAGTGGACATTAAAAGATCAACTCCTTCGGCCCTTTAAATAATAATTATAATAATAATTGTATTTATATAGCACTTTTTAAAACACAGTTACAAAGTGCTTCACATATAGGATAAAATACTCACATACAAATATACATTACATACATACAAATGCAAGTATACATACATATATAGTGACTGATCTCCTTAGTAAAGTAATCTGGGCCAATCACAAGTACCTCAGTTTTGTCAGAATTGAGGTGGAAGAAATTATGAGACATCCAATTTCTAACTGAAGCTAGGCAGTCATGAAGGGTGATAAGGTTATTAAGGTTTTTGGGTTTAACTGAGAAGTAAAGTTGTGTGTCATCGGCATAGCAATAGAGGAGTTAAGCAGATGACCCAGAGGTAGCATATACAGTTAAAACAGAACAGATCCAAAGGATCCACCCTTTTGGGACCCCACATAAGAGAAAAGTGGATGAAGACATGTAATTGTTGATGAACAGTGAAGTGTCTGTCAGACAAATATGAGGAGAACAATTTGAGTGCAGTTCCAGAGATACCAATCCAGTTTAGTGATCTATCAGTTAAAATGGCATGATCAGTGGTGTCAAAAAATTAATATTGAATATTCACCTTTATTTACACACATTCAATTGATGGGGGACCTCCTTCCATGTAAAAGATCGCATGCATATTATCTCAATATGAGGCTTCAGCCATCCGAGTTAGACAAATCAAGTGGATATCTTCCGAAGTTAGTCTTTTTAGAAAAAAACTATCCCTCCCCTGAAGCTAAAACAGGAAATCATTGTCCAGGGAAACAGAAAAAGGGAATTTTATACTTAAAGGACTGCAATGGGAGACCGGTACCCTGCAAGAACAGAGTTGCATGAAAAGAGTTTCCATCCTCATAAATTATCATGGTTGTACTGAATCATTCAATCACAATTGTCCCAGATTCAGAATAGTCAGCTTTGGTAAATGAGATCACTCCATTACTTATGTCACATGATCTTTTTCAGATCAATAAACTCTATGTGTTAAATAGTATGGAGGACTAAAAGTGCCAAAATGAAATAAATAAATATACCATTAAATAATAACTTACATGTGTCATTAAATAATTAAAATACCAATTATTTCAATATTTCCATTTCCATTTCACGATTTACAGTTACATTTCATGATTTACATTTTCATTTCATGATTAACATTTACATTTCATGGTCCTGTGTTGCAGTGCTTCATGAATTGTCAAACTGTCAAACTCGCCCCTCAAAGTTGAGAGCCGGATCCTGACACCGGATTGGTTACCCTGCGCATCAAGTCAAGACAAATCAATTCCAGTTAATGGATCGATGCAGAGCTACTTCCAATGCACTGGGTGGCGCCCTTCGCCTCTAACGTTGGTTTAGATAACTATTAAACTAAACTTTACCGCCAAGTCAACCCTGCTAACCCCTAACGTTGAGAACGCCGGGACAAAATGGCTAAAAGTTGCCCGGAGCTGCTGCGAGAAGCAGCTAATTTAATAGAAGAAGCTCTGAGCAAAACTCCTCCAGCTCCGGCGGCTCAGTCGCAGCAGAACCCTGCCGCTTCAGCGTCAGCTAGTAGTGGCACTTCCCGGTGAGGCTGCCAGGCAACTGTTGCTGTTATCGACGAGGATAGACAGGATCAGGAACGAGTACATCAGAGGGACAGCTCATGTTAGATGTTTCGGAGATAAAGCCAGAGAGGCCAGATTGAGGTGGTTTAGACATGTTCAGAGGAGAGACTGTGAATATATTGGTAGAAGGATGCTGAGGTTGGAGCTGCCAGGCAGGAGGTCTAGAGGAAGACCAGAGAGGACATTTATGGGTGTAGTGAGAGAGGACATGAAGTTAATTGGAATGAGCGAAGAGGATGCAGAGGACAGGGTTAGATGGAGGCGCATGATTCGCTGTGGCGACCCCTGAAAGGGAACAGCCCACAGGAAAGAGACTTCAGACCAAAGCAATGGATCAGACTAGATTAGTGTTAGCCCCACCCACTGACTTTGATGGGCGAGTCTGACAGTTTGACAATTCATGAAGCACTGCAACACAGGACCATGAAATGTAAATCTAAATCATGAAATGTAAATGTAAATCATCAAATCATGAAATCATTAAATGTAACTGTAAATCATGAAATGTAAATGTAAATATTGAAATAATTGGTATTTTATGTATTTAATGACACATTTAAGTAATTATTTAATGGTGTATTTATTTATTTCATTCTGGCACTTTCAGTCCTCCATAAAATAGCTGTATGTAGTATATTATATGTAAAGGATAACCAGCTACTTCTTGAAGTACAGTTTGCATTATGATATGCAGCATAATTAATCTTTATGATTCTACACGTGTGTGTTCCAGTAAGGTTGTGACAGACACAGCAGTGGGTATGTGAGGCTAATGTAAACAGGCAAGAACTGGCTTGCTTTTTTTTTTGATTACTATCAAAAGGGATTCTGCTCAACTCTGAAGTCATGAAGCATTCAATTCAATATTTCTACCATCATCATACAAGCACTGAGTTAATTGCTGGCCTTGTAGCATACGCTTTGATTGGTTTTCTAAGCTCCAGCTGTCCAGTTAATAATCTACTGAGTATTGTTTGACATATTGTCAATACAATAATTAGATTTCAGTACTCATTTAACCATCTAAAAATTGCTCAGGCTTCTGCACCATAAAAAAGATTTTTAATTTGTTTCTCGAGTTGCGACTGTATTTCCTGTATAGTTACCGTGAAATGACATATGTCTAGGGCTATCCCGAATACCATTTTTTGAGCTTCGAAGCTTCAGTAGCAATCAAGATCAAATATTCAAATTTGGTGCGATATTGGACACGCGACACACATCAGAATTAATAAACTACAGAACAGCGCGAGCCGGAAGTGGTGTGATAAAATTACTGATTAACATGACGGATGTATATGAGAACAATATGCGAGGCTATATAACGTTTAGGCGTATTACTTACGGAACTCAGGTAATTTTTCAAACATGTTGTGCTGTTGTGGTAGGCCAGTTTCAAATCGCATATTTTGCACACTGCCTTTGTCTTGTCCTCGCTCAATCTAAAGTGCTCCCACACAGCTGAGGTCTTCGGCATCTTGTCTTCTCTTCCAGATGAACTGAATCATTTACGTTTACGTATGGGCGATTTTACTGGGACACGTGACTTACCGGTAAAATCTCACGTTCGAATTTTAACAAGCTACTATATTTTGTAGAAGATTCATAATAATGTGTAAAAAGACCAATACATTTTGTTTCAGTCAGTCATTTCCTGCCGTTTGTTCCCATTGGGGGTCGCGGGTGACTGGAGCCAACCCCAGTGACTTTGGGCCTTAGGCGGGGTACACCCTGGACAGTGGCCAACTCGTCGCAGGGCTGACAGAGACAACCATTCACACTCATTTTGTTTCAATTAATATATTTTCCACAATGTGAAAGCAAAGGAGCTTAACCCAAAATACAAGCGCAGGCGCTTCTGTCCATTAAAGCACATGCAGGTGTGGCTCTACACAGAGAATATACTCCAGCTTCAGGGAACACTTTAGTTGGCTAAAGCAAATATATTTATTAAGTACAAGTATAACAATGTTACCGTCCTTCAACTGTCCCAGCCTATTAAAACCGGAGTATTGTATTTCGCTAGATTTAAACATACCATTTTTTTTTTAAACAAATATTCGAATCACAAAACTGAAATCGAATATCAACCCACCGCAAGAATATTCGAATATTCTGTTCCAGCCCTACATGTCCTTGTTTTGTTTTTTTTTTTAAACAGGACACAGGAAAGGTATTAACACATTATTTTTAGAAAGTTACATCAAGATAGATATATAGAGGCACAAACTGGGGATATCCTAATGCAAGCAGCCAGACAAGAACTTTTTTTGATGGGAATAGTTAAAATTAAATTAAAAGTTATCATTTTGACTTAAATCAGAAAATATCTGCTCAATGAAGAATATGTAAAGATCTGACAAAGCATTCAATGATAATAATTTCCAGTCGGGCCCAGCCCTAGTTGTATGTTGTGCTGTGTTGGGAAAGGTACTTGGAAATTGTAGTGAGCTACGCTACCAGTTACTCTACATTAAATGATGCGTTGCTATTGTTAGGACTCAGCAGACGAGTTCATTCATGTAGGTAACTTTGATTTAAGGACGACATTCCTTTTTGTCCCACAATCCCTGAGTGAACTGTTACATCCAGGGGACGTGGTTGGACTCTGGACTCAAAAGCAGCACTCTCGCTCAAGGAGGTTAAGTGTTTTATTTGAGGGCAAAGGCTCGGGTCTCTGTGGTCTGAAGGGAGGAGGCCCTTGAGGCACGGCGGGGCACGGCAGAGCGGAGACGGAGGGGACGGAGGGGACGGAGAAGCCGGCAGGCGGGATGCAGGAGGAATGAGGCAGGCAGGTGAGCAGCTGGGAGTAGGAAGAGCTCCAGGATGAAGGGCACACCAAGAAAGTTGTGACCCGAATCTGGACACAAGAGACAGGCATTAACTAAGGTTCTAAGCAGAGGGAAAAGATACTCACATATTCAGGGTAGGCTGGGTGCAGTACCACCTAGGCGACTGAACGATCTAACAAAGACTGAAGGTCGGAGCCAGGCTTTAGTATTGCAGGTTCTTGATTAGATTGGACACAGGTGTGCTGGGTGGAGTTGCCTGTGAGCTCTGGCCAATGACTCCCAGGTGTGCGGGATGCAGACTGCCTTGTTCCACACATACACACACACTAAGAGGACAGAAGGGGACAAAACAGGGAAACACTGGGCAAGGGAATACACTATCTGCCCTTACCTATAGAGGATCAGAAGCTCGTCCAGATTTTGTTTTTGAAATGCTATGTTGTCTTAAACGAATTGAGAATATGGGATCTAATGTTTTGTTTGTTTGGGTACCAGGGCATGCTGGGGTGAAAGAATCGCTACGACGAGAGCATAAAGATCTTGTTCGTCCACTGGCAAAGCAGGAAGGCTACAGTATCTGTAACGAATTTCTTATTAAGGAGTGGCAAAAGGAATGGGAGGGAGAAAAGAGATGCAGGCACTATTATTCTTGTCAACGTCACTTGTAAATAATGGTGGTTTTGTAAACTCTAGTCGAAGGGATGAAGTTGTTCTAGCCAGAAGGAGACTTGGTCATTGCTGTCTTGCAGCTTGCTTGTTTAGAATAGGCAAACATCCTAGTGGGCTTTGTGAGTGTGGAAATCCTGAAACGGTAAATCATGTTATGTTGTCATGCAGTAAATACAGCAGAGAGAGAAGGCAGCTCTTTACGGAGCTAGCTGATCTAGGCATAACTGTTTTCTCATATAAGTCCATGCTTTTTTCATGTGTAAAGCAAGTTGGAAAAGCCGTGCTCTCTTTTCTTCGCCGTTCTGGCATATATGCAAGAATCTGACGGCATTGGGATATAACTGTGGAGGGCAGCATTGCGCCTTGTAGCATATAGCCTGCCGGAAATAATTAGATGAAGAAGAAGAAGAAGAAGGGAATACACCGGAAACATAAGGGAGGAGGAGTAGCAGGATCATAACATGAACACACCACGCCTGTCTGACGTGTGACGGCGGAAGTCACCAAGTCCATAAAGCTCTGCTTTCTCTTTTTTCTCGCCACGTTCATCCTGAGCAGAAGGCGCACGCCTCTCATACCTCTGCGCTCCCCTCCTGAGCAAATGCACACTGTACGCCCCATCCATAAGTACTGAACTCTCACTCTTATAGGAGCAACATGAGATCCTGCACAAGATTATTACAACAAGTTTAGCGGCAAGTCTGACAGGTAACTTTAAGACACAATGGAGCCAGTTAGTCTCAAGCTAACTATACAGAACACGAACAACAACAGGCATGAGTGAACGTCTTCCATGCCTGCCAACTTCGCAACAGAGCTTCCCACAGCTGAACCATAATTCCCCCCCACTTAACAGGGTGCTTAGCGTAGCTAAATACAGAACCGTTAATTAACTTTGCATATGTGACGTTACTGATGTGATTTCATTAAGATGTATTGTTGTGATGGTTTTCAATCTGTTGGTTAATCTGTTTGCCACTGCTAAATTGATGTTAGTTTGTTATGCTACACACAGGGTCTTTGCATGCTAGCTAACACCTTTTAACTTGGCACTATTATTCAATTCAATTCAATTCAATTTTATTTATATAGCCCAATATCACAAATCACATTTGCCTCAAAGGGCTTCACAATCTGTAACATACGACACCCTCTGTCCTTAGACCCTCGATTCGATTAAAGAAAAACTACCCAAAAAAACCCTTTTAACAGGGAAAAAATTATAGAAACCTCAGGAAGAGCAACAGAGGAGGGATCCCTCTCCCAGGATGGACAGACATGCAATAGATGTCGTAAGTACAGAATAGATTCATAGCATCAAAATTATAACATATACAGTTATGATGGCAAAATTGTTATATTGTATATATATCTAATTATGTTGAAAAGTGTGGGATGTAAAACATAAGGGAAGATGGGTCCAGACGGACAACCGAGCAGCTCCTGGTGGAGCCCAACGAGCAGGACCCGAGCCACTCGTCCCCTGCACCATAGACACAGCAGCACTGCCCCAGCAGGTCGCCATAGTCACTGATCCAGATACATGTCCGGACATTGAGATACCTGCTGAAAGTGACAGTAGGAAAGAATAGACGGACGACAAAGCACAAAACTCCGGGAGAGGGAAGAAGTCAAGTTAGTGACATGCATTTATGGGATGAGAATGCATACGGATGGAGAGGAGGACAGAGGTGAAGAGAGAGAGGTGCATCATGTGAAGTCCCCCGACAGTCTAGGCCTATGGCAGCATAACTAAGGGATGGTTCAGGTTCACCTGAGCCAGCCCTAACTATAAGCTTTATCAAAGAAAAAAGTCTTTAGCCTACTCTTAAATGTGAAGATGGTGTCTCCCTCCCGAACCCGAACTGGGATCTGATTCCACAGGAGAGGAGCTTGATAGCTGAAGGCTCTGGCTCCCGTTCTACTGTTGGAGACTCTAGGAACCACAAGTAACTCTGCATTCTGAGAGCGCAGTGTTCTAGTGGGGTAATAAGGTACTATGAGCTCTGTAAGATACGACGGTGCCTGACCATTAAGAGCTTTGTAGGTGAGGAGAAGGATTTTAAGTTCTATTCTGGATTTCACAGGGAGCCAGTGCAGAGAAGATAATATTGGAGAAATATGATCTCTTTTCCTAGTTCCTGTCAGTACACGTGCTGCAGCGTTCTGAATCAACTGGAGAATCTTAAGGGACTTTTTCGGGCTGCCTGATAATATGGAATTGCAGTAATCCAGCCTTGAAGTAACAAATGCATGGATTAATTTTTCTGCATCATTTCGAGACAGGAAGTGCCTGATTTTTGCAATGTTACATAGGTGAAAAAAGGCAGTCCTTGAGGTTTGCTTCATGTGGGAGTTGAAGGATAGATCCTGATCAAAGATAACTCCGAGGTTCCTCACAGAGGTGCTGGAGGCCAGGGTAGTGCCCTCTAGAGCAATTATATCTGCCGACAGTGAGTCTCGGAGGCGTTCGGGGCCAAGTACAATAACTTCAGTTTTGTCCGAGTTTAACATCAGAAAATTTCTGGTCATCCAGGTTTTTATGTCCTTAAGGCATGATTGAAGTTTAACTAACTGATCAGTTTCATCCGGCTTAATCGATAAATATAATTGGGTATCATCTGCATAACAATGAAACTTTATGGTGTGCTTTCTAATAATATTGCCCAAAGGAAGCATATATAAAGTAAATAGAAGTGGTCCAAGCACAGAACCTTGCGGAACTCCGTGACTTACTTTGGTGTGCTCGGATGATTCATCGTTAACATAAACAAACTGAGATCGGTCTGATAGATAGGATTTAAACCAGCTTAACGCGGTTGCTTTAATTCCAATTAAATGTTCCAATCTCTGTAATAGAATTTGATGGTCAATGGTATCGAATGCAGCACTAAGATTTAACAAGACAAGTACAGAGACAAGTCCATTGTCTGATGCAATTAAAAGGTCATTTGTAATTTTCACCAGTGCTGTTTCTGTGCTATGATGCACTCTAAAACCTGACTGGAAATCCTCAAATATACTATTGTTATTTAGAAAGTCACATAACTGATTAGCCACAGTTTTTTCAAGGATCTTAGAGATAAAGGGAAGGTTAGATATAGGTCTATAGTTGGCTAAAACCCCTGGATCGAGTGTGGGCTTTTTAAGGAGAGGTTTAATAACAGCTACTTTAAAAGACTGAGGTACATAACCTGTCAGTAAAGACAGATTGATCATATCTACTAAAGATGTGCTAACTAATGGTAGAACATCTTTAAGCAGCCTAGTTGGAATTGGGTCTAAGATGGGTCCATGGCTTAGATGAAAACATTGTCGACGTTAGTTGAATAAGGTCGACAGGAGAGAAGCAGTCCAAGTACACATCAGGTTTCACAGCTCCCTCCAACGCCTCTATGCTTGAAGATCATTTGGCACCAGCTGCGGGCAGGACGTGATTAATTTTCTCTCTAATAGTCAAATTTTTATCATTAAAGAAGCTCATGAAGCCGTTACTGCTGAGGGCTACAGGAATACATGGCTCAATGGAGCTGTGGCTCTCTGTCAGCCTGGCTACAGTGCTGAAAAGAAACCTGGGGTTGTTCTTATTTTCCTCTATTAGTGATGAGTAGTACGCTGCTCTGGCATTACGGAGCGCCTTCTTATATATTTTAAGACTTTCTTGCCAGGCTAAACAAGATTCTCCTAGATAGTTGGAACGCCATTTTCTTTCAAGTTTTCGTGATGTTTGCTTTAATTTGCGGGTTTCAGCGTTATACCATGGAGCTACCCTTTTTTGTTTTATTATCTTCTTTTTAAGAGGAGCAACAGAATCAAGTGTCGTTCGCAGTGAACCTGCAGCACTATCAACAAGATGATCAATTTGTTCAATTTCAATGCCGTATACCAGAACAAGGTCGAGGGTGTGGCCAAAACAGTGAGTGGGTTTATGTACACACTGACAGAAGCCAATCGAGTCTAATAATGAGATAAACGCAGTACTAAGGCTATCATTTTCAACGCCCACATGAATATTAAAATCACCTACAATAATTGCTTTATCTGTTTTAAGGACTACACCTGATAGAAAATCTGAGAATTCAGATAAAAACTCAGAATAAGGACCAGGAGCGCGGTACACTATAACAAATAGGATTGGCTGTCGTGTTTTCCAGGTTGGGTGTGAAAGACTTAGAACAAGGCTTTCGAATGAGTTATAATTTAGTTTAGGTTTAGGGTTGATTAATAGGCTTGAGTCGAAGATGGCTGCAATTCCACCTCCTCGGCCGGTGCCTCGAGGAATGTGAGTATTAATATGACTGGGCGGAGTGGATTCATTTAGGCTAACATATTCTTCATGACCCAGCCAGGTTTCAGTGAGACAAAATAAATCAATATGATAATCTGATATTAGATCGTTCAATAGTACAGCTTTAGATGACAGAGATCTGATGTTTAGGAGTCCACATTTAATTCTCTTATTTTGAGGTGCTATTTCTGTTGTGGTAATTTTAATTAAATTATTATGTATAACTCCTCTTCTGTTAGCTTTTGATTTTATAAATTTCAGTGGCTGGGGGGCAGACACCGTCATTATGGGATTCTGGGTGGGTAACTGCCCTGGAAGCGCAGAGAAGCGTGTAGGACTACAACTCTGCCTCCTGGTCTCAACTCTGCGTTGTCATGGTGTAGGTCCACTAATAAACTCGGACAGATTTCTAGATATGAGAGCTGCACCATCCAAAGTTGGATGAATGCCGTCTCTCCTAATCAGACCAGGTCTTCCCCAGAAAGTCCGCCAATTATCTACGAAGCCCACATCGTTTGCTGGACACCACCTCGACAGCCAGCAGCGGAATGAAGACATGCGGCTAAACATGTCATCACTTGTCAGATTTGGAAGGGGCCCAGAGAAAACTACGGAGTCCAACATCGTCTTTGCATATTTACACACCGACTCAACATTAATTTTAGTGACCTCCGATTGACGTAATCGGGTGTCATTACCGCCAACGTGAATAACAGTCTTACTGTATTTACGTTTATCTTTAGCCAGCAGTTTCAAATATGATTCAATGTCGCCTGCTCTGGCCCCAGGAACACATTTAGCTATGGTCGCTGGTGTCGCTAACTTCACGTTTCTCAAAATGGAGCTGCCAATGATCAGAGTTGGTTTCTCAGCGGGTGCGTCGCTGAGTGGGGAGAACCTGTTGGAAACGGGAACGGGTTGGTGGTAAACCGTGGGCCTCGGCCTAGGGCTATGCTTCTTTCGGACGGTCACCCAGCCACCCTGGATTCCCAGCTGCTCGGGAGCTGCCGGGGAACGGCTAACAGTAGCTAGCTCTAGTCGGTCCGCACCGGCTACTGGGGCTTGGCTAGCAACTACCGACTGAGCTCCCATGGTGCGGAACGGCGTTACCAAATCACTGAGCCTCGCCTCCAACGCTACAAATAAACAACATTTATTACATGTACCATTATCAGTAAAGGAGGCAGAGGAATAGCTAAACATTTGACACACCGAACAAGAGAGAGCGGGAGAGGAAGAGGGAGAGAACTAATAAACATTCAAATGTAACGTTATAGCAGATAGTTAGTCAATGTAATTAAGAGTCAAACAAATTAGCTGTGTTGAGCTAGAGCAGCAAACTACATGCTACCAGTAACAAACAAACACCTGTAACCGGAAAGGAGGCACAACGCTTACGTCGGCACGTCGTCAGCACGTCGCCAGGATTTGAGTTGAGTTTCAAGTTAATACCGGCGCTTGGTAGCGAGGGTAGCACTATTAGCTTGCAGATCACCTTTACCCGCTAGCACACAAACACACACCTCTAGTTTGGCCTTCAGCAGAGCCATATTTGTGCTAATGTCTGCTAAGGAGCAGTCACACGCTAACTGATATGGCTGCGTAACCATCTTGGGAACGCACACACATTTGTTTCACTGTCCCCGTGAGGGACAGTCATTGAAATAATGCTTTCCCTAGCCCGTTACGCAAACCGAACTATCATAACTAAGTGCCTAAACCTAACCCTTACCCTAACTGTAACATTTACCCTAACACCAAGTCAAACACGCATCCTTTGTCTGTAGTTTAGTGTATTTAGAATCTTCAGTCAGTCTTCATATTGTGTGATTTTGCTTTATTTATCTTTATAAATAAATGCTTGTGTGTAATGTTACGACCCGGCCTAGGGGAAACCGACCGTAACATGCATAAAATGAGACTCCCCTCGCCAACTCCCCAGGAACACAGCAACAAATGAATTGCAGCCCTTTAAAAGATTTATTGACATAGGAAAACTTCAGGGTGGGCAAACAGCAAAATAATAAACCAAAGGAAGCTAAAGTTCATAACTTAAACTTACCTACACAAAAGAAAGTGAAAACAAAATACAAAGCACTTAACCTAACTCCTAATACTAAAACAGGAGAAAACCAAAATGCTACCCACCCCGACCGACTCTGGGCTGTTTATCAGTACACAGGTATTTCCCATACTGCAGGATCTACACTGTCTGGGGTGTATTCCAGAAAGCATGGTTAACTTACCATCTGGTAAACTGAACTCTCGGTTGAACTCAAAACCTGCTTACTCTGAGTATGTAAATGTAAAAGGACTGTACTTGTATAGCGCCTTTCTAGTCGTCCGACTACTCAAAGCGCTTTCACACTACATATCACATTTACCCATTCACACACTTTGATGCATTGATGGCAGGAACTTAGTGCCCATCAGTACAAATTAAACTAATCATTCACACACCGAAGGCGCAGCTTCGGGAGCATTTTGGGGTTCAGTATCTTGCGCAAGGATACTTTGACACGTGGCCGGGATCAAACTGCCGACCTTCCGATTGGTAGACGACCGCTCTGCCACCAAGCCACAGCTGCCCTGTTTGTTCCAAAACACCTGAAAAGAGTTAGCTCAATCAACCTCCTATTGGTAACCCAGAGTTAATGCACGTGCACACTAAAAACATAAAGACACTTCCAATGGAACGCCGAATTCATGAGTCACAATGAAAACTCAAGGGGAAAAAAAACGGGCAGCATACTTCACAGAAGCAGAGTTGGAGGTTTTAATGCTGGCTTATGAGGAATTCAAGCCCATTATCATGAAAATAAGTAGGCTAATACAGCTGCACAAGCAAAAGAAAGAGAGTTGGTTTGGCAAAAAAAAATAGCGACAGAGTAAATGCGTGAGTTTAAAAATATCAAAACTCTCCCAAATTTAAATCTTTAACACTCTCCCTTTTTATTATATTGTACAATTAAATATCCTTTTGAATAATTTGTATAACTATTCAAGCATTACTTTTCCTCCTGCCACCAGTTTCTTTAGGGTTTATATAAAATTATATATTGACTTTGTAATATATTGGCTTCTTGTTTAATAAGATGTAATCCTTCTGGAGCCAGAATAACTCTTTCCCAAGTCAAAATGAAACATAAAAACAATCTCCAAAAAGGTAATATTGAAATAAAATAATTACTGGAGATATGTAGGCATATTAAGCACATTTTTTATGCCATTTAGCTAATAGAAAGAAGGCTGAGGCCCGTCTAACTGGTGGGGGGCCACCACCACCTCCCCTCACCTCAGCTCAGGAGCTAGCTCTGTCCCTTAATAAAGGGCGACCAGTGGTTGATGGCATTCCTGGGGGCACGTCATCACAGTCTACGCCCATTTTTTGCGTTTTGGCAGCACTCAGACCACAACACACAATCACTGTAGTTACGCATGTAAAACAGACGAAAATAGACTTGAAGAAACGTGGCTACACTTTCTGTGCAAATACGTCATAAATTCAATTAAAAGGACATTTTATTATTCCTCAGGAGATGGAGTTTGTCCAGAATTCAGCTGTGAATTATACATGTTCAAATATCCTGTATTTCTGAGCACTTTACCTTTATAATTCTTTAGATCTTTATATATAACTTTATCTACTAATGAGGAACGCAAAAAAATGAAGAGCAATGCACAGAATCTGTCCTGTGGTAAGAGCTGACCCTCTGTTTCAAAAGGTTTGCTACATAAATTAATGATTCCTTTGAAAAACGGTAGCCTAACACTCTCTCAAATATTTGTTTGGCTATGAAAACACATCAATACGTGGCCTTATCATCCTCTCACGGTGAAAAAAGCCATGTGTAATCCGTGCTTCTACGTCCACAGGATTCTCATCAGACGGGCACGCCATGCTCAGTAAGCTCTCTGAAATAAAGTAACCTGGAACCTGCTCCGGAGCAGGTTATGTTCACAGAGCAAGTTGCTATGGTTTCTTACATACCCTGAAAGTTACTTCCGTTTTTGGAACCGAAAGTTGAGGTTATCAGCTAGCTAACTTACCCTTAAACTTGTTTGTCACCTAACCTGCTTTCTGGAATACACCCCTGAAACACACACACACACACACACACACACACACACACACACACACACACACACACACACAAACAACAGAAGGAGAGAGAAAAGAGAACCACAGCATATACACAGGAGATCTCATACTAAGACACAGAATATTATACGACCAGGGTCATAACAGTAATTATGCTGGTGTCTTTAAGAGTGAATAATTTGCAAACTTCTTCTATGCTGAATTCCAAATCCTTCACCTTCTAGCTATTAATGCTAATTTTGGGTTATAGTTATTAATATAATTATTTATCTGAGTGCCAAATTGATAGTTTAGTGTATTTTATAAGTTTCAATCAATTAATTGGCTATTATTTCCTTTATCCAACAGTGGTGCCCCGAGTTCTTTATTAAGTTGAAGCATTTTTTATGATTATAATTGGGCGGCTGTGGCTTGGTGGCAAAACGGTTGCCTGACAATCGGAAGGCCAGCGGTTCGATCCCCCAGTCGTCTGTTGAAGCATCCTTGCGCAAGATACTGAACCCCAAAATGCTCCCGAAGCTGCGCCTTCGGTTTGTGAATGTTCTCATATGTAAGTCGCTTTGGATAAAAGCGTCTGCTAAATGAAAATGTTATCTTGATAGCCAAATCTAATTGATTGCATCAACCTAAACTTGGTGCCTTTTTAATCATGGTAAACCCCAACAAATGGTGCTGCCATGTGAGGCATATTATTGTTAAATCCCAACACTAAACTGAAGCTACCCCCCAGAGAAGTCTAGCAAGCTAAGATACAGCAACATGGCAAAAGTAGCTTACTAAATAGACGCAATTTTCTTTTTTTTTTTTACATTTAAGGTTCAACATTAAGGGTTTCTATCACTTGTCCAGCCAAGTGGGTCAGAAATTTACCTGAAGTAAATTTTTACTTGCCCCTATACAAATAGTTGTATTTATTAGCGGCTATCACATAACAGCAAAAACTAAAGTTAATTGTCCCGTTAAATCTTTATAAATAAAGTAAATGAATCAGAACACAGACACATTGTGTCATAGATGCAAAGCAACAAACATCATTGCATATCGAAAGTTGTATGACAATCCCAACTCCTTCTCTCTAGAGATGGACTACTCAACAGTGAGTTGTTGATAAATTATCATAAATTTTGTCTTTATCCGCCACCATTTTCTTGGGAGTAGGGCTGGCTATTGTTAGGATTTTATTGATACTGCTATAGTTACCGATGATCTTTTCGGTTTGGTTTTTTATTGATACAGTTATCAGTTCTTTTTAATTTCTAAATAATTGCTTTTTAAAAAATATAAAAATTGTAAAAAGAATAAATTCAGAACAGGATTACAGTTGAATATTTTAAATATAACTAAATGTTGTAAACATGAGTCAGTATCAGTCCTTCCTTCTGTCCTCTGTCCTCCTCCCTTTGCTGCTGATGTGATTCACTGTACGTTACCACTGGTAGAGAGAGGAGGGGCTAGTTTGTCTTAGCTAAGATGAGAATTGGCCACGTTTTAAGATCCGGGACAAACTAAGCTAATCAGTTAGACTACATAAAGACAGCTTTGTTTTAGCTTGTTTGTAACAATGGTGGCGGATCGGAAGGTCGGAAGTTCGATCCCGGCTTCCCCCAGCCATGTGTCGAAGCATCCTTGAGCAAGATACTGAAGCCCAAAATGCTCCCAAAGCTGCGCCTTCGGTGTGTGAAGGATTAGTTTAATTTGTACTGATGGGCAGTTACCTCCTGCCATAAGTGTGTATATGGGTAAATGTGATATGTAGTGTGAAAGCGCTTTGAGTAGTCGGATGACTAGAAAGGCGCTATACAAGTACAGTCCATTTCCATTTACAATTAACTATTTGTCGAGCTAGTTTGCTCTGCTTGTGTAAAACATGTTTTATGCTTGTTGAACAGGTGTATTGATAGTATTGCTTTTTACTCACGGAGGTTTTATTGCACCTACTTACAGTAAGCAGAGTAGTTGTTGTCAACTCATGTAATCTCCTGCCTGATCTGCTGACAGCTAACTGTGCTACGTGTGTTGGAGCAGCCCACCCTCGCTACAGCGAGCGTGATAATACTACAACTTTTTTACCACTTGCTCGATAGGACAAGTGAGTTGCTAGATTCATTTTACTTGCCAATTGAGCACACTTCATTCCAAGTCAGCGATATCTCAGTGATCAATAAAACTGTCAATAAGCTGTGCTCTCTGCTCTCACTGCTCCAAAACCAACTATGCTTAATTTAATTTATTTTTTGCCAGCAGTGAAAACATTGTATTTAGCTAGTGGTTAGTTGTTGACAAGTTACTGGCTGTTGTTTACAGACTGCACTGCATTGTAATGGTTAGCTACGTTGGTGATGGTTGCATTAGCTTATTCAGAAATCATCTGAATGTCTAAACTCAAGCTGAGTTTGAGCAGTCTGTATTCCACTGAGGAAGAGACGTTGTAGGCATCAGCCCAAGGACTGGTACGCGATGTCACTGTCATATGTGCTTCTGTCGGCTACACATACATGTCTGTGTATGATGGTGTCGTCACCAATTTCATGTCGATATCTCAATGCATTCATGGGTTATTGCAAATTTTTGAAAATGAGTTATTTTGATAAAATGTATTGGCTTGTAATACCGAAACAGAATGTTGATGGAAATATCCTTGACAACAAAGTCCATAGATGATCCAGCTAGAGTTTTGAAACGATTGGACCAGTGGTTTCTGACTAGTTCGCAAATATGGGATACTGAGAATATTGAGAAAAAGTCACAAAATGTGATGTTTTTAGAGCACAAGACCATTGGAGCAAAGATGCAGATCAATCAGGATTAAAATTTTGTTTCTTTTTTAAGGTAATTGCAAGAACATAAATTTGATTGTTACAGCGCCACCTTGAGGACAATGAGTGTCATTTTTTTTTACCTGAGTAGGGGGTGGAATCTGCACCCCATCTGCCAATTATTTTTTTTTCTGCACAAACACTTTTAACCGTGCTTCACCGCATGGACTCCGGAAAAACAATAGTGCTCCCACAGCGAGCTTTGCTCCTTAGACCCCTAATAACATCCTGTGTAGTGGTTTAGGTTTAGCATTTGGTGGGTAAAAGACGTTGCAGACCTCTGACCATCTCATTCCTCCATTATGTGCAAAACATGTTGCTTATTGCAGGAAGACTTCATGTTTAGTGCTACAGTATAAACTAATCTTTTTCTAAATTAACGAGTCTGTGTTGCTGCCTAGTAGCAGCATTTTAGTTGTGTACTGTTGCTGCGATAGTATCCTTTAACTATGTCAGGAAGTAAGACACGGTAGTGTGAGATTAACTTGTATTTGACCGCAACTTCAGAGTATAAAGGCCACTGAGGTCGATGACAATCACCACATACATTTGGTAATTTGACATTTGGCATAAATTACAAAAACAACGGATACCTTTGTGTCCTATGGCCCTATCAAATCAAATGTCACATTTCTGTCATTATTGAGGTACTTCACTCCTCCTCAATTTGTACCACCAGACTTCACCAACACTTTAATATACTCTATAACCCTGGGGAACATTTTTTTCTATTGTTTGATCTAATTAAAAGTCGCAACAGCTGTGTGAGTAGAACAAAAGTTCAACCGTATCTGTGAATCTTCATACATCAGCTGTGAATTAGCATTTTTTTTGTTAACTATTGCATTACATTTGTCAAATGTACATTTATATCAATAAAGATCCATTGTTTGATAAAATAAATTTTGTCTTGCAAATTGCTGTGTCTGTGCTTTTAAGACTGGACTTTTTGCTCTCTTGCAGGACAATAGTGCCATGGAAAGTCTTCCGACAGTGCCTTCACGAAGTGCATCCTATCAGCTCGGGCCTGGAGGCTATGGCCCTCAAATCCACCATTGACCTCACGTGCAACGACTACATTTCTGTGTTTGAGTTCGACATTTTCACACGCCTCTTCCAGGTTGGTCAAAATAAAGCAAGTTTCAAACCTGAGAATCAATGGATTTTGACACACTGGCACATAGCACTATATTATTGTGGACTGCATGTTTCAGTCTCTCTTTGAAGTGACATAACAAGCCAGACATATGCTGTCAAATTATTGCTAGAAATGACACCCTTCAACATAATAATAGGCATGGCATTTCATTTGTAATGTGTCATGAAAATGGGGGGAAGCTATTTCATACTGGAGTAATCTTTTCTGAGAACCCAGAGGACAAACAGAAAACATAAAAACAGAAGGATACTTGTAAAGTGTGGTGTTATCAAGTCAGTAGCTCAAACCATCACGTGTCATGTCACTGATGATTTAACATAACCTCCTCTTATGAAGAATACAGGGCATAGTGCATTTTATAATAAGCAAAATGTATGTATCAGATTGCATTTATGCATTGTATTTAAATAGATTTTCCAATCTAAATATGCACTGAAGAAGCATTTAAAGAACGGAGACGGTTTTAAGAAGCCACCTGAAAAGCAGTATCTGAGACATGCTTGAATGAAAAAAGAAACATGAATTTTCATGTGAATGTGAATTTACTCGCATCACAACATACATACAGTATCAACATAGCTTCCATAAAAACAATATTATGGTGCAGGTTAAGGGACAAAATTAAGACTACTGAGAGGTCGGAGGAGGCTATATCCTTGCTGAAGCCAGCTACTAATCTGACCAATCATAAGCCGCCACTGGTTACTGAGAGGCCAGCGGTGGGAAATGAGAAGCCGACTATTGATCGACAAAGGTGGTAACTCGTGTCTAAGCTAGCAACCCACTGGATTGGCCACAGGCTCGGCTGGCCATTATCATCTGAGGCTGGTAACTAGCACGCCGAGGCTAGCAACCTACTGGATTGGCTGCAGGCTCGGGTGGTCATTAACTTCCGAGGGTGATTACTAGCATGCTGAGGCTAGCTAGATAAGCTACTGAAGGCTAGTCACTTTTCTTCTTTTGGCGGATTGGAGCCAAATTACTGCCACTAACTATAGTCAAGGCAAGGAAATAGCCTCCTCTGACTTCTCAGTAGTCTTGATTTCTGTACTCCGTGCTATAGAATATACCCAAAGCACAAATACACAAGCAAAATTATCACAAAGAAGTCACAAAGATGCTAGAGGGAGGGAGGGGTGAGAAAAGAGGTTCAGGGAACCTATGCTTAATGTTTTGATACAACATTTTGCTCAAAGTAGGATAGGTTTCCAGAATTAACAAAATTCCACAAATGTCTTAGTTGATGATGATGATCCTTGTCCCGTGTGTGATGTACCATAATATTTGCCACCCATTTAGAGAGTAGTGATGGCTTGGCAGATTTCCATTGAATCAACACTAACATTTGTGCCAATATTAGGCTTTGCACCTAAGTGCAAACTCACTAGGAGCTACTCCAAATACCGCATTTCCTGGGTCTGGTCCTATATTTCCTTATTTTTTTTTAGAAATAGTTTCAAGCAGTGCAAAATGGTACCAGAGTTCGATTCCTCCAAATGTGATACAGAATGGCTTCATCTTGATGACAGCGGGAGCAGGTCAGATCTGATCCTGGGATCATCTTAGCTGGTTTACTATTGCTGAAACGTAGTCTATGTATTACCTTAATTGTTGCAACTTTCAAGTCCTACCATTGTAGTCGCATTTGGTCGCGGGGGATCCAGGAATAATGTGCTTAAACAGAACCAATGTCCAGACCAAGAAGTACGTTTGGGGTGTTCCTGTTTACAGAATACAAAAACACAAAATGATGAAGTCCAGGATCCAGGGTGGTGGTCTAGGGTAGCAAGTTGGAAGGATGGATGGCAGAGATATTACAGATGGAGTGGAGTGGAGTGGAGGCCCGTGATTACTTAAAGGGTGGCTTAAAGCGGTAAAAATCGTGTGACCTCCCATCACCCTAGCCCCGGTACCATGACACCTGTGCACCTATATAGCCTTTGACTCAACACCCCCACCTATGGCCTAGCCGAATATAGGTCACCTGTTCTCAAACGTAAACAAACCACCACTGCCCAGTATAAACCAAAACCAAGCCCTATTAAACCAAATACAAAACAATAATGGCTCCTACATTAATAAAACATTTCTAATGCATATGGATGTTGAATGGATTCATGAAACTGCAGATTGCCACACTTAGGTGATTCAGCTCTCTTTCTTGAATTGAACTGAATAATCTAGATATCAGGCCTTGCTGCAGAGGGTCCCAGTCTAAAAATCCTCATCTAAACACATGTTACTAGAGGTGTAACGGATCACAAAACTCACGGTTCAGATCACATTATGGATCACGAGTAACGGATCGGATAATTTTTCGGGTCATAAAAAAAAGGGGGATGAGACAATTTCCATTTGCATTTACATTTATTACATGAAAACTTACAGCAAGGAACTTTTGGTTTTGTCCACCGCCCTTCTTCCGTCATCATTATATTTTACGGGGAAGCCAAAATTCTCCCATACGTGCGATTTATTCTTTTCAAGATCTTCTGCTCCACTGCTAGCCATCGTTGACTTATTAGCAAGCCCTGTTCACCTGAACACATGACTGTTTTGTGTAGTTTCACTGAAACTCAGCATCAAGTTTAAAATAACGCAATTACTTAAAAAGCAATATCAGCAGAAAAACTATTTTTCACTCTGCGATTGCTACACAATTTATATTCCGTAAATTAAAAAAAAAAAGCGCAATTAATCCGCGGGTCACTTGCGTGCCAAACCATGCGATCAACTGCGATCCGTTACAACCCTACATGTTGCTAAAGATAACTAAGATAACTGTGAACCTGAAGTTAGCTGTAAAAATGTGAGTACAGAATGTATCCCTTACAAAAAATATCCCTTACATATCTTAACCTCTTCCTGAACAATAGTCGGAAGGCATAATCTAGATGAGAAGGTTTAAAGGAGCTGTATGACATTCACTGCCACTAAATGCCGCACTAGAGCACAAGCATCTCCGATCAAGACAAATTAGTGCTATGGCCCACCAGACTCCATTGAGAAAAACTGTAATTTTACCTCGCTGATCATCTTAAAATACACTTCATTCAAATTGACAGAAACAAAATTAAACTCACCAAAACCGTCTTTGTTTGTCTTTCCACTGTTCCAACAGTCACCTGGTTTGGTCAAAATAAATCCTTTATTCACCGTATTAGATGAGAAAAGAAACATTATATATTATATTATATTGCTTTCCTCAAAGCAAACTTGTTGAGAATCTCAACGTGCACTAACATGCACGTGCAGGGACAAACACGTGATCCCCGCTGAGCTGCTTCGGAAGACTTGCCGAAGACGCCGCATGGGACGGAAACTTTGGGAAAAGATGAGACGCTTTAGACCTGCTCTCCCCTCCGTCATCATGGGAAACGTGAGATCTCTTCCCAACAACACTGACGAGCTGGCGGCGCTAACCCGGCACCAACGGGATAGTGTTGATAGATAGTGTTGCGTCATTGTGTTTACAGAAACCTGCTTAACCCCTCACATCCCGGACTCCGCTGTTTCATTGGATTATTTTCACCTGCTGCGGGCAGACAGACTGAGCACAGTGGTAAGAGCAAAGGTGTTTGTTAATGAGTGAGGGTGTAAGCCAGGACATTGTTCAGTGAAAATGGAACTGTGTAACAGGGACATTGAAATGTTAGCTGTTAGTATGAGGCCATACTACCTACCATCGGAGTTCGTTATTTTGATAGCTGCTCACGTGCCCCCCTCTGCTAACGCGAACACTGCCTGTGATACACTGGTCTAAGTTACCAGCAGCCTGCAGACACAGCACCCACAGGCCCTCTTTCTCATCTCTGGGGACTAGCCATGCTCTCCTCTGTGTTGTCAACATTCACACAGTATGTCACCTGTCCCACCAGAGACAATAAAACACTGGGCTTATTTTATGCCAACTCCAAGGAGGCATACTCCCCATCCCCCTTCCCTCCCCTTGGCAGAGCTGATCACAACATCGTCCATCTACAGCCTGTGTATAAACCTGTTGTGCACAGGCAGCCTGAGGAGCCCTGTGTGGTGACGAGGTGGACTACTGAGAGTGAGGAGGCTCTAAGGGACTGCTTCAACAGCACTTTGTGGACTGAGGTCTGTGACCCACATGGGGAGGACATCAACACAATCACGGACGCTATAGTGGACTACATCATTGTAGTCATTGTTTTGAAAACACTGTGCCCTCCAAAAAGGTATGGTGTTTTCCAAACAAGTCGTGGATTATCCCTGACATCAAAGCTCTACTGTAGGAGAAGAGAGCTTTCAGGTCAGGGTACAGGGAGGAGCTCAGGGCTGTACAGAAAAAGCTGAGAAGGAAGATCAGGGAGGGCAAGGCCAGTTACAAGAGGAAAATGGAGGAGCAGCTGGAGCAGCAGAATATCAGGGGTGTGTGTAGGAGCCCAAGTGAGAAATGAGCTGAGAAGGATCAAAGCACGAAAAGCGACTGGACAAGACTGCATCAGCTCCAGGACCCTGAAATCTTGCGCAGGTGAAATGTGTGGGATTATGGGGCAAGTCTTCAACCTGAGCCTCAAGCTGAGGGTGGTACCACAGTTATGGAAGACCTCTTGTATAGTACCAGTGCCCAAGACACCACACGCTAGGGACCTCAACAGCTTCAGGCCTGTTGCACATCTGATAAAGACACTGGAGAGACTGGTCCTAGGCCACCTCTGCTGTGAGGTGAGCTCAACGATGGACCTGCTGCAGTTTGCCTACCGACCTAGGATCGGACTGGAGGATGCTGTGATCTTCCTACTACACCGTGCTCTAACTCACCTGTAGAAGCCCAGCAGCGCTGTGAGGATTCTATTCTTTGATTTCTCCAGCACATTTAACACCATTCAGCTGGTGCTTTTGAGGGACAAGCTCGAGCGGGCTGGAGTGGACTTACATCTGGCTGAGTGGATCCTGGACTACCTGACAAACAGGCCCCAGTTTGTGAGAGCCCAGGACTGTGTGTCTGACCCCCTGACCTGCAGTGTGGGTGTCCCCCAGGGCATGGTGCACGTGCCCTTCCTCTTTACCCTATACACTGCAGACTTCAGACACAAGACAGATGGCTGACGGCGGGGAGTATAGAAGACTGATGCAGGACTTCGTGGACTGGTGTCGGCCAAACCACCTCCTCATCGGTGGATTTCCGCACCTGCTCCCTCACAGGGAATGGACATTGAGAGTGTGGACTCTTATAAGTACCTGGGTGTTCACCTGAACCATAAACTGGACTGGACTCACAACATGGATAAACTGTACAGGAATGGTCAGAGCAGACTCTAACTCCTGAGGAGACTGCAGTCTTTTGGAGTCCAGGGGCCGCTCCTGAAGACTTTCTATGACTCTTTAGTGGCATCAGCCATCCTGTATGGTGTGGTCTGCTGGAGCAGCAGCATCACTGAGAGGGAGAGGAGGAAGCTGGAGAAGGTCATCAGGAAGTCCAGCTCTGTCCTAGACTGTCCTCTGGACTCAGTGCGGGAGGTGGGTGACAGAAGGGTCCTGGCAAAGCTGCCATCTATTCTGGACCACGAGTCACACACCCTACAGGACACACTGTCAGCTCTGGAGAGCAGCTTCAGTGACAGGCTGCTCCACCCTCGGTGTGTGAAGGAGAGATTCCGCAGGTCTTTTCTTCCTCCTCCAGTCATACTGCACAATGAACACTGCTAACATACAACTCTTTTTACTGTTGCAATATTTACGCAAGTAATGTGCAATTTCACTGTGCAATTTTTAAAACGTGCAATACCTGTTAGCATAGTTTTTCAACCCACTTATGTATAGTCCATTTTCGTTTATTTTAGGTTCTCTGTTTTATCATAGTATGTGTGATACTGCTGCTTTACCCCTGCTGTTGCTAAATGCAATTTCCCCACTGCGGGACAAGTAAAGCCTTAACTTAAATGCACAAAATGGCTAAACCGGCTACCAAAGAAAAGAACAGAGAAGCTCGCATGACAACACACATGGAGGGAGTGTGATGTCATTCTCTGCTCAAGATGCCATTACTCCACTCTATCTTTACATAGCATATAGTTGTTTGCTGCTATATTAACATTTAACATCTTGTATACAGAACCTTTAAGTAGAGCATTGACTATAATAGGCAGTAGGGGCAGTGCCTGTTTGTATTTGAAGTACAGAGCTAAATTGAGACCATACTTTCAGTTAAAATGGGGTTTGTCAGGCTTTTCTAGCTGAGAGGTGCACAGAGAACCGATGTTAAAAGCACTGGACTATAGGAAGACTGCTCTATCTTAACCCATACTGGTCCAGTACTGCAGTAAAATTCTATTTTTGTGTTTGCGGTTTTTGGATGTGTGTGGCTTTAGATCTTTCCTGTTGACAGATTACTGGCTCATGTGGCTGTAAGATGGTGTGTGGGTGTTGAGGCCTTAAAGCACTGTTTTACTTTGACAGAACCTTAATACTTTGCATGCTTACTCCTGACATGAAAAAATTCAGACTGTGAATACTTGAAGAAAGATTTTGTCAGTATCAGTGTCAAAATATCCATGTGTTGTTTTTTATCAAGCAAAAAATCAAAGGTCAGAACAAAATCTTAAACCTTTGATTCATCACTGACCTTTCATGAACTCATGGGTGGTCAGTGTGCTTAATAGTGCAAAATGGTCTACTAAAGCAAAATAGTCATGGGTAGGAGTTGCCATTGACTGACTGCATCCTGGGAAGCCACTTCCAGACTGGTGTAACCTGTGTGTCAGTTGAGGCTGTCCCCTGTGGTCAACCTCATGCCCCTGGCCTGGTTGATTCACTGGTTGGGAATCCTGGTGGGAAGCAGGGGATGAATCAGGGGGCCCACATGAAGGTGAGAATAACAAAGGAGGAAAATGTGCCAAACTTGGTGACAAATTATGGTGATGATATGCCGCAATCGTTGATCGTGGTGAATTTCCATTATCGGCATACTCATGAATCGGGATAATACTGAATATCCTCATGAGTGACTTGAAAAAGCTGTCAAGCTTGGTAACGTATAGTCCTATATAGATTTCCTGACCTATTTTGAATTGCCAAGGTTTGGCACGTCTCACTCTCTAGGCCACAAGGCTATTAGTACTGAAAAGTGCCACAATGTTGTTCAGGTTTTATTTTAAAAAAACAGGTCCAAAGAGGTCCAAACTCTATGCCACAATGCCAGTTGGACTTTTTTTTTGTTAAAGGATAATTACTGCATTTCTTAAAGGTGGGGTATGCGATTCTGGACAAATCCAATACGATGACGTTTGAAGATAAATCTGTAACGGGTGAGGGCAGGATGTGATTAATTTTGTCTCTAATAGTTAAAATTGTATTAGTAGTCGTTACTACTGATGGCTATAGGTATACATGGCTCAATGGAGCTGTGATTTACTGTCAGCCTGCCTACAGTGCCCCCTCTATTAATGATGAGTAGTAGTCTGCTCTGGCATGAAGGAGGGCCTTTCTATATGTTTTAAGACTATCTTGCCAGGCTAAACATACTTCTTCCAAATTCGTGGAACGCCAATCTGGAAGATTGACTTAGAGAAGTCATACCTTTCACTCACGTATTTTTTTAATGGCAGCAGAGATAACCACCTCATGAAAAAATGCCGCAGCAGATTGCATTTCACCACTTCTACTTGCAGAATTCCTTCAATTGTGCTAAAATGGCTATAATCCTTAAGCATCTTCAATGTCAAAACTCCCTGCTGCCTGACTTGTTGCATTTTGCAGAATATGGGCTAAACATTTTGCAGCAAGCATGTCCTTTTAAGCCAGTTTCAGCTTCTGATAAACACTATTGTTTTCCATAGTTAACACTGGCTTTGTCTGCTGCATATGACATTTGTTTGTCCAGACATAATTTTTTTGTCTAGACCAGACATCTCCAGTTTAACCAGCACTGATTTGTTATAGCTTCCGACATTTCATTGCTATCACTGTAAAAATCCAACTGTGCATGTTGCACACCCTCCTCAAAGTGAAAATATCTCAGTAAAATGGGAAAACACTTGGTCGTACCTTTGTTTGATGCATCAGTTGCCACTGAATATTGCAGTTCATTTTGTTGTATATAATCCACATGTATCTGGTCAGAGTAGGGTACTAGGACATTTTCGCACAAAGCTTTGGCTTGTGCTTTTCCACAGGTCACCCCTTTTGCTATAAACTTCACAAAGTTCTGCAGTGGAGATTTTGTCATCTTGAGGTGATGAAGCTTCACAGAAAAACTAAAAAGTGAAGAGGCAATCTGTGGCTTGATTGTTGCTTTTGTGCTGGTCTGTGCTATCATGTCTGTCAATGGCACCTCTCCCTTTGCTGCTTACATCCACATCGCAATGACACAACATGCAAAAAGCATGGAAATCGTCTTTTCTGGTTTTTGTGATGAATTCATGCTCATTCGACCATTTGGGATTAAACGAAGTCTTTCATTTCGGCATTTCTGCTGGTTAACCTACCACTACAGGTAGTCACATGGCCAAATAAGCCACATGGCTTGACACTGCTTTCAGCCAGTAATTAGTTAAACCACAAGTCTTAAGGGACTATATACTTCTATTTTTATTTTTTATACCATTAGATAATGTATAAAATAGGGATGATTTTAAAAGGAGGACAAATGAGCATCCAGCTCAAGGCTGCACCGATAGACGGACACAGTATTTCAAAACCGGACTTTCCGACCTAAAATCTCAGCAAAAATAGACAGATGGACACCCTACAACAATATCTTGACAAACTAGAAAATAACCTGAATGTCAGTGTGGCAAGTTATTTAATGTTACCTGGCACGCAAATCATGGCTGGAATGGCTGGAATAGTGTTGTCGGTCTGAGCTACTTTGTTTATTTCCCATTTACAGAGCCAGAGCTGTGTACAAACACCGGATTTTATTTTCAGCACACACACAGAATGGACAGCTAGCAGACCGTGAGAAGATACTTGCTTGATTTGACAAAAAGAGGTGTTTTGGAGTAGAATCGCAAACCCGACCTTTAAGTCAGGGGTTAATTATATATACTAATGAAATTAGATGAAATTGTTGTCTGCACCATTTGACATCATGGTGGTTAAGTGAAAAATAGAGCCTGATTTAAAAAATACAGGAATTATCATGTAAGAAAGAACAGATTTACACAATGTTGCTATTTGTTTATCTATCCTTTATTTATGTAGGGGAACCAAATGATTTATTATTACCTTATTTAAGATTGTTTGTTTTTCAGCAACAACGATGCTCACAAAAACTATTTGTCCTATTTATGATGTTTCTTAACAAAATGTTAGGTAAAGTGATTCCAGTATGTTTTAGTGCCATTTTAAGAGTTATATGCATACTTTGATCATTATTGGGATAAAATGGTTAATTACAATTATTTTGGTCAGGATAATTGTAAGATGAAATTTTCATATCGTCCCATAACTCCAGCTATAGCTTTTTTTGTCACGAGTGCATATGCTAGCTGTAGGTAATTTGACTGCTGTTGCTCTTGTGAAAATGTACCAATAGATTAAAATATGTACCACAAATGTGTGATCTGACCATGAGGAGGATGCTGTTTTACTTGCTTTCCAGTCTACGTCCCACTCAGTAGTTAGTGTTTTTTTCCCATTTGTCTCCTGCCTCTTTTGGGCAGGCCGCTGTCTAGTTTACAGCTCGAATCAACAAACTAACAGAGTGGTTAGGGCTTGTTCCATTGCCATTTCAGCACAAAGACCAGTGTTCTTTTGTGTATATTTGTGAATCATTTCTGGATTCATAACTAAGTAGCAGGTCTCGTTGTTATACAGGAAATAGACACCCACACAATTGACCAGGCCAATCATTAAAGGATGCAGATGCTAAATTGTTGTTTTCTCTTGACTTTGTGCTTTGTAGTCAGATGTCAGGGTCATATGTGTATGTAATGTTACACATAGAGCTATTTTTATAGTACATCGTTTATTAAGTCTTTCCTGCTGACCAGTCAAGCAAAAAGACTCTTCCCTTAGAAGTAATGTTAGCTAGTTGTCTCCTACATTGTTTCGGCTTTTGGGTAACTCTGTCCCGCAGAAAACCTCAAACCAGTTGTAAAAAATGCCAAACACAATTGGCTGCAGTGCACAAGCTGCTTCCCAAACTCCTAATTGGTTGAGCTGGCCAGATATTAGAAACCTCTGCCTCTGCATTCTCTCTCATTCAGTTTGTTGTTTGCTAATTTGACAGCAGCCAGAGAATTCAGATTCAGCCAAGTTAACCTAATATTTATCACTTATTTGTGGCAGCAGCACTGACTCAATTTGATTGAATGCTGAAAATATGAAACGCAAATGTAAAATGTATAATCTGTTTATTTAAAAAAAACATTGGGTGCTCTTTTTCAGCCATGGGGATCAATTCTGAGGAACTGGAATTTCCTGGCAGTGACACACCCCGGCTATATGGCCTTCCTTACCTATGATGAAGTCAAGGCCCGACTGCACAAGTACATCAACAAGCCTGGCAGGTATGGTAACTGTGTGTGTATTTTAAGTACCTCAACACTTGGTTTCGTATCTTAAGTATTTCTCTATAACTTTATATATTCATGACTAAATGAGCAACAAGCAAAGTTAAAGTTAGAAAAGAAACATTTATGGTGATTATTTTATAGGGAACTTTATTTGTAATCGTGCTTTTTTTCCATATCTGTTTGTACATGGCACACAGTGTAAAGGTAAAAGAGGAATTTCACTGCTATAACATGGTTAGGGCTTATATATATATATATATATATATATATATGGTTAACCAAGATGAGCTGCTGACAGCCAGAGCTGAAAATACTACAGAGAAGTTTCACCATGTTCAACTCAACAAGAAATCAGTGGTGGAATTCAATTCAATTTTATTTATATAGAAATAAATAGTGTAGTGTTATTTATATATATGGAAGAATTAAGATTTTTTAAGTACGCTAAAGTAACAGCACCAGTGAAAATACCATTCTAAATCTTACTTAAGTAAAAGTACAGAAGTATTAGCATCAAAATATACATAAAGTACCAAAAGAATGGGCCATTTCCATTAAATTTTATTTATATAGCACAGTATCATAAATCACAATTTTGCCTCAAAGGGCTTTACAACCTGTAACATACGACACCCTCTGTCCTTAGACCCTCGATTCGACTAAGGAAAAACTACCCAAAAAATCAACCTTTTAACAGGTGAAAACAATTATAGAAACCTCAGGAAGAGCAAAAGAGGAGGAGTCTCACTCACCGGTCGGACAGACATGCAATAGATGTCATATGTGCAGAATAGATTCACAACAGAAAACCATAGTACATACAGTTATGATGAAATTGTAGTATATATAATTATGTTAAAAAGTGTAGTATGTAAAAAATAAGGGAAGAGGATGGATCCAGAGCAGCTCCAGGTGGAGCCAAAAGAGCAGGACCTGAGCCACTCAGCCCCTCCACTATAGACACAGCAGCACTGCCCCAGCAGTTGGCCGCAATCTCAGATCCAGATTCCGCAGAAATACCTGCTGAAAGTGACATTAAGAGAGAAGAGAGAGAATGTAGAGTTAGTAACATGCATTCATGGGATAAGAATGCATACGGATGGAGAGGGAGAGGAGAGAGGTGCATCCTGGGAAGTCCCCCGGCAGACTAAGCCTATGGGCATAACTAAGGGATGGTTCAGCACTCACCTTAGCCAGCCTTAACTATAAGCTTTATCAAAGAGGAAAGTCTTAAGCCTACTCTTAAATGTGGAGATGGTGTCTGCCTCTAAAACCCAAACTGGGAGCTGATTCCACAGGAGAGGAGCTTGAAAGCTGAAGGCTCCCATTCTACTTTTGAAGACTCTAGGAACCACAAGTATCCCTGCATTCTGGGAGCACATTGATTTAAAGGGTTAATAAGGTACTATGATCTCTTTAAGAAACAATGCTGCCTGACCATTAAGCTTTGTAGGTGAGGAGAAGGATTTTAAATTCTATTATAGATTTTAAAGGGAGCCAGTGCAGAGAAGCTAATATTATTAGTACTTAGTTCCATTCAGCAAAACATTAAATGGAAACTTTATTTATGCTGAACACTGTAGTGTTATTGTTATCCTCAACGATATTGCACCGTCCTGTGATGGCCAGCTTTTCACTCCACTTTCGAGTGTAGCTGTTTGGAACAACTAGAAACACACTTCATATGAACTAGTTCATTTCAAGCATAACCTCACCCTTATGCTCCACACCCGTTAAATTGATTAAACAATTCCAAGAATGACTAATTAAGCTTTGTATTTCACACTTCGTGTGTGCCGTATTTGCAGCAAAGTCATGTGACAAGCTGTTTATACGTGTGCGTGAACAGGTGTAATGGTGAAATGCAGTCAACCGTTTAATGGCCCGGATTGTTTTGTTTCCAGTTCTACTGTAATTCACTCTTTGTGGTGAAAACTCTGCAAGATATTAAATGTAATACTGCGCTGTGCTCAAACCAACGTTAGTCCTGCATTAAAAAAAAAGGGAGCTCAGGCAAAAAATTGCAGGGTTGCCGAAAAAAAAAGGTTGAACATGGCTCAACTTTTGCCAGACCACCATGTCATGTTCTCCAGCAAGGCGCTGCCTCTGCAGGCAAATCCATACATGACATCTTTTTTGTTAAAACGTTTACAGTGGCTGTATATTGCATTTTACAGTATGTATGTTTTCTGCTTTTTTCCTCATTCTCGTCTCTATAAATATGTTGTTTATCTGATTATTGGTGTGTTTTGGATGGATGTGACTGGGTTGGGGGTCCCACAGATCAGCTCAGGTCAAAATTCAACAAATGAAAACTTTCTGTGCTACCCCACTCTTCTTGGAGCACTGCAGATATCTGTACAGAGCCGTTGCAACACATCACATACACGTTGATGGAACAGGCACATGCAAAAGCTGCGATTTCCTTAAGAATGTGATTACACCTATAGTCCCTTCATTGTTGAAGTCACCTTTAACAATAAATAGCTTAATGAATGTCAATCACGCATAAATGGGTATGCCCAAGTATGATAAGTCTTCCCTATTTGGACGTATTTTTACCAAGTGATGAAACACTGCTAAACTGTTTTAGAATCCTGCATCTGAACTAGGAAATAATAATGAGGAAATTTAATTGAACGTGTGAGATCTGTGGAGTCTGCCTCCCGAATCTAAACTGGGAGCTGATTCCACAGGAATTTTTTGATAGTGGGGTAATAGGCTACTATGAGCTCCTTAATGAGAAGAAGGATTTTAAATTCTAGTCGGGATTTTACAGGGAGCCAGTACAGAGAAGCTAATATTGGAAATGTAATGACCTCTTTTGGTAGTTCTTGTGCTGCAGAATTCTGGATCAACTGGAGGGACTTATTATTAGCCTCATAATAAGGAATTGCAATAATACCGCCTAGAAGGTGAATAGAATCGGTCCAAGCATAGAACCTCGCGGAACTCCGTGACTAACTTTGACGTGAATAGAGGATTAATTGTTAACATGTAAAAACTGAAATCGAGCTAATAAATAGGATTTCAACCAGTTTACTGCGGTTCCTTTAATGCCAATTAAATGTTCCAATCTCTGTAATTGGATGTGATTTGGTGGTGTTGAATGCAGCACTAAGATCTAACAAGATAAATGCAGAGACATGTCCTTTGTCTGCTGCAATTAGAAGGTAATTTGTAATTTTCACCAGTGGTGTCTCTGTTCTGTGATGTGCTCTAAATACTGACTGAAAATCCTCAAATAAACTATGGTATGTAGAAAGTCACACAACTGATTGGTGAATGCTTTCTGAAAGACCTTAGAGAGAAAGGGAAGGTTAGATATAGCTCTATAGTTTAGGTCTATAGGCTTAAACTCCTGGATCAAGAGTGGGCTTTTTAGGAAAAGGTTTAAATACAGCTAGTTGAAAGGACTGTGATAACTAGGGGTAAATATTCTTTAAACAGCCTAGTTAGGATGGGGTCTATGAGACAGGTTGATAGCTCAGATGAAAAAATCGTTAAAGTTAGTTGGTGAAGGTTGATGATCATGTTTTACAGCTGTTTCTAAGGTTCCTGTGTTTGAAGATAAATCAGTATCGGTTAAGGGCAAGATGTGAAGAATTTTGTCTCTAATAATTAGAATTTTAACATTAAAGAAGCTCATGAAGTTGTTACTACTAAGGGCTATAGGAATATATTGCTCAACAAGTTGTGACTGTGAAGTTGTTCTTATTTTCCTCTATTGATGATGAGTAGTAGGCTGCTCTGGCATTACGGAGGGCTTTCCTATGTTTCAAGACTATCTTGCCAGACTAAACAAGATTCTTCCAGATTGTTGGAACGCCACTTCCTTTCAAGTTTCTTGTTTTCTTTAATTTGCGGTTTTGGGGGTTATACCATGGAGCTAACCATCTTCAGTGAGCCTGCAGAACTATCAACAAGATGATCAATTTGGGAGGGACTGAAGTTAGCAAAGGAGTCCTCTGTTATATTGAGACATGGCAATTAAATGCAGATGGAATAACTTCTTTAATTTTCCATCTAGTCTAGGATTTTATGCCTAATGTAGTGTAGTCTAGTAATAGGAGTTCAAAAGATATAAAAAAAAATGGTCAGATAAAAAAGGATTCTGTGGACAAATAATTCTTCAATTTCAATGCCATAGGCCAGAACAACGTGGAAGGTGTGGTTAAGACAGTGAGTGGGTTCACGAACACTTTGACAGAAGCCAATCAAATCAAATAATGAGATATATGCAATACTAAGGCTATCATTATCAATGTCCACATGGATATTAAAATCACCTATTTTATCTGTTTTGAGGACTTAACTTGATTAAAATTGTGAGAATTCAGATAAAAATTCAGAATAAGGACCAGGATTTCATCTTGATCATAGAAACTGAATATCTGAAAAGCTTTGGTCCACCTCAACTGACTACTGTTAATGACTATTTTACGAACAAATAGAATTGACTGTCATATTTTCCAGGTTGGGTGTGAAAGACTAACAACAAGGTTTTAGAATGACTTATAATTTAGTTTAGGTTTAGGGTTGATTAATAGGCTTGAGTGGAAGGTAGTTGCCACTTCACCTCCTCGGACGGTGCCTCGAGGAATATGAGTGTCAATATGACTGGCCCGAGAGGATTCACTAACATATTCTTCACAAACCAGCTAGGTTTCAGTAAGAAAAATTAAGTCAGTATAATAATCAGATATCAAATCGTTAACTAGTATAGCTGTAGATGAAAAGGATTTAAGAGTCCACATTTAATTCCCTTATTTTGTTGTACTATTTAAGCGATGGTGTTAATTTTTATTAGGTTTTTGAAGTCTTCTGTTTACTTTTAATTTAATTAATTTATGTGGTTCGGTGGCAGACGGCGGCACTATAGGGTTTTGGGTGGGTAACTGCACTGGAAGCACAGAGAAGCATGTAAGACTGTGCCTCGTGGTCTCAACTCTGGGTTGTCATGGTTTAGGTCCAATAATAAACTCGGCCAGATTTCTAGATATGAGAGCAGCTCCATCCAAAGTGGGATGAATGCCGTCTCTCCTAATCAGACCAGGTCTTCCCCAGAAAGTCCATCAATTATCTGCAAAGTCCACATCATTAGCTGGACAGCCAGTGGTGGAATTAAGACATGTGGCAAAACATGTCAACACTGGTCATATTTGGCAGGGGCCCAAAGAAAACTACGGAGTCCAACATTTTGTTTGCATATGTACACACCGACTCAACATTCATTTTAGTGACCTTCAATTGGGGTAATTGAGAGTCGTTATCACCGACATGAATAACAGTCTTACTTTATTTATGCTTATCCTTAGCCAGCTAACAGGAGCAACCTCTGGTCGGTCCGCAACGTCTACTGGGGGCCGGCTAACTAAGCTAACGACTGAGTGTCCATGGTGCAGAGCTTCCAACGCTACAAATAAACTACAATTATTGTATGTACCATTATCACTAAATAAGACAAAGGAAAGACTAAAGATTTGACACACCGAGCAAGAGAGAGCAGGATAGGGAGAGAGAGATGTCATCAAGTACAGGTAGCTCGCAAAATTGAAAAATTTTTGCGTGTATACAAAGTCGCTAAAAGATGCAGATTTCAATGAGTGCTTGAGCATTTAATGTAAGTTTAAATGTATACCGGATAATTAGCCACTGTAATGGGGCAGCTGTGGCTTGGTGGCAGAGCGGTCATCCACCAATCGGAAGGTTGGTGGTTCGATCCCGGCTTCCCCCAGCAATGTATCGAAGTATCCTTGAGCAAGATATTGAACCCTGAATTGCTCCCGAAGCTTCGCCGAGTGTGTGTGAATGATTAGGTTCATTTGTACTAATGGGCAGTTAGCCCCTGCCATAAGTGTGTATATGGGTAAATGTGATATGTAGTCTGAAAGCGCTTTGAGTAGTCGGATGACTAGAAAGGTGCTATACAAGTACAGTGTACAGCATGAACAGGAGGGGGCTGAACACACTATGGTTTTGAGCACTAGAGTGGAGGAGTTGTAAAACGTCTGTTTGTGAGGAAGTCCAATATTCAGTTGCAGAGTGTAGTATCAGTTTATTGGGGGAGATTGTGTTGAATTCTGAGCTGAAATCAACAAACAACATTCTGATATAGGTGTTGTTAGGTTCAAGGTTTAGTTTTAGGTTTTTAGAGCCTTTAAATTCATGTGAGGGTTGGACTAAAATAATCTTCTACTGGCTTTTTGACGAGCCGAGAAGTCAGGAATTGTTTACCCTTAACTTACCTGAGTCACCTGCAGCTTCCCCGTTGTTATCTGTGTGCAGACGCACAACCAGTTCTGAAAGACAACACGCTGTTTCAGGATCCAATTTTCATGGCTATAACAATTTTTATCTCCTTTACTTGCACATATGCTCATGAGTATTTAGGACCATGGTCACCGTTGCAAACAGCCTTACACCTCAGACTCAAAGGCAGCGTGTGTCAGTCAGAAATAAACAATGCTCATTAATTTACATTTGGCATTATATGTGTCATCAACAGGTTATGCTTTGCTGTCTCACCTCTGATAGCAGAAGGGAGTATATAATCACAAAACACACAATAAGAATATGTTTCAATGAATGAAATACAGCTGGCTTGGATCAGTTGAAACAGCAGTTGAATTATAAAAACAATGAGTCTGTCAGACCCTTAAAAAGATGCAACAGTATGTAAAAATGCAATAAATAATTTCAGAATAGAGTTTACCTACCTTTATGGCAAACAAAATTCTTGATAATATACATTAAATGCTCATAGTAGCAAACTGATGTTTTATTGTAACAAAAAGCATTCAGGTGGATGCAGTCTGCAAACAGCATGCACGTTTCTTTCAGCTGCGAAACTCAAAACCAATTTGCATTGCTGCATGACACATTTGCTGCAGTGAAGTTGTGTGATCAGTGTGTGTGTGTGTGTGTGTGTATAGCAGTAGCCTAAAGACTGCTTTCTGAAACGAATGCTGACAAGCTGTGTTTGGTGTTGTGCCAGGGGGTTTTCCATCCACGTGGCATGTTCCTGGTGGGGAATGAAAGTAGCTTGAGAAAATACCTTTAACTTTATTGCGAGCAGCTTGTATAGCCTTGAGTTGAGCTATGCATGCTATGTGATTAGCCAGTCTTGCGTTGTGGCCTGGTAGAGCAGAGCAGATAATGACATGACAGGAAACGTGTGTGTGTGTGTGTGTGTTTGTCTGTGTAAATCATGATTTACTTCTGTTACGGGCATTGTAGTCTTTTTTCTCTGACATCTTCTTGATGATTCTGCCAAAATGTAACGTAGGCTATTTGTGTAAACAGCAGTGGCCATATGATTCATGTAGTTTAGCCTACAATTGCTACAAAAAAATGTAGACCCAATGCCCAAGTTAGTTAAGCTCAGTGCTAGCAACTGCGTGTCTTCGACTGTGTCAGTGATCAAAGCAAACAGCTAAGCAAAGGTCATGGTCAGTCTTCCGCGGCTGTGGCTTGGTGGCACAGTGGGTCGTCTACCAATCGGAAGGTCGGCGGTTCGATCCCGGCTTCCCCCAGCCATGTGTCGAAGTATCCTTGAGCAAGATACTGAACCCCAAATTGCTCCTGAAGCTGTGCCTTCGGTGTGTGAATGATTAGTTTAATTTGTACTGATGGGCAGTTAGCTCCTGCCATTAGGGTGTGAATGTGTGTGTATGGGTAAATGTGATCTATAGTATGAAAGCGCTTTGAGTAGTTGGACGACTAGAAAGGCGCTATACAAGTACAGGCCGTTTACATTTACATTTATTCAAAGAGACCAATCACAGGAGCGGAGAAGGCTGCACATCTAGGTGCAGCGGCCGGTAGCTCCTTTAAGCAACATTATTGATTTAATCTGTTTTTTTTCACTTTTATTGCTGATACATCATTGATTAATGTCTGATTGGATTTGATTTAAAGGACTAAGCCAACATTTTTCAAATTGACTGAATCAGAAGATTTTGACTATGGTAGTGGCTGAGCATGCAGATCCTGTTGCCTGTAGCTCCTTCAAACTCTGCTAGCTACGTTCTTGTTTTTCATCTGTTTTTTTTTTCATTTTTGGCTTTATTTCTGAAACACCTATTACCTATGACAGTAATACATTGTTGTCATCGGAAAAGGAAGCCGGGGTTTCGATTCAAGGGCAGCTGACCTTAAACCAGATCAACCTGGCTGCTGTGATGGCCCAGGAGGAGAGGAAAGACAGCCGGGAGAGGATCCATGCTGGCCCAGCTTGGACCTATGGCTGCCCCTGGCTAATGTCTGGAGTGGAGTAAATGGGACTCAGGCTCGCCAATCAATGGGAATCGTAGTTGTACATCAGACTGTGCCCAAATCTTTACAGAGACCTGCTCCATCAACATCCAACTAGCACTTGATGGCGGGCCATGTTCCCGAGCTGACAGAGCGCAAGGCAGGAGGACTCAACACAAATGTTGAACTCTATGTGAAGATGGAAACCATATTATTCCATTCAACTAAAATTCAAAAAATGCACGGCAGAATTATTTCCTGGGTGTAGGCAATGTATATCAATAACTGTTTATTTTATTTTATTTTATATATTTTATGTTACCCTATTTTAATATCAATGTAATGATCTGTTATGTTCTGTGTGTAGCATGAAGGGACTACAAACTTTCATTTCATTATACAACCTTGTGTTGTAAAATGATAAATAAATGACCTTGTACCTTGTACCTTACCTTTTACCTCGAATCAGCCACAGTCTATTCCATACCCGCCTCCAAAAGTCTGAAAAGGCAACTTGACGAGTGAGAGAGCGTTGAGCAGTTGTGAGTGCGTAGGGAGAGTCGACCTCACACTCGACACAGCCCCTGCATGCAGAGTAGAAATGCTCTCTTGTGAGGATTGGTTTTTTTGCTTTGGGAAACTGTTCTGTGCCCTCATATCACGTGCACACGCCTGGTTTTTATGTTCGTGGGTTTAGAGTCTAATTAAATGACATAGGCTAGTGTGTGCCTGAATATGTAGGGTGCTAATCACCTAGTGAATCATGCAAATATTATTGTCATGAACCAACATGAACAAACACACACTACTGTGTGGGGGAGGGCAGTCATATCGGATGAGCCGCTTCATGTTACCACTTTAGCTCACTCAGACACATATTTAAACACACAAATACACCCCACACACAGACACATACTTCTATGCAAGCACTTGGGATAATTCCAGATCTTACAGATTTCTGAAAAGTCAACCCACGATGTATTGATCATATCTCAGTTAAACAATAACACCACACATAGTTATCAAACTGAAAGTGATGATTACTTTAATGTATGTGTGACTGCATGTGTGATTGTTGAAGCATTTTATTATCATGTACACAGAGAAGCATACTCTCTGTCCTCAGCAACGGTCCTTCAATCAGAGCAAAACAGCTTATTAACATCAGTGAAACAGTCTGAAACTCTCAAACTTTCTTCCCACGTCTATTTTCAGTCAAAGCCCCGGTGGATTTAGTTTGGTGCCTTTGTTGCTGGTGAAGGTGGGATCATACTGTGGTCAAGGCGTGATCTAAGCCCAGTGCTTGTGCTGGACTGCATTCATAATTCCTCCGCTTTCTCTTTTTCACATTCAGATTGTTCCACCTTGTGCTGAGCGGCTGTATTCAGCTGAGATTTGCACAAGGAAATCCCTCTGTTCTAAAGCTTGAAAGATGCAGCAGAAGCACCATTGTTTGTTGCAGTTTCTTTTTTATATGAAATGCAATGGTAGAATGTTTATATTTCGCCATCTTTTTTTTGTTTTGGTTATTGACTCTTTACACAATGGTTGAAGTGTATGAGTGGTGATCAGTGTTGGGAAGGTTATTTTTAAAGGTAATAGGTTACAGATTACTAGTTACCCTGTTAAAATGTAATAAGTAATGTAAGCACGGCAAGTAGCTCCCTCAGACTTTGCTACATTTTGTTTTAAATTGTTATTTACTCGCCCTCATTACTGAATCACATATCACTCTTGACACATGCAATCATCAACATCGGAAAAGAAAGTGAAGTGGACTTTGAGAAGATCACTGCTAACGACATCTTCCGTCCTGGCAACCAGACCACCTGGGCCAAGCGTCAACACAAGCGTTGTGACCGAAACAGGAAGAGAGGAAAGAGAGCCGGGATAAGAGCTAAGCTAACCCCGGTCGGACCTAAGGTTATTCCACTACCCAGTCTTCTCCTGGCTAATGGTCCGGTCGCAGGAAAATAAAATGGATGACATTAAACTCTACAATGGGATATCAGAGACTGCTGTGCCCCTCATCTTTACTGAGACCTGGCTGCATCACAACATCCCGGATAAAGCTGTCGCACTCGATGGGTGGAGCTTGTTTACCATTCTATCTGCCCAGAGAATTCACCAGCGTTTTTGTTCCTGCTGTTTACTTCAGGAACTGTATGAGGTCATCAGCACTCACATGACAAAACAACCGAATGGTGTTTTTATTGTAGCTGGTGATTTTAGTCAAACAGATCTCAGAACTAGTTTACTAAATTCCTCCAGCATGTCCACAGCCCCACCAGGGGAACAAATACACTGGACCATGTGTACACAAACATTTCTGGCAGCTACAAAGCCCTCCCTCATTCCCAGTTTGGTCAATCAGACCATATTTACCTGCTTTTCCTGCCTTCAGCTACACTCAGCTGATTAAAACACCACTATCATCGGCCAGATTACAAAATAAGATGAGACTTCAAATCAGGAGGAAATCAACAGTCTTGAAGCGTGGTGGACAGAGAACAACCTACTTCTCATCAGCAAAACCAAGGAACTGATTGTTGATTTTAGGCAAAAGGAGGCAAAAAAACACAGCCCTGTCTACATCAGTGGAGCTGAGGTGGAGCAAGTGAACAGTTTTAGGTTACTTGGAATCAGCGTCACAGAGAACCTGGGATGGCCCTAACACGTCTCCACCCTGGTCAAGAAAGCTCAGAAACGACTGTATTTCAGAAAAGTAAGAAGCCAAAATTCCTGTGCCAAGTTCTTGTTAACTTTTACAGAGGAGCAATTTAACTGACTTGGAACATCACAAACTCTGCAGCGGGTAATTAAAACTGCTCAGAAGATCATTGGTACCGACCTACCGAGCATGAGTGATATCAGTAAGGTGAGGTGCCTGCGCAGAGCCCAAAGGATACTAAAGGACAGCACCCACCCCAGCCACAGCCTGTTCACCCTGCTGCCGTCTGGAAAGAGATACAGAACTGTCCGCTGTCTTAGCACCAGACTACAGAACATAGTTTTTCATTTCTGTTTCTAGGACTTCTTATTTATTCACTGATCTACTGTTTATAATTTCTTTTGAGTAGCATAAAGGGAACTACAAAAACAAATCTGACTATACAACCCTGTTCTGTTAAATGATCAATGAATCTATCTTGTATCTTCTATACCATTATATACTTCTTCTTCTTTTCCTTTCGACTGCTCCCTTTCAGGGGTCGCCACATCTAACCCTGTCCTCTGCATCCTCTTCACTCACACCAATTAACTTCATGTCCTCTCTCACTACATCCATAAATCTCCTCTTTGGTCTTCCTCTAGACCTCCTGCCTGGCAGCTCCAACCTCAGCATCCTTCTACCAATATATTCACAGTCTCTCCTCTGAACGTGTCCAAACCACCTCAATCTGGCCTCTCTGGCTTTATCTCCGAGACATCTAACATGAGCTGTCCCTCTGATGTACTCGTTCCTGATCCTGTCCATCCTCGTCACTCCCAAAGAGAACCTCAACATCTTAAGCTCTGCCACCTCCAGCTCTGCCTCTTGTCTTTTCTTCAGTGCCACTGTCTCTAAGCTGTACAACATCACTGGTCTCACCACCGTTTTGAACACCTTTCCTTTCATTCTTGCTGAGACTCTTTTATCACACAACACACCTGACACTTTTCTCCACTCGTTCCAACCTGCTTGCACTCGCCTCTTCACCTCTTTTCCACAGTCTCCATTGCTCTGAACCGTTGACCCTAAGTACTTAAAGTCCTGCGCCTTCTTCACCTCTGCTCCCTGTAACCTCACTGTTCCACCTGGGTCCCTCTCATTGACACTCATTCCTCTGTGTCGACATTCTTCCTTTTTCATTTTCCACCACTTCGTCCTCTGCTCTGCCTTTGTCCTCTTCATCTTCCTCACCACCAGAGTCATTTTACACACTAGCATCCTGTGTTGTCTGGCTGCACTCTCCCCTACCACTATTTTACAGTCACTGGTCTCTTTCAGATTCCAACGTCTACACAAGATGTAGTCCACCTGAGAGCTTCTCCCGCCGCTCTTATATGTCACCCTATGTTCCTGCCTCTTCTGGAAGAAAGTGTTCACTACAGCCATTTCCATCCTCTTTGCAAAGTCTACCCCCCTTCTGTCCTTCTGCGTTCCTGTCCTGAAGACCAAACCTGCCCATCACATTCTCATCACCTCTGTTCCCTTCACCTACATGCCCTTTGAAATCTGCACCAATCACCACTCTCTCACCTCTGGGGATGCTCTGCATCACTTCATCTAACTCACTCCAGAATTTCTCCTTCTTTTCTAAATCACATCCTACCTGTGGGGCATAACCACTCACAACATTGAACATCACCCCTTCAATTTCCAGCTTCAGGCTCATCAACCTGTCTGACACTCTTTTCACCTCAAGAACATTCCTCACAAACTCCTCTTTCAGGATAACTCCTACTCCGTTTCTCTTCCTATCCGACCCATGGTAGAACAACTTGAACCCTGCTCCTAAGCTTCTAGCCTTGCTACCTTTCCACCTGGTCTCCTGGACACACAGTATGTCCACCTTCCTTCTCTGCATCATGTCAATCAACTCTCTAGCCTTCCCTGTCATTGTCCCAAGTTCAAAGTCCCTACTGTCAGTCCTACATTCTTAGCTTTCCTCTTCTCTCTCTGTCTACGAACACACCTTCCTCCTCTCCTTCTTCGTCTTCGACCAACAGTAGTCCAATTTCCACCGGTACCCTGTAGGTCAACAGCACCCGTGGCGGTCGTTGTTAACCCGGGCCCCGACCGATCCGGTATGGAAGTCATTGTCATGGTTCGCATTTTTAGTTTGGCATGTGTTTTACGTCGGATGCCCTTCCTGACACAACCCTCTGCATTTATCCAGACTTGGGACTGGCACATGAAGACACTGGCTTGTGCCCCCCTGCGGTTGCATTCTATACCATTATATACCATTATAATAAACAACAGTAACAATAACAGGCTGCTATAGGCCTAGACTGCCAGGAGACTTCCCATGATGCACTGGGCCTCTCTCTCCCTCTGTATTTATTTAATTTTTTTTTACATTTCTGTGTGAAACTTACATTGTGCTACTGTATGGTCTTTCCTCCTCTGACTCAATCTCTCTCACCTCAACTGGTTCTGCTCGAGGTTTCTGCCTATTAAAAGGGGGGTTTTCCTTGCCCCTGTTGCCAAGTGCTTGCTCATGGTGGGAATTGTTTGGGCTCGGTAAATAATATTAAAAAAACAAATATTGTCTAGGCCTGCTCAATATGACAAATGCCATGAGATTGCTTTGAAAAATTAGTTTACGTTGTGCTGATGGGCAATTAGCTCTTGCCATCAGTGTATGTATGTGATATGTAGTGCGCTTTGAGTAGTCGAAAGACTAGAAAGGCGCTATACAAGTACAGTCCATTTACCATTTTAATTACATTGTACAGTAATGTTAGGACCATTTTCTGACTTCATATGGAAAATATTGTTGAATTCTTGTCTGCATTGACGTGGTCAGCTGGTCGCAGGCATGGCAGACTCCAGTCATAAAATGTTCCCATGTGCAAGCCATCCTACGCTTGATGGTGGACAAACTCCAATTTTTCCCAATTTGTTTTGCTGACCCGCGTTGTCCAGAAATATGCCAAGATGCATGGCAAAAAGATGCAAAGTGTCACGGTAAGTCAAGCGGGCTAAGGGGAAAGGACCCAAACACAGACAGAAGCAGTTCAAAAGTTTATTGCTGGAACACAAAAAGGCTGACAAACTTACTGGGGACAGGCAGAAAATCCAAAAACAAAATTCAAATCCAGGGTACACAGAAAATGGTCAATACAAACAGCAGGGCAGAAATGCTTGACAATAACTGAACAGTATCTAACAGGGAACAATGGTAGACACAGACTTTAATACACAGAGGTAGGGGAGGCACAGGTGAACACAATGAATGTAGGTGAAAACAACCAAAGCAATCAAGAGCAGGAAGCAAAACTAGAACACATGAGGGTAGGAGGACATTTCAAAATAAAACAGGAAATCATAGAACACAAACCAAAAACCATGACTCAAAGCAACAGAATGAATGTTATATTCTACATACAAGCCTTTAATCAAAAAGAATACTTTCGAATATATCCCCTTTGTAATCACCAACATTTTGAAGTTGCAACTGTAATTTAATTACATATTCTACTCAGTACAAGGACACGTACAAGGTACAAGGTAATGATGTATTTATCATTTTACAATGATAAATGAAGGTTGTATAATGAAATGAAAGTTTGTAGTCCCTTCATGCTACACACGTATTACATAACAGCTATTTAAATTCATATTCAAATAGAGTACAATATAAAATAAATTAAATAAAATGAAACAATATAGTTATATATATAGGTAAATATATACATAGCCTACTGTAACAGATTAAAGTTACATTTATTTTGTAATTTAATTACTTAACGCTGTTACATGTAACTAGTTACTCCCCAACACAGGTTGTAATCATCTCATCTGTTCGACCCTCCAGTGGTCACATCAGGTCTGTGCAATTGAATCATAAGGCTATTTGAAAAGGCTATTACCATTAATTGCAGGTATGGAACGGACATGACTGTTTATGAAAAGTGCCAAATATGACTAATGAAAATGTCCTTCCTGAAATAAGGCAAATTTGAAGGCCAATTTACTTTTTCAAAGACTATTAGAAGAATGAGTATGAGTATATCATCTTTGATATATCACTGATCTGGAGATTAATTTGTCCTGAAGAAGGCTTGATTTATCTTTTTCTTCATGAACCACCACCCGCCTCTTTTTTTAATCAAGATGTATCTCTGCATCTGGTTTATTTTGATGCAGTGTTCCCAAAGCCCACAACACACACACACACATAGTAGTGTCAGTAGTTATGGAGGTTTGACTGCAGTGTGTATGAGGGAATTGATCATTTGTGTGTCAGTGCACTCAGCACAAGACCTGTTCATAATTACTTTTATGTTTTCAGTCCAAAAGAAGGGTCCATCTACAAATGGTGTGACTGAAAAGATTAGAGCTTGCCTTATTTGTTGTGACTCTTGATACAGTGGTTGAAGTGCAGATCAACCAGTCTGTTGTGCATACTTGTGAAGATCAACAATGCGGAATCTCATTGAAACCTGATGTATTTGCTTTTAAGCTCTTTGAGAAGAGTTCCCAGGCACTAAAAGTGAGTGAAAACGTTTCAGCAACACACTAGGTTCTGTGAAGATTGCTTACATTGGTTAGCATACATTATCTTGAGTGGCAGAAGGGTCAGTGCTAAGACAGTAGCATATGTTATTGTATGTTACGTGATAACAGGCCTTAAGCATTATCTGAAAAGTGAGCAAAAGATAACTTGAAGCAGCTCCCAGGCTGAATATTAAGCAGTCTTATGATACTGCATATGGATAACTGGAAGTTTTGTACTGCATACTTAAAAACAATCTCATAGATGATAATAGCACACTATTGTTACAATCTACGCCCTGCACTTGCCCTGTCTCCTCCCAGTCCCACACCTGTAGTCACCTCACAATCAGCACTCCCGCTCTTTCCTGATTCCCTAGTCCTCGGCATCTGCACTCCCTTTATATTGAGTCACCTCCCTTCACTCCCTGTCCGTTCTTAGTTCAGTTTAGGTTGGTATGGTATTCTGTCCTTTTGTCTCCAGTCTTGCACTGAAACCCATCTATGTTAACGTCCTCATCGGACTCCTCACTGCACTGCACCTGCGCTGACACCTATTTTGAACTAGTATTACCTTTTTATATTATTGGTAATAGGAGACTGCACAGGTAGAAGTCACTATGCCGTGGATGATCATGCTCACTGCGCTTAAAAAATCAACATCATTGCGTCACTTATATTTAGGGGTGGTTGAAATCATTATCACCTCATTAATGAGGATTTTTTCTGGTCAAATCCCATATAAAATAAACTGTTTTTACCCCAAAAAATATGTACATATTTACATGTAAACACAAAATGAATTGTGTTGTTTTTAATTACAGCTTGATTAGAAACATTATTTTGACAACAGAAATTTGGAAATCTATATAGAGAGTGTGATGAAATGCCCGTCATCAGGTTTTTATAGTAGTTTTTTGTATCACTTATTTTTTGTTTTGTGTTATTCTTATGTTGTTGTATGTGTTTTCCTGTTGAGCTGTTTTTATTTAGGGATGGTAGTTGCAAACAAGCTTAGGCAATTTTATTTATATAACACATTGCATTACATGTAAACTCAATGTGCTCTACATTTAAATGCATACAAGAAATAACATATGCAGAAGAATACAGTTAATAAAATATACATGTGTAATTATAAAATAGATTTAGGCTATACATACTGTGGTATGCAGGATTGGTTGATTATGTGTAATTGTGGCTGTAAAAATAAAAATGTTCAAGTGATTTAAAATAAATATTTAAAATATGAACAAGTAATGATCTTAAAATCATGATATGATTCATGATTGTTAAACCAATGTTAACAAGTAGCTTATTTCTGACTAGTCAAAGTTATTACATTTTTTATACTTTATACATTTATTTAAAAACACAGCTTTTAATTATTAAAAGTAATACAACAGTCCACTCAGCTGTTTGAGTGTTCTCAATGTACAATATCACAGGGAACTTGACATTCAAAAATTGTTGAATTGCTTCATCATTGTTTAAAGTTTGTCATACATGTTTTGTTTTGCAAGCTTGTGTGTGTGAACCATGCACTTCTGTCCTCTTTCGCTCTGATAGCTACATCTTCAGATTGAGTTGTACACGGCTGGGCCAGTGGGCCATCGGCTATGTGACCAATGATGGCAACATACTGCAGACCATCCCCAACAACAAGCCGCTGTTCCAGGCCCTAATCGATGGCTACAGGGAGGGCTTGTACGTAACCTGTCACATACTCATAAACACCCTGTCCCTCTCTAACTCACTCTCTGTTTGTGTATTGATCAGTTATTCTAAACTTTCCACTGTGTACGCACTGCATACAAATTACAAATGATCCACTGTGTCTCAGTCAGTCAGATCTGATTTGCATACTGTAGTCTTTAAATGTGTCTTTACAGACAGAAAGCTACTTCCTAGATGAAACAACACGGTTTTTTTTTCTCAGACAGTCTCAAGTCGATCTGCGAGGCCATCTGTTTCTATTATACCTAGTAATCTGACAGGCCCCCAGAAAAATCCATCTTGCTTCCCTCCATTTAGTGCTGAGCATCTCTCTTCCCTCAGCAGTCAGTTGCAGCTGCCTAAGGCTAACGGAGCCAAGGAGCGCTGTGTCTTCTTACAAGTCCCCTCTAGTCAGAGAGCTGGGGGGGATGGGGGTCCTGTTTGAAGCACCTCAAACTATGCTTTTGATCAAGCAGGGAGACCCCAGCAACTATGGGGTCTTTCAGTTGCTCTTTCAAATGTCAATCATCAGTTATACCCAGGCTTAAATGCTGAATTCATTTGCGAAATTGACACTAAGTGGAAAAGACTTTCTGTTCCATTTTGCAATAATTGCTGATGGTTGTAGCTTACTTTTTATTCCTGCAGAGAAAAATATTACTAACTCATGTTGTTTATTTAAGACTTTGATTAAAATCTGCTCATAACTGATATTTTCTGTCAATGAGAAATCAGGGTTAATTTAAGTCACTGTAAAGCATTGCAATTATTGCTTTTACTATTACTAATTCTATTGCTCATATTGCTGCTTTTAGTTCCACTACTGCTTTCTGCAAAGTATTTTTGTTTCATCGCATTTTTGTAAATGCGTGTTTCAAATGTATGGGTTATGTGTATAATATCATGGATATTGTAAAAATCAAATGCCTTTAGTGCGGTTAGTGAAATGCATACTTGATAGCATGTTAGAAGACACAACAAACAAAACAAGATCAGAATATCTTTGTTTGTAACTGTTAGCTGTTATTTCTCATTCGCAGCTACTTGTTCCCCGATGGCCGCAGTTACAACCCTGACCTCACTGGTTTATGTGAGCCGACGCCTCATGATCACATCAAAGTGACACAAGTGGGTTTGTGTGTGTGTCTGAAAACATGCTTCATCTGGATAAGCAGAGTAACGTTCATGGTTTCCACTGGTCATGGAATTTCTTAGTACCACAAAGCCAGAATACTTTATGTAAACTCCGTCTTCCTCATGACATTTATGCCACACTTATGACAAGGGTAGACAATGTTCACTGAGAACCGACGGAATTTGAGCGAATGTGTGTCAGACCGCTCAGTGAACTGTGGGAATGCTTTCTTTTAATTATATTGAATGTGTTCTAAAATGAAATTATCGTCCAATGGTGTTTCTGATGATGATTGCTTTTTGACAAACAAAAGGCTTGTCTCACATTTATTCAGAGACTGATATTTGTCCACAGTGTGGCTGAAACTTGATGTTTTTTTCAGAAGTGCCACCACATTTTTCCAGCTTGTAAATGACCAGTGAAAGTATAGCAAATGGTTCATTCAGTAAGGTGCAGTGTTTACTATTATTGATGTCTGAGTGGCCAAGGGAAACCATCATCTTTTGCAAAGCCTAGTACTGATGATGTCTGTCTCAATAAAATTATAGGCTGGTGTTGTGTGGCTAGGAATTTATGATACGTATAGCTTGATACGTGCATTACTTGTCGACTAACAGGAGTTTGCTCTGTCCGAACAGGAGCAGTATGAGCTGTACTGTGAAATGGGCTCCACCTTCCAGCTTTGTAAGATCTGTGCTGAGAACGACAAAGACATCAAGATTGAACCCTGCGGTCACCTCATGTGCACTTCCTGTCTTACGGCCTGGCAGGTATCGTAACGAACCATACTGCATGAACTAATTTCAAGATCAAAACTCTGAACCGAGGGGCACATCTGTGGCTTTGGTTGTGTACTGTCCACATGTACAGAACATGGGACATTGTGGGCTAATGCCAGACCCTTCATCACTGCTTCTCATCTCTTGTCTCTCAATATGATGTCCAGTTTTGCATAAAAACACCCAAACCTCACATGTAAGATCTGACCATTGTTAACTTTTCAAAACAGTATATTATTTTAGATTTACATGTAGGAGTTAATCTGGTTTGAAGATTAATAAGCGTCTGCATATTAGTAAGAAAAGACTCCTCAATAATAGAAGCAGCTTTCAGCCTCCAGTACAACGTACATTGTAGAAGAAAAAAAATCCTTCATTTCCTCCCTGTGTCCTTGGATCTGTCCTAATCAAATTTCTGCTTATCAGGTAGTAGCAGAAGTGAAAACTGAGAGCGTGTGCACAAAGTATATTCCAGTGGTTTTGCATGTGTTTCTCTGCTGTGCTATTGTTTGCAATTTGTGCATCCCACAGCACACTGTCCTGCACAGCTGTGTTCATTGTGCTTGTCCACTCGTTAGTGTGTCAGAAGCTGTGCCAGCAACGTGTTTGTAATTGCCTTACCCTAGTGAGTCATTAGCATCAAGCCCAAGAATCCCTCCTCTCCTCGCTCTCCACCTCTGTCTTTCACACCTCCCCTCCTCCCCCCTCCCTCCTTTGCGGGGGACATCTGTGTTGCAGTCACAGAGAGATGGTTCTCCAGACATGTACGAGTTCTGCACTGACCCTGATGTTATTGATCTCTGGCAAGGACACACACTTTCACTCTGCAGGTCTGGACACAGGCCCAAAAACCTGTCTTGCAATCACAGTTCTGTATCAAGGCTATTTTGAGTTGGCTAAAAGTATATTTCTTCAAAGTCTCGGAGGGGACTTCTAGACAGCAGACATATTAGGTCTCATTTCATGAAATTTTGAATATTCTTTTTGGTGTTGCATATGTATGGAATTGTTTAACCTAACACTGGTGTCATTTTTTTTTTCAAACTGGAATAGTTTCAAGTAGAGACCAAAAGTAAAGTTTGCATCATGTATATTTTTTTGTATTACAGTTTGATAGTACAAGTAAAGCATATCTCAACACTCTACTTCAGATGTTTTCCAGTAGATGTTTTTTGAAGGAGGACATGGAAGACAGTGAGTGCAGATTTTATACACGAATTTGAGTGCACTTTGATTTTCAGTCAGTCAGCACTGTAATAATTGCCATGTATCATGTTTGCATTTTATTAGTCAGAAGTTAATGTCTAAATAAGAAAACAATGAAACCCATTGTATACTATTAAAACTCAAATTATAAGTAATGTTTTGGAATAGCTGCCCACAGATAAAATGTTTTTGGTCAAAGTTATCACAACAATGATATAATGAATTCCTGCAGGGGCTGGAAAGTGTTTTTTAAATGGGGATCTATGGTCAATAGAATGTAAGTTCAAGGGCCCTTGACATGAAAGGACTTGGAAAACCCATATTTAAGCGTTTGAGAAGCTTTTCAGAGCGCACACACTAGTGTATGGTTTGCTGCTCTGTTCTCAAGAGGTTCAATTTCATGGCTACAAAGATGAAATGCTTTCTCTTGGGTGGCTTTACTCTGAACATAGCTGTAGGTTTAGCAAAGGAGACAAGTCTTCCCAGAGTTCAGTCCTATTCTCTGTAAACAACAGGTTTCTGCAGCACCCACATTAACAGGGTTTGTTTGTCATACTTCCTGTTATGACAACTCTACACGACCCCGCCTCCTCCACAACCTCAGTCACTGATTTAGTGACGTATGTGAGTGTGTGTGTATATATGTGTGCCTCAGTAATGAAGTATTTTCCTCCACATTAGTGAAATTGTGAGTCAGAGAGAGAGGGAACCCTCCTACCCTGTCACAGGGAGTCCACCCAGCACTGGGCCGTTGACTCAGTGGTGGTTAACTGACTTTCCTCTCACTCTGTATATTAGTCAGCTGGGGTGGAACAGACATACACGCTTCACTCATAAACACACTCACAGCTGGCTGATGATCTCTGTCATTCCATATCCTGTTCTCTTTAATGACCGTTTTTGTTCTCTGCAGAGTATGGGGGCATATGAGAGGGTTCCACTTGTTCTAGCTGTTAGTTTTATCCTGAATCAATGCAGTAATGACTTAATGTGATTTCCGTGTCTTGTTTTTACCAGACTATAGGTTTCATTAGATATAAGGTTAGTGTATCCTACTAATGATTGTATCAAGAGCTTTGGCATGTAGTTGCTAGTTCTTTCCACAAAGTATAACGTCAACATTGTCCAGAGTGATGTAAAAACAGTTATTTTCAGAGACCGCATGGTTTGCTTTGAACTTTGTGATTAGAATTTCATTTCTTTCCATAGAGCATTTATTTGGTGACTTTCAAGTCAAACGTTATCTAGACCTATAGGCTAAAACTGGTTTGCCCAACCTAAAATTTGGTTGAAAAGTTTAAAGCTGCTCTCATCAGTATCTATATTAACAATGGACTTTGTGAAACACTGTCTTATTCTTAATTATTCATGCCTTCTTGTAAAGTTATTTCCTTTCTTGTGTAAAAAACATTGTGTCAGTTTGTCCCGCCGTGTTGCTGTATCGGTGTGTAGCTTACTCTATGTTTAGATAAATGATATGCTTTTTTAACTGCAGATAAAGTCAGCTGCACTGATGAGTGCTGTGCACACCGTCCCACACAGTTATTTCTCACTGGATATCATTCATTTCCCACCCATATTGCTTTCATTTTTCACAGTTCTGTTGAATAACTCATCTCTTGACGCTTTCATAGCACAAAATAGAAGGTATAATCAGTAACTACAGGCGTGTCTTTTACAGCTTTCTGGCTTGCTCACTCTTCTAAATTTGACAATAACCTACATTTTACATTAATGCATGAAAACCACAATCTGTATCAGTGTTTTACAAAAACCTTCATATTTTCATGACCTTTTGATACGATAATAACAAGCGCTTCACAAAAAGATGCTTTGTGTGGGAAGTACACTCCCATACACATCACATATGATAAGAACAGCTAATATCACAACTTTGTCAAGGAAAATGTCTAGCAGCAATAGAAAACGTGAAGTAAAATGGTCACAGTATAGAAGCCTGATGGCATTAAACTTTTTCAGCTTCCATAAACAAATAAATCATTGCAACTGGTTTCCACACATGGTGCTTAGGGGCATTACAAGGCAACTCTGCATTCACTACGCCATCAAGGGGGGATTACATACCAACCAAGTACAGAACAGGGACCCAGCGAAGATAAGCCCCAGATTAGCCCTGGCCCTGTCACGGTCCAGCCAGCAATTTTAGATAGCTGCTACTGTATAATTGGAAAGGTGTCACTCATAGTGACAAAACCCATAGAGAATAATCACCCATCTCTGAAGTTCCCCTCACCTCTACTTAGCGTTTTAGCATATTTAACCTTATTGTTTTGGTTTTATGGCCCACAACCTTATTGTATCTGCTCACTCTCAGTCTCACTGCTCTCATCAGCATTGTTTCCAACAGCAGCAGGCAGCTGTTTTTATTGAAAAAGCACTGTACATTACCTGCTAAGCACCAAACAGCAGCCAGACAATGGTAGCAACCAGCTGGTGAACATAGCGGAGCATTTAGCAGCTAAAGAGCCAGATATGTTTCTCAGGAGATGGTGGAGACCAACCAGAGCTAAATAGAGAGTGAATATTTCACTTTCGCCAGATGACCAGAAACATGACTCCGAATAAATGTTAATGTTGCCCCCAACTGCTAGGCAACTGTCTGCTAAAACATTCACAATATTACTGTACATTACATTTATCTAGCTGACGCTTTTATTCAAAGCAACTTACAATAAGTGCATTCAACCATGTGGCTACAATCCAAATATTGCAAGAAAGGGTGCAGTGTAGTGTTGGAGAACTAGTAGGTTAAAGACAAGCCGCATTCTGGCATTCTGGATGAGCTGTAGAAGACGCATGGCACATGCAGGTTCACCAGCCTGGAGTGAGTTGCAGTAGATAGGCAACTCACCTATATAGCCTGGACCAGAAACTGTTCTGCTTCCAGGGTGAGGAATGGACGTATCCTCCTGATGTTGTGGTGGATGAATCTGCAGGAGCGGGTTGTCGCAGGGATGTTGGCAGTGAAGAACAGTTGGTTATCCAGTGTCACACTCAGGTTCCTTACAGTCTGAGCCAGGGACATCACACATATTGACATAATAAAATGATAATATGCCACTGTTGTTTTTACAGATTTTTCTGCAGCCCAGAAGTGAAAAATCCGTTAATGTAGTTTTACATTTTTAGACGTCAACGTGACAAATAATAGTATTTAATTGACTATACTTGAACATTTTAAGGACCTTCTTCACAAATAAGGCTTCTAAGGGGCCATTCAGATGTTGCATCTAAAAATCGTGTGGAAAACTCCAGCCGCGCCGCTTTCATCACAGTGCTTGGGAGGATGTGCTACTGTCACGCCTGCCGTTACTAAGCAACTGGTCCAAATCACAAGGAGTCTGCCTTGGTCTGAATGAGTATTATCTTTCGTTCTTCCATCTTCAGTTACTACAGTTTGGCTGACCTTTCAATTGTTGTTTTGACGTCCTTGAACGGAGGGTGAAGCAAATCCTGTGGAGCTGATTGGTTCATTCTTGTCACATGACCTGCGGTATGATTGCTGCATTCAAAAAATGTAGATGTTTCCATCTCGGTGCGTCGCAGAAACGCCCGAAAAAACAACATTGCTTTTAGTTTTGAGCTCCATTGTCGCATGTCTCCATTTAAAATAATGAATTTGTGCAATTAAGAGACTTGAGATGTACCAATTCAATTCAATTCAATTCAATTCAATTTTATTTATATAGCCCAGTATCACAAATCACATTTGCCTCAAAGGGCTTCACAATCTGTAACATACGACACCCTCTGTCCTTAGACCCTCGATTCGATTAAGGGAAAACTACCCAAAAAAAACATTTTAACAGGGGAAAAATGATAGAAACCTCAGGAAGAGCAACAGAAGAGGGATCCCTCTCCCAGGGCGGACAGACATGCAATAGAGGTCGTAAGTACAGAATAGATTTATAGTATAAAAACTATAACATATACAGACATTTTGGAAAAATTGTTTTATATATATATATATATATATATATATATATATATTATTATGTTAGAAATGTTTAGGTGGTAAAACATGAGGGAAGATGACGGGTCCAGACGGACAACCGAGCAGCTCCAGGTGGAGCCCAACGAGCAGGACCCGAGCCACTCGTCCCCTGCACCATAGACACAGCAACACTGCCCC
>CM022491.1:21144575-21200959 GCA_011952105.1 Coreoperca whiteheadi | reverse complement strand
CATCCCTGGTCAGATTTGGCAGGGGCCCAGAGAAAACTACGGAGTCCGACATCGTCTTTGCATATGTACACACCGACTCAACATTAATTTTAGTGACCTCCGATTGGTGTAATCGGGTGCCATTACCGCCGATGTGAATAACAATCTTGCTGTATTTACGTTTATCTTTAGCCAGCAGTTTCAAATATGATTCAATGTCGCCTGCTCTGGCCCCAGGAACACATTTAACTATGGTCGTTGGTGTCGCTAACGTTTCTCAAAATGGAGCTGCCAATGATCAGAGTTGGTTTCTCAGCGGGTGCGTCGCTGAGTGGGGAGAACCTGTTGGAAACGGGAACGGGTTGGTGGTGAACCGTGGGCCTCGGCCTAGGGCTATGCTTCCTTCGGACGGTCACCCAGCCGCCCTGGATTCCCGGCTGCTCGGGAGCTGCCGGGGAACGGCTAACAGTAGCTAGCTCTAGTCGGTCCGTACCGGCTACTGGGGCTTGGCTAGCAACTACCGACTGAGCTCCCATGGTGCGGAACCGCGTTTCCAAATCACTAAGCCTCGCCTCCAACGCTACAAATTAACAACATTTAGTACCATTATCAGTAATGGAGGCAGAGGAATAGCTAAACATTTGACACACCGAGCAAGAGAGAGCGGGAGAGGAAGAAGGAGAGAGAGGGAGAGAAGCCATTGCTAGCTGCTAAGGTAGAGACTGGTAGCTAGCAACACTGAAGCGCCGTAAGTTCTTAGGCAAAACTAATAAACGTTCAAATGTAAGGTTATAGCAGATAGGTAGTCAATGTAATGAAGAGTCACACAAATTAGCTGTGTTGAGCTAGAGCAGCAAACTACACGCTACAGGTAACAAACAAACACCTGTAACCGGAAAGGGGACAAAACGCTTACGTCAGCACGTCGTCAGTTCAAAGTGTGTCTGACAGGGGGCAGTTAGTTAGGCAATACAGCCAAAACTGAAGAAATGTGATCAATAACTTTAATTCTTAACTTTTAGGAGTAAAATTGAAGGAATTAAATTTTTATCTTTCACTTAAGTCCAGACTTTTACATTTAGCAGATTGATAAAAATGGACCCAGATTGTTACAACAGAACAGCTAGTCATAAATGACTAAACACCCTTTTAAGAGATTATTTACTTTTCTTTCAGCACTGTGCCGAGCGCCAGAACTCGCCCATGGTGTCTCCCAGCTCTTCACCTGTCAGCCAACACAGAAAAGCCCACGGAGGAGACAACCAGCCACTGCATCCAGCACCTCAGCCTTCCCCCCGTACCGCCACGACTCGACCTCATCCAGAAGGACGCCATCCGCTCCCCATCTGCCAGTCCCACTGGCTCCCCGAAGGTCAGTCACAGTATTGCCCAGATATAAAGAAAAATTAGTCACCTGTATTTTCTTGCACATAGTCAATAAAGTCAATCACATAATACTAATTTGATATACAAGAAAAGTTTAGGAAGTGCTTTACAGGAGGTCTTATAAACAAGAATAATAAATTACATAAGTAGGATGTAAACACAGGAAACACATTCCAAAATGTTTAGAGGCAGAAAACATATTTTAAAAAAATTAACATAATAAGCCTGACAAGGCTACAAATCACTTTGGTGGCACAAGTCATTAATGTTTGAATTTCTGAAAGATTGTACTACCCATCAATCATGTTATGTGACAATTGTACATTTCTTAGTAGCTGGCAGAGGTGGTTGGGGAAAAAATCTTTTCACAATAGGTGCAGCTAAAGTGAAGTGAAAGGTTTATATTTCACTTGCCCATTTTTATTTGGCAGCTCTAGGATGCCTCAAAGACCTGTAACCATACTTAACACCAAATATTGTGGTATCTTTGCATAAATACGCTTTATTCTTTATTTGGATCCCCATTACATGTAGCTTCCACAAAATGCTCGCTTAGTCTTCCACACAAAAACAACAACAATAAAAACATAGAAAATCTATATGGTAGGTGTGATTTAAAAATGTGTATTGAATTGTTTAGATTGTCTTCTATCATTTCAGTGAACACATCATATCTCTCCACCTCTCTAGTCTTCACCAGGCATGTCCAGGAAGCAGGACAAGCCTCTCCCAGCCCCACCTCCTCCCCAGAGGGACCCACCTCCACCGCCTCCCCCTGTGCGTCCTCCTCCCATCCCCCCAGATTCCCGCCACTCTTGGCTCCCCAGTTCCACTACCTTGTCCTCTGCCATTTCATCTTCTACCAGCGCACTGTCAGACTCCCAGATGCCCCGTGAGACACGGTGTCCCAAAGAAAGCCACTTTGCAGAGTCCCAGAGGACTGGCTCCGAACACCCACTCCAGCTGGGACCCTCCGGCCCTTCTCACCTGAATGGAAGACCACTCAGTTGTCCATCAGCAGGATTTGGGAGGTTACATCATCGAATGGAGGGGGCAGGAAACTCAGAGAGCTTCAAGGTAGGGCTTAAATATCAGTTTAACTTGGGATAAATATGGAAACGCCTATTTCTTTATTTTTTTCCTCAATAAAAGAAAATAAATAGATTACCATGACATTTTGTAAAGGCATTCATCGTCCTGAGAGGATGAATCCTTTGGTGATCTGACATGTGTCAAAATACATTCATGAAATTTGGCTCAGCCATTCATGTTCCCCTCAGGATGACTAGGAGTCATTTTGGTGACTTTTCATTTAGCACAATCATCAGGTCAAAATGTTAATTTGTCCATTACTTTGGCTTATGTCCAAAATACCTGCAAAACTAATGGCATTACCATCAGCACCTGCTAACATGCTAAATTAAGATAGTGAACATGGTAAACATTAGACCATTTATTGGATGAATTACCGTGCCATTTGGTGCAGACGTTCATGGTCTTTGAGAATTTTGGTGAGCTTCTGTTTTCATCTAGCTCCACCAGCAGGTCAAAATTTCTATTTGTCCATTAAGTTTATCTAATAGTTTGGTTATACTAACATTGAGCATTACAGCCGGACAGAGAAGCTAGCATGCCTGTACACTTACGATGTGTCCCATAATCTCCTGGAATCAAGGTTGCCACACAGGGTTGCACAATGAAATGTAAGTTGTAGCCCCTTCATGCTACACAGACATAGGACATATATGCAAATATTTAAATTTAGAATAGAAGAAACTAAAATAGCCTCAATAAAACAATATATACAGTTAATTATATACATATAGCCTACCTACTGTATACAGGTAACCACCCAGAAAGTAATATTTCTGTAGTGCATATTTTAAATTTGCGTATGGGGGAATGTAGTGAGGGGTCACTCCTATCATTGTCTCAGAACTTGAACACAGCAAACATATGAGACAGGGAAAGAAGTCATTTTTAAGGAGCAAAGTCCAGTCCTATTTTTGACATTTGTATTCAGTGTCACAGGCTCTACACATGTATATGATAATGATCTGCTTGACCAGGTGTACCATGGAAAGGAAATTAGTGGGACAAACAGAACTAAAAGATAGCTCCACACCTTATGCGAAACAAAAACTTGTTTATTTTTAGAGAGATCACGCTGAGTAATTTATATTCCCACAAGCCTCTAATAATATTATACATTAGTTGATGGTTTTAGTTTTAGGTGTAGGAAATACAGTATTTCTCTCACCTCCTATAGATTTCAGTTATTATTGTTTATGGCATCATGTGGGTTTCCTGGTGCCCACATTTTGGAAATGTATAATTCATAAGTTTCTGTAACGTTATCTGTAATAGAATTTGAGTCCTTTACCTCACAGATCTTTCTCTTCATCCACAGACTCTGAATGCAGACTGTGACCAAGAGTGTTAAGCACTGAGTCACATATTACATTTAATATTTTATATAAGATATGTGAAGATATGGTTAAAAGAAAGACCATTTATAAATGCCTGGACCATGATTCTCAAGTGTTTTTTTTTAATTTACAGGAAGTTGAAAAAGCAGAGATCACATGATTTTGACTTGTTTCTCATAATCAGTGGGAAATTCTTGCAGTGGGACAGACATTCATCTAGGCCTGTTTAGTCCAATAATTAAAGAAACTGGATTCTAATGAACTAGAATCAGCCCTAGCGCCCAGTGATTGTGTGTTTGCTGTCTGGACTCATGATTGTGGCTCTCTCTTTGATATAAAGACTTATTGGAGCGTTTTTCCAATGACTTGCTACAACTAAACATTCCCCACACCGTTTGTGTGCTCGCCCATTTCCCCAGAATACCTGTTGCTCATACAGGTATTCTCAGGTAATCCGAAGAAGAGAGCAAGGAAAAGAGGCACCAGGGCTGGTGTCCAAGTTAAGGCCGGGCAAGTTGTGTGGTCCATTGGAGCACGAATGACCCAAAGCTATAGGTGTCTGCGTCCAGTCCTTCTCCAACTGGACATGTCTGGAGGCGATTCCACACCGCCGCCTCCCTTAGCCCACGGCCCGGAGCCTTTACAGCGCTGGAACCACGGGAGACATGCTGCCTGGTCATCGGGACCATTCTGGCCTTCTGTGTTTACATCAGCGAGCCAACATCTGACCGGCAGATACAGCAGGACGCCACGTGACTGCAGGACGTGGCTATAGCCAATCCCGCAGTGCCCAGATGACACGAGAGCTGGGTTGCGGAATGCACGTTCCATTGCAAATTTATCTTTCTCTCTCAACGAACTTTTCACCAGAGAAAATGTGCACTTTCTCTTCTTCACTGAGACATGGCAGAGGGATGGCGACTTTAATTTAATGTCTAAAATGAATCCCTCCTCTTGCTCTTCTGATATTCTCCCCTCAAGGCTTTTTATAAATGTCTTTGAATCTATTGGACCATGGGTTACTACAATATTTAACATGTCCCTTTCGCCTGGAGCGTTTCCAAGCTTTTTTAAACATGCTGTTGTGGAACCAAAACTTAAAAAACCTAGCCTGGACCCAACAGAACTAAAGAACGTTAGGCTGATATAAGCTCCCATTTCTGGCTAAAATGATAGAAAAGCTGGTCTCCAGACTTCTTTCTAGAGACACACAACATCTATGACACGTTTCAGTCAGGCTTTAGAAAACATCACTGCACTGAAACCTTAAGCAGCGCTGCTTAAAGTGTCTAGTGGCATCATAATGTCTGCTGACTTTAGGGAGATGTACAGTCTTGGTTTTGTTGGAGCTCTCCTCGGCCTGCGACACAGTCGACCACAGTGATAGATAGGTTGCGGGATGTGGGGGCCACTTTTGTTCTTGCTGTATATCTTTCCTTTAGGTCAGCTTATACAGAAGTTTGATGATGTCTCTTATCACCTTTTTGCAGATGATATCCAGCTTTACTGCTCATTTAAGACTTCTGAGGTTCATAAATTGATCTCCTTGATCAGCTGTTTGTCAAAAAAGGACAGTGTCTAAGAAATAACAGTTTGCAGCTAAACTCAGATAAAACTGAGACACTGATTATTGGCCCAGATAACGCCATTGCTAGCATCAAACAGTACTTAGGTGACCTTGGCCACTCAGCTAAAACCAATCTGAGAAACCTAGGTGTGATTTTTGATGAGGCTATGTTTCTAGAATATCATGCTAAACATGCTAAATTAGGAACAACTTTTTTCAAGAATGAGTTAGAGATGATCATCTATACGTTTGTCTCCTGCAATAGTCTGTTCACATGTCTGAATAAGTAAGACTTGACCCACTTGAAACTCCCGTACCAACAGGAGAGCCCACGTTACACCCATTCTTAAGTCTCTTCATTGGCTACCTGTTGCATACAGGATATACTTCAGAATATTGGTTAAATCATTTAGAGCCCTGCATGGGCAGTCTCCCGCTTATTTCATCGACCTTATTAAACCCTACACTTTCATCTGCTCAGAACTTTTTGATGGTCCCTCGTAACCTGTTTTAAAACACGAGAAGACAGATCTTTTAAAGCAGTTGCGTCCAGACTCTGGAACAACTCCCTCTTTCCCTGCGCTCACTGGACTATTTTAGGCAAGCATTCCAGCCCCGATAGGCTCAAGGTTGTCATGACTGACTGTACTTTTCTGTAATATGTATTTTATATGTCTATTTTTTACTATCTTTTATTGTGAAACACTTTGTGACTGCTGTCTGTGAAAAGCGCTATATAAATAAAGCTTATTATTATTATCTGATTGGCGTTACTGTATGAATCAGTAAAGTGGAAAATCATCAATCAAAAATGAACACAAAGACTATTTTACATCCAGTAAAAGCAGTATGTTCATGCATAACAGCATGCACTAAGTATAGCACTAAGCTTAAAATGTTTTGCTGATGTTAAATGTAATATACTTGTCCTTTATGCTAATATTCGCACCTGATGCACTTTACTGATTCATAGCATCCATCAGAAAATTTTTATTCAAGTGGCTTCCTGTCTGTTAGCTAGGGGTTTGTTGTTCAGGTGATTGGAGCAGTTCCCAGCTTTAACACCCACTGATGTTCTAAAGCAATGCACATAATCCCTAAATGTAACCATCCACTGCATAGCAAGGCTCCATGGACTTTTGTCCATTAGATAAAGTGACTGAATGTGCATTTGTTTATGTTTTGTCCAAATTTCAATTAGTTTACATTAAAGGGTATGCAAAGGGATTCGTTAATGAGCAGGAAGGTTTAATGATTGACAAGTTTTATTGTAGGTAGATATTCACGAGGGAGATTCATTCCTCGAGTCAAGCCTGATTTAATTACGCATGCATATGGTTTACCTCTCTGATTGTCAAAGCGATGAAGAAAAAGTGAGAATAAAAGCTTTTTCTGCCAGTCACTTTGTAGATAAAGCATGTAACATATGCAAGACGAATAAGCTGCTCTTCCAATTCTTCTAATGAGTAAAAACACACTTGCAGTGCATTGGACAAGACTTGTTTTGCAGCCGTAAAAACCCTCAATTCCTTTAGGGAGTTGCTTTGAAGCTACAGTAGGAGAGTATAATATTATTATACTATTATTATATATATTTGCAGTGGAGTTGCTGCATTTACCTTGAATATGGTGTCCTGGCTGTGAATGAGAAGTGGAAAGGACTGCACTACCTTCCTCATACCCCAGAATCAGGAAGGGAAATTAGATATCTGATGCATATGGTAAATGCTAAATGGACTGTACTTGTATAGCGCCTTTCTAGTCTTTCTGACTACTCAAAGCGCTTTTACACTACATCACATTCACCCCATTTACACACATTCAAACAATGATGGCAGGAGCTAACTGCCCATCAGTACAAATTAAACTAACCAGTCACACTCACTCACACACCGAAGGCACAGCTTCGGGAGCAGTTCAGGGTTCAGTATCTTGCTCAAGGGTACTTCGACACATGGCCGGGGGAAGCCGGGATCGAGCCGCCAACCTTCCGATTGGTGGACGACCGCTCTGCCACCGAGCCACAGCCGCCCCATATGTTACTGTATTTAAGTGAATGAAATTCAGATGACACTGACCTTTTCAGTTGTTCCTTTGTGGTTTTTTTTTTTATAATTCTCCCCCCTTGTGTGTGTCTGTGCAGCCCTTCTCTAATGGTGTGCAAGTCAGCGATGATTATGACATCCTTCCCTCACGGCACTCGCCAACACAGTCCACACTTGCAAGTAGCCACAAGTGAGTATTATACACACACACATAACTGTAACCAGTGCGTTCCCAGTGAACTTGTTTATAGTTCCTCTGACAAAACTTTATTTAAAAAAAGTGTATCAAAATGAAAGTCTGTGTAAATCATAAAAAGATGATTAAATGCTAGATAAAAGCCTGTTCAATCTATGTATCACACATCCCAAATCTTTGACATCAAAATAGCTGTGGTCTGCAGAAACAAAACTGGACTAGAATGCTTCAGTGTGCTTCGTTGCATGTTAAAGCTGCTTGTCTTGTACAAGCATTAACCTAGTGATATGTGAATAACATTCAGTTCAACACTATCCAGTTACTATTTGTATTTGGCCCTAATCAAGTACAATTTTTTATCGGAATCCTGTTCTTCTTTTAGATAGTTCCTTTTAGTCTAAAATTCCATCTCCCGAACCACCTCCTTTCTTTTCACTGTGGTTTCAGACTCAGGGATCTATTACCAGTGAGGCCTAATAGCCTTAGGGAGAAGACCTGGTTAGAAACAGCTTTGAAAAATGGTGGCTGAACATCTAATAGCCTTTTAGCTGCAGTCAGAATTAGATTAGGTATTTCTGTATATCAGGCTATAGTGGAGGCAGGGGATAGAGCTGTCACTTCTGATGAAGCTTGAGCCAAAATGGGAAGCTCTGGTTCTACTGAAACCAATTTAGTGTTGTAAAATATTGTGAGGTTGTTAGAGTTATGTATACGCATTTCCCTTACACAAACTGCAGCTGACTTGCACACATGCATTCTGCACATTTTAATACAATATACAGTGTGTGTGTGCATATATATATATATATATATATAATATAGGTTCTGCGCAGCATCTTAGCTGTTCCTAGGACAGCCCTTGCTATTTTTCAAGCTTCTTGTGTTCCTTCTTCTTGATGCTGCTGTCACTTGGGATGCTACATCTATCACCACTGCCTTCTTCTGCTGTTTACCGATTAAACCATTTTTCAATTAAATTTAATTTATATAGCCCAGTATCACAAATCACAATTTTGCCTCAAAGGGCTTTACAATCTGAATAACATACGACACCCTCTGTCCTTAAACCCTTCATTCGACTAAAAACTACCCAAAAAAACCTTTTAACAGGGAAAAAAATGATAGAAACCTCAGGAAGAGCAAGAGAGGAGGGATCCCTCTCCCAGGACGGACAGACATGCAATAGATGTTGTACCACAGTCATACCAGTGGTGCATAGCCTGTTAATAAAGACAGATTGATCATATCTAGTAAATAAGTGTTAACTAGGGGTAAAACATCTTTAAGCAGCCTAATTGGAATGTGGTCTATTCAATTCAATTACATTTTATTCACATTGCCCAATATCACAAATCACAATTTTGCCTCAAAAGGCTTCACAATCTGTAACATATGAAGGTCTGTTCATAGGTTGCTATCATTTGTTTTTCCCTGTTAAAAGGGTTTTTTTGGCTACTTTTTCCTTCATATTGAAGGTCTAAGGGAGAGCAACAGAGGAGGGATCCCTCTCCCAGCACTGTCTGACGAATGGTCATGCAAATGGTTGTCGTGTGTACAGAATAGATTCACAACAGAAGATCATAGTAAATACAGTTATAATGACAAAATGCAGGTTGTAAAACATACTTGTTGAGGACGGGTGCTGCAAAACTACATATTGAGCAGCGTTTTTGGTTGTATTGCTTATTTCTTCCATTTTGACAATGTAATATACAATGTAGTTAATGTAAATGTCACCTTATTGTGTTTATGTAATGAAACTAATGAAAACAAAATGTACAATAACAGTAGCTCACCTGGCAGAGTAAGTCCTTACCACAGTGGCACAGGTTTGATGGTGCATGTTATCTCCTCTCTCTCTCCCCTGCATTTCCTGTCGCTCTCTACTGGGACTATCTAATAAAAGCAGAAACGCCCCCAAAAAGTGTATATTAAAAAAAGTACAATAACAAATGTAAAAGAACCAATCTTGCTGCACCTTTTGCCTGTCCTGACAGCACCACAGGCTACCATCCTCCTATCATTGATTTGCAGTTGAATGTAATAACTGTATGAGTGACACTGATGTAAAGGTTGGGTTGACAAATCATTGTCATCTTTACAGACCTTCCAACCCTTTCAGCAGTCCTGTGGTAGAACGACAGCGGGTAGTGATGGAGAGGGTGGAGGACAGCTATCAGATCCCTTCATCCAACCTGTGCCTGACTCAGTCTCCCATCTGCATCTCTGTACCCAGCAGGTACTAGACTTCACTCAATGTATTAAACTTGCTATAGTGATACAGCAGTGATAGTTCCATTACAGTTTAATTAGGCTGCTGTGAACCAAAAAGATTTCCTCTCTCTATCAGACACTTGGAGAACGGCTCTCCAGAGCCCTCCATGGAGGAGAAGAAGCCCCACCCCGCTGAGCTTGGTGAGTCCTAAAACCAGCAGAGATGATTTAAACATCACATTATAAATATATTATCTTTGTCCCTATTTACCATGACATCATTGATATCTACATCTGATGCAGTGAGTGTTGCAAGGAGCAGAGTGAATATGATGCCCAAAAATGATCTGTAGAAACTATATGAACACATCTGGACACCTTTTTCTGGACCCAACAATTGAGTCTTAAAATGTTTATAGCACTGAGTGTTAAAACAAGAAAGAGGCTACGAGTAATTTAATTTGTTTCCAGTAGAGATCAACTTTCTTGTTGAAGAAAATGATCTTTATACTAGAGTGATCTATCTTATTCTACCTCATTTAAGAAAGAAAATCTTTGTCATTGTCATTGGCAGAATTCTTTCTTTTTCATTGAAACATTGAATTAGATTTTAAAATTGAACGTGCTGTGCCCTGTTGGAGTGACTGTTTTATGTCGAACTCTGCTTGTGTTCCTCAGAGTCAGTCAGGGGGTTGGTCTCGGGGGCGGCGCATACTGCTCTCAGCCCCTTCAATGCCAAAAAGACACCCTCCGACTATGACATTCTGCTGCCCCCCCAAGGTAGCCTACCAACCGGAACACATTCCCACCCCCACCTCCCCTCACCCAGCCCCACGTCGCCCTCTCTGCTGTCGTATTCCGCCTGTGTGAGCCTGTCTTCCCTGTGCAACACACCTGTTTCATCAGGTGCAATTTCTAATTGTAACCTCCCAGTATTCTTGACTTCATCCAATGAATGTCAAGTGATTTGTTGAAGGATATCTGTCTCTTCTCTTTATTCACACATAATTTTATTTTGTGAAGTTCAGTGTGATAGATTATAGGCAGATTATCAGAAGATAATATGATCAATTCATAAGCCCCCAAATAACATTAACTTTAGTATCATTTTATTAAAACCATATTCAGCAGTTGGTATACAGCACCATTTATGTTCAACTGTCTCTTCAGCATGTAATCCCATTGCTGGGACTACACTTGGTTCAGACTATATAGCAGCATCAGTCACCTCCTCATGGAATAAATATAAACTGTGAATCAGAGCAGAGAGCTCAGTCTTGCCTGTGGCTTCCATTGTGTTTCAGTATTAGAGGACCCCTTCAACAGCCACTCTCCGTCCCAGCCTCCTCCTCCTCCTTCTCCTCCTCCTCCTCCACCGGTGCGACACAGCTTCACCGACCTCTCCTGCCCTTCACCGTCCTCATCCTGCAACTCCTCCGCACCCTGCTCCTCTGTCATTGCACGACCACACAGGCCCTCCTCTGGGCAGGAGCACTTGCTGCTAACCCCTGGTGAGTTGGCAAACTCACAGCATATCATTCAAATCACAATGAAATCAAGTCAATACCATAAAGGGAAACAGAAATGTTGTGCATCGGCTATGTTGGTGTTTTGCTAATCTAAGAATGTTCTCTTTCAGTGGATTAAGTGTTTACTATGCTTACCGAATAGTGAAAAAAATATCACACTGCACATTATTTACAGCATTACTTGTTGACTGACAACAGGCTTATTTACCTGAATTTCTCTGTCTCATCTGTGGTCTAGACACAGTGTTTGACATGCTGAACAGTGCTGTTCCTCTGCCTCCAGTCAGGCGACACACAGAAAGTGTGAAAGCCTCCAGAGGCTGCCTGGAGTATGACCATTTACCAGCCGGTCAAGGTAGAGTTACAGCTCCTTCTCAGTAAATGAATATATGAGGAATTGCACACATATTGCTACTACAAAGAAACATGTCTAGGTCTTGATGAGTGTGTACCTTTCCCAGAATTTTGGAAAATATATTTTTTAATATACATATGACTGCATGTTCTCTGTGTTTTAGTCATCTCACATATCCTGACTGGACATATGACCAAAAAATACCAAAACCTTGTTCTGGAAGAAGTATTAGCCTTTGAAATTGAAATTTGGCTCCTTGGATCCTTTTATATAATCAAAGAAGAAATTGTTTTTTGGGTGAAAACTTTTCTAGAATACTAGAAAAAATACCCCTCTGTCGAAATATTCATATATTCAACCCAGCTGCCCAGTCAGCATGGAGAGTCCCATCAACATGAACAACATGAATAGGAAGTCCTGAGCAGCTCTTTCAGTGATGACCGTAGGACTTACTTTGTCCGGACAGGCAAAGTTTTTCTGAAACTTTGAATTCCACATCAGCTTATATGTGTTCGCAGCATTGTGTTTGGTTTCAGCAGTTTCAGTAGTCTCCTTGACCCTGTTTCCCTTGAAGCAAACAGACCACGTTTTTGCTCCTTCCATTGAGAAGGACATCAAAGACATACGTGGTGAATACCTCAAGATCTGCTTTCTTGCTATGAAAGACAGTGATAACTTAATCATAAAGGTCTGAAGTGTGAAGGCATTGGAAACAATGTCTAAGCTTTAGTTTTGTGACAAACAGTGTTTAGTCTACAAACCTCTCCTTGACCAGTAATAATAATAATAATAATAATCAATTAAACTTCTATAGCACTTTTCAAGGTACTCAAAGCTGCTTTACAGAGTGAACAAATCATTTAATATGTAAAGTTAAAGACATGTAAATTGTTTAAAAAGGAATCAGAAAATGTAGACACTTAAGTCTCTGTCTGTGTGGCAGGGCAATTTTCCACTGACGTGATTTCTCTCCTCTCTCTCCAAGTCTCAATGGACTGTTTGCAGGCCCCTGCCAGGCCGCCCAAGCCACTGCCCAGGAACATCCCGCCAGACATGGAGTCAGAGAATGTGGACGCCAAGATCGCCAAGTTGATGGGGGAGGGTTACTCCTTCGAGGACGTGAAGCGGGCGCTGATGATCGCCCAGTACAAGGTGGATGTGGCCCGAAACATTCTGCGAGAGTTTGCCTTAGTGGCCCCGAGGCTGAACCTCTAGTCCGAGAGACAGTGAAAGGGGAGCACAAGAATGATGCTGTGCCTCTGAATGGACTGACTTAAAAAGGGCTTCTTCAGTCTGCTTGGCCTCGGACTGCTGAGAAAACGGTGATCAACAGAAACAAAGAAATATTTCAAGGGAGACTTGCCTTTTGTTGCTGAACAGAAATGACAACAAAGTGGCTGAAACCAAATCACAGCAGAGCACAGAAAATCAAAAAAGGGAGAGTAGACCATCTGTGAATGCTTTAAACCTGTGGAAAAAAGAAAGTTTTTGTTTACAGTGAGCTTTGCCGGTGCTGGCCTCTGGTTTTCAATGCTCCTGTTTGTCTAGGGCCTTGGACTGTATTATTGTTTAAAGCCCCGATCCTGCTACTTCTGCTACTGTTCCTTTCCAGACTTTAGTTTGAAGGGCATTTTTAAAGGGACAAGACGGCTCATTTTAGCTTACATACTCAGCAAGTTGTTAAGTCATTTTTATTTACAACCAGTGGGGGGAGCCAGACTCCACGTTTCTCTTCTCCAACTCCTTTTCTCTCACTCTGTTTCCTTCCCTCAAGTATTACTCACTATAGAATACTCCATTGTTTGCCCAGAGTCTGGCTGACTTGCAGGTCTTAACAACGTCTAGTGAGTCGGGAGCAGTTAGGTGGAGCCAGAGGATGCCTTATGGATTCAATTTACTTGTCTCCCCCAGCCTTGGAGAAAACTGTGTGACAGCTTTTAGCACTCTTGTTAGACTTGGTATCTTATTTGGACAAAATAGTGAAGTAGTAAGAGGGTGGGAGGATTAGTTTTGCTCTTTGTTTCTGTTACTCGACCAGAGGATTGATCGTCTGGGGCCTTTTCTGTCTTCACTTGAGGACAGAAAGCTCATGAATGTATTTTGTTCTGCATGCGTGAGCTCTCCCTTTGTACACTCGGATCTTGTCTCAGGCCCAGTTTTGCCCTTAAGTGATTAAGCAGTGGAAAATGTTTAATGTTTCTGGACATTTTTTTTATTGCTCCACATCAAAAGCCAGAGGATCGTGCCTGCACTTCAGCTCGAGCATTTAAATGACAGCAGCGAATGAGCTGTGTAGGTCAGCGAGTCTGTTAGCCTGCAGTGTGACAGCCGCAGAGCGCGTCATCTCTAAGCTCCGTCTCCACTCCAATCACACAGCCATCATATGGTGAAAATGTCCACCTTCCCCACGTGTTTGAGGAACCAGTCTCAGTCTGATTTGGAGTGAGAGTCGCTCGGTAGCTCGGCAGCAATAATGCATTTTAACTGATGTGGAGTTGTTGTGTGAACACAGTAGTGAGGAAAAGAACACTGCACAGCATTCAGCCTGCGAGACGAGTCACATGCACCTTTACTGTGTAGTACAGGTGAAGTTAAAACCCCATACCTCAGAATCTGGAATCAGCTGTATTTCTCCCTGATGACTGCAAGATGTCTCACCTATGCATATATTGGATTTGTTCAAATGTAACATTTAACCTTTTTAAAATAATATGCAAGATGTTGGCAGATCTTTGCCAGACCTGTCTGGGGCGTAGTTTTCCATGGTTGGTAAAACCTGGCTATTATTCTCATACCGACCAAAGGATAATTCCAGTTTATAATTTTATTGTTTTGCCCCTCATTACCATTTGTAATGATAACATTGTACTCACCAGGGTCATTTTTGAGCTCTGGAAGTGGGAACGGAGTAACATCACTACAGCAAAGTCTGACAGGTCAACACAAGCCGTCAGACGCTCAGACAGGTTTTCAGACAAGAAAACCAAAGTATCCGGAGTATCTAAACCCCTTTAGAGAAAAGTTAGGGAGAACCTTTTTTTCTTTTCTCTTCCACAGGAGTTTGTCTAACCTAGGGGTTGTTTGAAAACTGTCTTACAATTTGAAGGCTTGTCTTTCTTGCCCCCTCTGACTTATTTCTAGCGATGTTGCTGGGTTTCCAGATATTTTAGCAATTTGGAGAGTACAATGTTATTCGTATTGTTAGAAATGATGGCCAAAACTACAGAAATATGACACAGGCTGTAAAAAAGTTTGGCATTAAAATTGGTACCTGTAGAATTTAAAGTGGATGACCTCTTGAATCTATTTGGTTCCATAACAGTCACTGGCTACTTGCTACTTCCTAACTGGTTACAGCTAGATTATGTACTCGCTGTGGCGACCCCTGAAAGGGAACAGCCGAAAGGAAAAGAAGAAGAAGTCATTTTTATGTATCAGAATGTGTTGTCTGGGATGCATTGGGCTAGCAGAGATAGACAGCTTACTTACTGGAGTGTACATTGATCAGTAGAGGGGATCTTTTCTTCCTGACAGTACAATGTGATGTGTCACTATGATGTGGTTCTACGTATTTGATCCTAACTACTGTAGTAACTTTTATTTGTTGAGCTAGGCACCTTGAGACTGTGCAGCATCTGGGTCTGTGTGTGCTTTTGTTTGTGAATAAAACAAGCAGAGTAAGTCAGAGAGAGGTCTCTCCGTCTGTTTGGACTGAGGTTCCTACTTCGGGCTGTGAGTGAGTCCAAAGTGATCCCGGGGACGAGCAGAATAAACACAGAGAGAGCGACACATAGCATTGGCCCATTTTCACCTCCAAGCTCTCATTTTTCTTGCCGCCATTATTAGGCTTTCAAAATTAATGTGAGATTATGTGCTGTAGTTTTCTTCACAGAGGAGGCGGAAACTGTTGATTGATTTGGGTCCCATGTGATTGAGGCTGCTCAAAAAGCTGCTAACACAGTGTTTCTGGCCAAAGATCGAATAGAGCAGTCTGGCTGCAAAAGTGGAAATGAAACGTTTCAGTTGGGACATCCTGATAATACAGCAGGAGGAAATGATGATCCCAGTCCTAATGAATTAGTTGGGGGGGGGGGCTTTTTTGTTGTGTCTTTACATCTATATGTATTCATAATGTGAGTGTGTGAAACCAAACGTGAAAGAAAGCGCTTTCTTTACCTGAGTGGTGTTTTTGTGTCTTGGACTAAGTCAGGCATCGTGACAGCTTTTGATCTTATGAGGTTATCTTAACCCTGATTTGAAATTTCTATACATCTAAGCGAAACCAGGTCAACATAGCGACTAGGTTATTAACAAAAGCTTGCTGTGTGCGTGTAAACATAGGAAGTATGGCTCTACATGCTGTGTGGTCAAGGAAATAAAGTGATGCCATGTGATGGAGACAAAATACCCGTCAGCGAATGTGCTCTACAATCTGGGCAGACAAAACATGAATTGTTTTAGAATTATTTATTATTTTAGTCTTCTGGTCAGACATCGAATGGCCCCCCACCCCCACCCACATCTTTCCATAAAGAGGATGGAGCCACCCCACAGCCATCCATTCCTTCATTTTTTTTTTTGAGCAGCACTTTAAAGGGGAACACCACTGTAGTTTAAAAAGAACATATGTTAATATTGGGGCCCAAAACAGTTCATAGTGATAATGAAAGTCTGAGAACCAGTGTCTAATCGCTGTTTTCATCCACAGGGCAGACACACAACATGATTATCCCATGCAGCACAACCATAAAAGTATTTCAGCTAAACAAAAACACACAAATTAACATATAACTAAGCACTTAGATAACGCTAAGTAATCAGCGAAGCAGCTTTATCTGCTCGCCTGACAATGGGAGATAGAAATTCTTCCAGTTTATTTACATTTCAACATTCAACAGATGGTTATATTGTGACAGTGCTATTTGTATTGAACCAGAAAATATGACCTGATCCTCAGGAAGAAATCTGTGAGGCTGCTGTCCTTTTTCAACTCAGATTAGAGCACAGTTAATTTCGCAGAGTAGACGATGAGTTAACACAGTTTATTTCCAGTAGACCAAGCCACCACACATAATAACAATAACAGGGAATTCAGATGTGAATTACAGTGGTATTCCCCTTTAACTTCAGCTGAATTTTTTGCACTGGTCTGTTTTCACTTTTATTTTCTCAAACTTGAACAACTGAGCTCAGAATTGTCAATTCCATTGGACTCCCTCGTGAAGGGGTAAGTGGCCTTAGGTTGCAGGGGCAGTTTTTTATTTTCTAATTCCATTTTCATATTAATGTGCTCTGGTGACAAAAAAAACTGCGATAATATGTAAAGCATATTAATTAGCAATTAATTTATACATTAATTAATGCTTTTTTCTTGATATGTTCTTTTCCTGGATAAGTAAATAAAAAGTCACAATTCCTTTGTTTTATTTTATGTTTCGTGTGTGTGTTGTGTCATGATACTGTGGGGCAGCTGTTGCCTGACAGTTTGTTCCAGTATTAAATAAACACTTTACTTTGAGCATAGACTTCTATGGAGTCAAAAGTGATTTAATCTGTTACAGTAATACCAGAGAAATAATGTAATTATGACTTCAGGGAGCTTCACTAGGCCCATGAGCTAGAAAGCTCTTTGACAACTGATGGAAGGTACTTGACCTTTAAAGGACTATTGAATTTACCTGTAAATTCTCACAAGAAAGTGAGAAATGATTCCATTGGTGAACACATTAAGTGATACAGTAACAACACAGACATGAAATGCTACCGTGTTAGCGCTCACTGTGGACTGATAGTAAGGAAGAGATCTTTTAATAACAGAAAAAGTGTTAGCGTTTGTCTGTAAATGGTGTTAAAGGATCAGTCTAGTGATATTCTACATTTTTCTTATTCTCAACAAATCCCCTGTGTAGAGCCAAACCAACAATGAATGTATCCTGCTAACAAGTATTATGTGTTTGTATCCAAAGTCTGATATATCTTATTCCTCTGTGCCATAGAGCTACAAAAACTATTAAAAACACATCAATGAGCCACACTGTTGCACTGGGTGACATGTTCCTTCATTACCATGATCACACACATTGTAGTTTATTATACATTTATTATATACACCGTCCTGCTGGCCCAAATATTCATTAGAGAACCAAATGTAGATTAATCCATCGCTGAAAATAGTCCCCAACAAATGCACTATTTCCTCCTGTTTGGTGTTTGGTTAGTGTTTTCTAAAAAATACAGTGACCGGTTGTTTTTGGAAATGACTGAGCCTTTTTAAAAAATTAAACAATTTATTTGTGCGCTGTTTTGAAAGATTTTCGTCTTCACTATGAACCAGTGGGCTTGGGGCTGAGAGCCACAGACAGGTTAGGGAAGTCAGAAAGTACTGAGATGATTTTGGTCTTTTCATGTGTTGACATAAAGAAAAATATAGAATTTCTCCGGCCTTATCCTTTAAAACTTACTGAATGCAAGGGATTTACTCAGATTTAGCTTCTTAAGGAGCTATTTCAGGTCAGCAGTTGTTCATCTGCAGTGTTGTGAGTGTCAACTGGAAACAATCTTCCATTGTCACAAAGTTCTTACAAAGTTCAACAAAGATGTAAGCGCTGTAAATTAATGTTTCCAGAAAAGAACACATTAATTTAGCCCCCACCCCCCATTTTTCCATGTATGACTACCTCCTATACACGTTTTTTGTTGGTTTACTGCATACTCTAAACATGATCTGAATCGTTTACATCACAATGTGAACCACTGGATTTTTTTTTGTCTATCTAGCTGGAAAGTTGGAGGCTAAGGTTCAACTCTACTTGGAGCTATTGTGTTTTTTTTCTGCTTGGACAGAGGCCAAAAATTAGGCCAAAACTGTCTCAATGTGGTTGTTCTGAAGAGGACAAGAAGTGTGTTTTCAGCTCAGCTTATGTCGCGTTTTGTGGTGAGAAAAGAGTTCATGTCCTCACTGAGATTTGTTTGTGGCATACTATGTAGAAAACATTTTTTCAACATCAAGCTTTAGTATGGCCTTTTTCCAAATGTATTACCCAGTATAAAAATGTGGTTGTGTAGGGGTCTGACTTGGTTTCATTAATTAGATGAGCTCTAAATTCTCAGAGGTTATATAAATTGTACAACTGTGAACACACCTGTTCAAAAACATCAACTCAATCAATCTTCCTTATTAAAAGCAAATGTATAAGTCTCGTGAACCTACCAAAGCTTAGTTCACAACTGGAGCACAAATCCCAAAAGGAGGTACAGTCGCTCTGAACCATGCGTGGACAACCACCTTTCCAGTGATGTGTCCAGGATGGATGTGAGTAAAACAGGTCTTTGTAAATATTGTGTTTTATAAATCTTGTATTCTTCTTCGGGTCAGGGGTGTCATGGCAGTGGCTGAGACTGGTCTGTGGGGAAATACGGTGATTAAAGATACAATCTTGAGCATCCAAATGTTTTTTCTCTGCACAATAATTGAAGCGGGAATGACCCAAGACATGAAATGTAATGTGATGAGACCTATTTCAAACATGTCATTGCTGGGTTGTTGCATCCAAAACTAGTTTTTCTAGTTGGAAATTACAGTTACAGAATCAGAATCAGCTTTATTGCCATGTACAAGGAACTTGCTTTGGTATTTTGGTCTAAACCAATAAACATAGTAGAACTATAAAGATAAGCAAGTACTCTAGGTCAAATAAAAAATATAAAATTGATAATACAATATTAAAGAATATAAAAAAGCACAATGTGGGAGGGTGTATAAGACGATGGGTGGGTGAGGGGGGTTGGTATGAGAGTCAGTGTCAGTGGGGGTCCCGGGCTTTGTTGATGAGGCCAGCTGCAGACAGGAAGAAACTGTTTTTGTGGCGTCTGATTTTGGTCCTGATGGACTGCAGCCTACTGCCGGTGTCGTGTTGGGAAGGGTCAGCCACAATCTTTCCTGCTTACCTCAGAGTCCTGGAGGCATATAGGTCCTGGAGGAAAGGGAGATTGCAGCCAATCACCTTCTCTGCGGAGCAAATAATACGCTGCAATCTGCCCTTATCCTTGGCAGTGGAAGCAGCGTCACAGATGGTGATGGAGGAGGTGAGGATGGACTCAGTGATTGCGGTGTAGAAGTGCTCTATCATTGTCTTGGCAGCTGAATTTCTTCAGACTCATCCCCATCAGAGATTAGTCCAATGAGAGTGGTCCACATTGGGCTCATCTCTGATAGGGATGAGCTGAGTTTATTACCGTTGCTAAATCACATTTCCCTATACCAAGTAAATATTTTAAAAAAACTCACACAGTTCTCTTTAATGACATGTAGCTCAGCACAACCATTAATCTCACATCTAACATGCACTAATGCAATCAAAACACTTCATACACATCTCAAGATCAACTGTTCTACCAGAAGATTTGTCTGCCAATAGTAATACTTTGTCACTTATTTCTCACAATTATATATTGACCATAAACATTACTAACAACAGGTAGCATTAAAATTAGTGTCACTATTGTCTTTGTAAAAGTATAGTTTATTTGAGGAATTCAGTCAGGGTTTGAAATGCATCATAGGCATCAGACAATGGACTTTTTTTGTTAGCTCTTAGTCCTGCATTTGACACCATTGACTATCACGGGTCCATCGGGACTCCCATTGGGGGAGTTGCAGCCATCTTCGACTCTGTTAATCAACCCTAAACCTAAATTAAATTATAACTCATTCGAAAGCCTTGTTCTAGGTCTTTCACACTCAACCTGGAAAACACGACAGCCAATCCTATTTGTTATAGTATACTGGTACTGGAGTTTTACAGTTTTTTACGATTGTTTACACACTCAAATTAAAATTTCCACACAATGAGCAAAACACCTCCACAGATTTGCACAACATTACACACAATGTCTGCTTCACCCTTTTTGCAAAACATTACACACAGTGATTTGTAAAACTCTACACACATTTTCACACCTTAGACACAGATAAGGATTGTGAGGTTACTGCATTCTGAGAGCGCAGCGTTCTAGTGGCGTAATAAGGTACTATGAGATATGATGGTGCCTGACCATTAAGAGATTTGTAGGTGAGGAGGAGGATTTTAAATTCTATTCTGGATTTCACAGGGAGCCAGTGCAGAGAAGATAATATTGGAGAAATATGATCTCTTTTCCTAGTTGCTGTCAGTACACATGCTGCAGCGTTCTGAATCAACTGGAGAATCTTAAGGGACTTTTTCGGGCTGCCTGATAATAAGGAATTGCAGTAATCCAGCCTTGAAGTAACAAATGCATGGATTAATTTTTCTGCATCATTTTGAGACAGGAAGTGCCTGATTTTTGCAATGTTTGTTTCATGTGGGAGTTAAAGGATAATTATTGATCAAAGATAACTCTGAGGTTCCTCACAGACGTGCTGGACGCCAGGTCAGTGCCCTCTAGAATAACTCTATGAATAACTATAGCTGCTCATAGTGTGTCTTGGAGATGTTTGGGGCCAAGTACAGTAACTTCAGTTTTTTCTGAGTTTTCTGATCAGAAAATTGCATATGTCAGAAACATAAACATTTAACACACAGGCCTAAACAGGCCTCTTTTGCAAAGAATAAGAAATGCTCTGATGCATTTTTTACTGATTCCATGACATTCATTTTTTTCAAACCGTGTCTGAAACTGAAATACTGTAAATATTACAGAGAATACATGTAAACCAAAATGCAGTAAGATCCATTGGCGTATAAGACATAGCCACTATTGCTACTCACTCTCCTCTGCCTTAGACCTCCTCCATCCATGCTGGCAAAGAGCAACACAGACGTGGCATCTTTTTTTATAAGGGCTCTAGACTGATTGCTAATTGAAGATTTGTGTAAAGGAGTGTCAAACAGGTGCTTCAGTGAGTTCATACTGATCTAGGTAGTTTCGAATAGTCAGGGATAAATGGTTTCTGTTTGGTTACCATAGCTAAAACAATGGAGTTTGGACTGCTTGAATGACATCCGCGTAAACTGTTTGGCAAAAGGGTGGGGAAAATGTGTCGGTCCAATGAGAAAGGGTCAACACATTTGCAAGACGTGCCTTCTGCTCTGCTGAGATAGTGATGATGAAAACTGAGTGGATCCTAGTTTCTTTAACCAGGTCAAAGCAATCAAGAAAGACTGTAATCAGAAATGTTGCCATAGTCTTATTTAATTTTTTTTGTTTTGCCGTTTTTGAGTAACCCCACTTTCTGGATTTGGCCACAAGTTTTTATTCATGTCACGATGCAATACTCTGGAATGGGCTGTAAACCACTCCGTGACTGGAAGAGAAGGTGAAGTGCCACTTCGTCCAATACAATTACAAAATGTTCTGGATTCTGCCTCACCTGCCCCTTTCCTCACCTAGCACAAGACTTTCATAGAGGTCATCAAGGAATAAAAATAGTTGCTTAGTGTCACAATAAGGAGTTTATTTTATTTTTAAACCGATCAGAAAATTATGTTAGGTTTTGAACGTAAATTTAACTGTTTTTACAATAGTATGTGAACAATTAATAAATGGAGTGTAAATACACAGGGTGTCGGCCCTGTGACGAGTTGGCCACTGTCCAGGGTGTACCCCGCCTAAGGCCCAAAGTCACTGGGATAGGCTCCAGTCACCCGCGACCCCCAATGGGAACAAGGTAGAAAATGACTGACTGACTGACTGACTAAATACACAGGGTTTTGATGGTGGTGGAGCTGGAGTGAGAAAACAGTTCATGAAATTTGAAACATGTGGTCATTTAGTGCATTTTATGTGAAAGCAATGAAAAGTAATCCACAGTTCACTCAACATTGACTTTGGTTGTGCTGACTGTGTGAAGCATTTTGAAAACGTGAACTTGGTATAGAGAAATGTGAGTTAGCAATTGTAGAACACTGTAACTCACTGGAATGGTGAGTTGGTGTGAACAGCTTTACAGGACAGTAACAATCTGACTCATAGCCTCCTTAATTAAAATAATAATAAGTACTGTCCCCTTGGGGAAATGTATTTTATTTTATTTTTTGATTAATTGCTTAAACATAATTACGGAAAGGAAAACTCAATACTACATGTATTGTCTGTGCATATAAATTTGCATTTATGTGCTGGCAGTGATTACTCCTCACCAGAAAAAGTTGCTCAAGTGTTCTGTGTTCTGTGGTGTTTACTGTTAAAGACCATAGATGTATAAAGTAACACATGTTGAGTAATGGCAACATCTATATCCGTCCCTGTTTGTTGTTTCACAGAGGGCATTGCTTATGGGTACTCTTTGTTCTATAATTGTCTTAAGAACATATTTACAATTTATTTGTGAATATTTGTACAAAAGGAGTACAATTTGTAGCTTTATTTTTTCCATGTACATCTGATGAGTGTAATTTTTACAAGTGTACGTATACATACAGTACAAATGATGTTTATTTGTTCTGTTTTGTAGTTTCACTCTGTTGGTAATGAAGGCAATGTCAATAAAGACAAAAAAGACAATACGCCTGTCAGTTGTCGAAGACTTTATCTATCTGCATAGCTGTACACTAGTCAAAGAGTGAGTGTAGAACAATTTATATGTTGGGACTCCTTGATAAAAACTCACATAGACCACCATAACCATGTTTTTCCTCCAAAATGTACACTTTATTTTCAACAGTACAAAAACAAAAGTCTGTATTTACAACACTACTATGACCTTCTAATCTTATCCTCTTTGGTTTCACTGCTAACCTGATTATTTGATTCTTTGAAAAGGAACAAAAGGCATGAGAAAACAATGGATAGGTGCTAAAAATGTTGACGTACTGCTTTCACGTCATGTCGTTTTGCAACCATCACACAATATGATTATACCATTGCAATTTTTTAGTCCATACAGTGGTAACTTCTACACAAGTTTTAGAATTAGTATTTTATTATCGACCAACAATATCTACATCTGAAGCGTGTGAAAAAGTCAACTTAAATTACTGGAATTACTTTCTTGCCTGTGTTGACGTACTAATGGAAATCATGATGGCGGGTGATCATTGCAGTCTACAAAACCAGTTCCATGTGTCCCACCTTTGATTACCACAAGGAGATTTTTGATAGATGAAGACTCAAACTTATTATAAATCAGACTATTGGCAATAATAACAATCCACTGGCATTCTCAGAAATAGACATTTTAGTTTGAGGTGAAAGGTTGATGCTTCATTTGTCAAGTTATTTATCAGAACAACTTGAGTCATACTGTAAATATGCCAACGTATACAGTAAGTTTAGTTGTGTACCAAGGACACTATTTACTGACCCATATATGTTAACAAGGTTTATGATCCTCTCAATCGTTCCTATCAACGCTATCTCTTTGGTGGGTCACTGGGGTGTTGCATTGTTGAGCGCTATCATCTTTATGCACCTCATCTATTCTGCCATCTGTCTTCAGTTTGGGTTATCCTTCACACCACTGAACTAAAAATAACATCATAATAATAATAATAATAATACTACAGCAGAGAATGAGTACAGATACTGTATAGTAAGTCATGTCTCTCCTACCATAGAGTACCTTTTCAACATCTGATGATGCCTCCCATGCAGGTTTCAAAAAAAAGAATTATCTTGCGTGCTGCAGCATCGCCATCCCTGTAGGTTGCACGCAGTTTATAAATACATCAAAAACACACAAAAAATAGAATTCAGACCTGGCATCAGTAAAGCTCTTCCAAAATGAAAACATGAAACAGAAAATATTAAATATACTCCAAAACCATAGTCTCCACCTTGAGAGGATGGTGCAGGAACTGTAAAGCAAACAGGTAAAGACAACAATGTAGTGTATTTAACAGAATCACAGACAAACTCATTTTAGCATGAACTTAAAGAAATGTTATGGTTGAACACACGTTTTAAGTTTTTGCACTTTTCTGATGACTTCTTTCCTTTTCATTTCTTTTCGCCTTTTCAGATACAAACTTTTGCAACATAAATGAATTAAACATCCCCCTTGAGACTAACAAATGTAATTTACAAAAACAACTAATTAGTGGTGGAGTGTGTCATAATGCTCAATCTGCTGATGTTCAATTTACATCTACACAAATGCAGTTTAAAACAGTAACTTTGTTTTTTGGGGTCATGTGGCATATATTATATAATTATAACTAGGGCTCTACTTTCGTGGGCATCCATTAACTAGATTTTCAGACTATTCTTTTGGGTAATTTTTTCTTTTTCGAATTCAAGGTGTAAAGACATATTGTACAGATTGTAAAGCCCTTTGAGGCAAATCATGATTTGTGATATTGGGCCATATATAAATAAAACTGAAATTGAATTTGCCAGTGTTTAAAAACCAGAAAACACAAGTCAGGAGATTAGGATATGTTAAAGTTATCATCTGAAAGATCTGAGGACAGTTTCAGTAAGGTTATACAGCAGTGAAGTGTCTTTTTATCTGAGCACAGCCAAAAAAAGGCCTTTCCACACATGCACAAAAAAGTTAAACTTAAAATTGGCACGCTCAGCCAGGGCATACGCATAATTAACGCAGGCCTCAAAATGTCTACAAGGAGTTTACCTTCTTTGAAGAAAGTCAAGAAGAAGTAGAAACGAAAGGAAAAAAATCCTACAGGAAAAACTAAGCGGAAACCCCCCCCGACCATGCCTCACGGTATGCTAAAAAAAACATAACAGGGAGCATTCACCAGAAACACAAATAACAAAATAATACAGTAACACGAGGCAGCTTCAGTGCAGACTTCAAACAGTAAGGTGGGACAGCAGGCTGTGGGCAGGACTTCATGGAAAATGACTCCATGATGGCTGTTTATGTGGCGCCTGATGGAGTGCGTCAGCAGCCAACTGGGAGTCTGTATTTTTAATGTCGCAAAGCTGCTTTCAACTGCTTCTCTGGACAAAGACAAACAGAGAGATATAGCCATTAACAATCACTTCAATCATGCAAGCTATGATGCCCAGAAAAACACCTATACATACTTGCCCTGTCTGACTTCTCTTTAACAATGTCATCACATTATGAGATCCCAGCAATGAATTTGCTAATAGGAAAAACGGCCTAACCTGCAAACAACTGCAAAAATAAGACACAAGTTGTAATAAACAGGAATTATACAGGTGACAATGCTTACCGCTCTCATCCCATGCAGTACAACCTATGTGCTTCTAAACAGTGTGATTGTTCTCCTCTAGCTTCTTGCTCTCCTCAGATGTTCCCGCCTCCTTCTCGCCGGTTTTCCAGCTTCCTTGTCTGGGGTGAATACAAATGAATACATGAATTGCCAAAGCGTAATCCACCTCTGCTACAGAGTAACCTCTCACCCTGATCCAGACGGCACAGCAGGCTCCAAACTCAAAATCCCATCAAGATTCCCACACCACATTCCTACTTTCTCCTCTGGACTTACACCTGCTTCTGCAGTATCTCCCTCTGCCATGTGCCATGAAAACCTCCCACCTGATAGGACATCCTCAGCTGCTTATCACCTCTTTGACATATATGATCATTTTAGGGCAGAAAGGAGAGTTTGTTCAATCTATTATCAGAGACCGTGGCTGTAACCCATGACCACCTTCCTGATTATTATTCCAAATTCACTCTTAGGAGCACAAATTCTGGTCACAAGGATATGAGCAGAGACTTGAAATTGAAATGGAAAAAGCAAACGTGCACACCAGTGTGTGCTCGAGTATGTGTTTCTATACCTTGAATTCTTCATGTAGAGCCAGTAGATGAGTCCCACCACAGCAGCAGCTATGAGAAGGCCTGCTACAACACCCACTATGAGCTTCGCTTGGTCCTCTGAATCCTCCAGAGAGCCTGGAAACAGACAGCAGCACTCTGCTTCAGCTGTAGCATACACACTGAACTCACACAGGCTTTCCAACAGACCATCTAAAGGAATTCGCTGAAAGACTGTGCTCTCATCAGACATCACCCTATGCTGACACCAAAATCCTAACATGTGTCCTCGGTTGATTATTAACATTTTATCTTGAGCTACACAACAGAGAGCCAAAGTCCAACCACCTTTTCAAACTCGCCCCTTTGCATTAGTTTATCACACAACACTTTATTGCTTCTTCTTGTGTTTACATTTCAGCGACTTGTTCTTAGTTACTGTAGCGACACGAAATTACACTGAGTTGACTTTTGTTTATATTTCTGGAAACATTCACAGCGCATGATGAAATGCTGGATAGTTTGGGGGAGGAGGTGGGGGCTGCTGTGTTCCTTTAATACAACAGTAAAAGTATATCAGTGCACGAGGGAGGCGAGGAAAGGTCAGAATGTCTGCTAACTATTTTGACATTCTGCTCCATCACAGTTATACGTTTAGCAATCACCCGTACCAGTTTACTGAATGCTTCAGTCTGACTCACCATCACTCTTCATTTTCTCACCAGGTTAGTCACAGCTGTGTTATGGATGCTGAACCACACTGTCTGTGACTTTACAAAGAATAGCAGGTATGTGGGACCTGTCACTCATGCATCCTTTGTGTACCCTGTAGGCCTACAGTATATTTAAGGGTTCCACTGACTTGTTTTGTTGACTGGAATTGTGCAGCTATAAAGCACTTTTCAGCCGACAGAAACAGGATTACTAATTGAAAACAGATTTAAAATTAACCACACGTATCCACATCGGTTAGACTGAGTTCATCAAGTCGAATCTTTTACATTTGTATAAATATACCGCTGTTTTATTACTCGAACTCCTTATAATGTACTTTAAATACAATATGCTTTGTTCCATTTGTATGGATAATGGTGTTTAAATGATAGCACTATCGGCGACATCATTTAACAAAACTATGTGCAGTCCTAATAATCAAAAGGCACTCTTGATAATGTTTCTAACCTGCCGCTGAGAGCTCCTCTTCTGAGTTAGCCAGTCTGAATATATGTAATAAAGATGGAAAAGCTGAGATGAGGGCGCATGCTCAGACACAGTATTGTCTCCAGGTGAAGTAATGAATATAAATCAGTCTATTCATGAAGACAGCGTGATCTGTGTTTATTGGGCGCATAATCAGAGCATCCACCAAGATAATCCTTTAGTTACATTTGCCCTGATACACGGTTTTACCTTGAGACTAAATCTTAACAGAATCGCCTTTAAAAAAAGCCTAGAAAGTAAAAGGAAGGGCAAAGGAAAACAAAATCTTACCTTTCTCCGTATTTTCCTCCTTAAAAACTGAAATCAAACATAAATAAATTAGAACTCATAAAAAATAAAAGCCAAACAAAACATACATATGGTGTTTGTCTAAAACCCCAAAGCCGAACAAAATTCTGCACTTATCAAAGGTGAGAAGCCTGGCCAGGTGCAGCCTAACTAAATGAAATGTTCCTCATAACAAGCAAACCTTAGAGAGAGGAACGCAACAATACTCTAAAAAGCAACAATTTGCTATGCTCGCAAAGGCAGGGGCTGTTAGACCGCAGGGAAAGAAAGCCTCGCACCCCAGCAAACCAGAAATCTATCCAAACCGATGAGATACTGAAGGAGGAGGGACAAAAGACAGGAGGATTATCACAGAAAGAAAGAAAGGATAAGGAGAAACAGCCATGGTGCAGCATGTATGAAATGAAAGGATACCACTGTAGCATTCAGCCTTATCCTTTGACAATCCCGGGCCTTTCCTTAGTAGGCAAAGAGCAAGGCTTCTGTGTAAAGGTTGCACCTGCACTGCACACATTTACATTGAACAAGTAGGTAAGTAGTAGTCTATTCTAGAGCAGTCTATTATGGCGTAGTACAACTGTTATGCCAATGTATTCCACAAAAGGAGGAAAGAAAACAAGTCTTAAAGGCTCTGCAGTAAGTAACTTTCTCCATGGGTGTAAAGCTGCAAAGAATAGCAGTGTGATGAGCAAAGAAATCAATACTTTAGCACGTGTATCACCATTGCAGTGCCCCAATTTCCACTGTTCAGCTAAAACGCTGCAGTGATGTGAGACGAAAATGTAAGATTGGCTGATTACAATTTATTGTTTTTACTGCTGAAATGGGTTCCATGAGGGGTGAACTGAGTAACGGGGAAAACGCATGCTGTTTAAGATGTTAATATCATTTAAACTTAAGCACAGAATTGACATGATTGTTCCCTGAAATACAGTTTCAGATCGTTTGTAGTTATTAACTGAGGAACTCATGCTCAAAGGTTTGTGATAAATAAACTATAAAAACAAAAGTTAAAATTGAGTTTAAATGTCAGCAGCCCTGTTCTTGTAATTTAGTTTGTTGCTCTAGTCCTAACCCAAGCAACTTGTATTTCGCTTAACTGCAGAAAGACTTTGTGTTGGTGTTAACTATTTAGCTGTCCTGTTTAATGTGATTTATTTTGTTGTGCAACAAGAATTGCAGTGTTGCTCCAGCAATCGAGCTGCAGCGGAAAGCTGCTGGCGAGACGTCTAACTGTGAACTGTCCCACTGGCAGCAACACAGTCATCGAGTCACCAGCAGCCTGCTTGTTTTCTACAGAGCTGAGCTGCGAAAAACGAGATGGTCAACAAGGTTATTGAGTGAGAAAAGCCGTCACATACAGCAAACGTCTGTGATTCCGGTTTAAGGAACATGAAAAGCCATGCACGGAGAATGGTTAGGTTGAGCTCAAATTTAATTTGACTCAGTTTGTTTTATCTGTTGAATCTGTGTTCAACTAATGCCGCCCGATTAGCCTAATAAATTAACTCAAAACCTCAAAAGGCACTATCAAATCAAAGGAAGTGAAAATACATGATTTGTCTGATCAACGCTGTAACTTTATTTCTCCACCACATAGAAGCACTATTGCACCGCTCAGATTTCCCACTTTTGGGAAAATAAAGCCAACCAACTAACTTGTTGACAAACATTAGCTTACCAGAGGAAACATTGATGGTCATGACATCTTCTCCCAGCTTGTTGCTGACGATGCAGGTCACAGTCAGATTCACCATGGGGATTACTGTGATTTTCTGGGTGACCTTACCGTCGATGTAAGAGGTCTCTTCCTGGAGGCGCAGCAAAACAAACACAAAAAACACCACAGGAAAATGACGCGTCAAAAATATTTGCGGGAAAAGAATCTTACACATGTGGAAGCCTCTTTAGTTGTGCAGACATTATCTAGTCCTAGACGATATTTAGCATGTTGCTTGATAGGTGGGAAGACAGATAATGGGAGGAAAATACCACAAATGTCAACATCAGACACATGAGCTGAAATCGATATGGTAAAGGTAAAAGTAAACTGTTATTGTCCCACGCATGGGAAATCTGTCATGGGCTTTCCTCCCGGGATACAGCCTCCACAGTTAAATGCATCCAATCACACGCCATCAATAAAAGCCACGCATTATAAGAATAAAGAATAATTTAAGAATAAAAACATTGAGTACAGCACTTATATTGACATGAGACAAGTGCCATTCTCATACATTTAGGGTGTTACAGGCTACTATTCCCACTGATACCGGGGGAGCCCTAAGTCATTCTAAATGCAGAAGTAAAACACAAAACATCCTTATCCTTGCCAACAAATCTGAATCCACCATGGAAATGTAGCCTCACTGTTAGAGTGTTACGTGCTCATGGTGAGTAGTTCGTCACAGATCATCTTGTACATTATTCATTAAAGTGAATCATGTTCTCCACTGAGGCTGGACACAGTTTGTCAGGGATTTGTTTGGCTAATAAACCCCCCCCCCAAAAAACGAGGTTTAAAGCAGCATGTTTCCATGTTTTTTGTATTATTTCTTGTTGCACTCTAACGTTCAATATTGTTTACATATATATACATATAGTAGAGAGAGAGAGAAATAAAAATTAATAGTAGATATATTATCCCTGGCATTCAAAAATCCCTATTTTATAGTTGGCAAGGAAAGGACATAAGAGTAATTGGGGATTTATACCTAAATAACACATTAATGACATTTAACCAACTTAAGGAGTAGTTTTGGGAGATACCTCCAGATTCGCCATTTTATTAACTCCGGTAACCTGCTGGCATGTTACCTGAGTTACAGGCATGTCCCCAGCTTACCTTTCTTCCTCATTCACAGTGGCATTGGTCATGTTTGGCGTACACGGGGGAAAGATCTCAGTAACGCGTATATTAAGAAAGACTGGGTAGATACAGTTCAGAATATTTTTAACTTGCCATAGACTGGTCGAAATGCATTACAAAATACTCTCTATAGGAGATATATTCTCTCTCTATATATATATATTACCCCACATATTCTCAATAATAGATTATAAATCTGATGAATCCTAATCACTCTCCATTCTGTCATAAATGCCAGAGTGACATTGGAACTTTCATGTATTGTTTTTGGCATTGTCCAGCTATTACAACGTTCTGGGATGGGGTGGCACGGAAAATGGGTGATATTTTTAACGTAACATTTGATAAGGACCCTGGAATTTTCTTACTTGGTCTGCCAGCAAGGGGCTTTGTCTGCTATCCAGTTTCTTCTCTGTGATAAGCTTCTATTGTTTGCTAGAAAATGCATTCTAATTCGGTAGATTTAACTCGAGACCCCATTCACTTTCACTCTGGTACCGAGAGATCTTCATAACTTTGCCTATGGAGAGATTATCTGCAGTGGTTAGGTGAGATAGTACCATGTTTGAACAGATGTGGGGGCCAGTTATAGAGTCCTAACCAATTTTTGGTTTACTTATATTGTTTGAGACGAAGCTAATTGAGGGGCAATCAGTTGCATGAAGAGGAGCATGATGGCAAAGCGCACTCTGACAGGATCCTCAAAGAACACTTTAATCACACCACACTGCTGTTATCGTGCTTCATTTTCTCCAATAAAGACACTAAACACACTGACCCACTCCCTCGTGCTTCGACACTTACGTTTGTGGTATTGACGCTCCATTGGAAGATGGGTTCTGGTACTCCCTCAGCCTCGCAGGACAGAACTTTGTGTTTGGGATCATCAGCACGGTATTTGGCTAGGCTGGTGATCACAGGCTTCCCTGACGCATACACATTAGGTTGTTGCTGTTTAGTTCAGTCAAATCTTCTCACAAACAAATATTTCATGTGATGAATTTCGTGCGATGTACACTGAGTTTACAAAATGTTGTTCAGTCAGTGTAAAATTTTACATAATCTAGCTGTGAGACTGAAAATCAAATGTTTGTTAACAATAACTGAACTTCCACCCGGCCAGATTTATAACGTCTTCCAAGAGTGAGATACTTTCAGCGTTCCATTTATTTCAGCCAACAGAGGAGTTGACTATGAAACACACACAGTTACTCACCTTCTACAACCAGTTCGAAGCTCTGAGATCGTGTGAGGCCGGTCATGGAAACCTCACATACATAGACTCCTGCATCAGCGTAGGTCAACCTGCTAAACACCGGCTCCTTCACTACCTTTCCATTCTGAAAACCAGAGTCACAACGTCAGTCTGGGTTCTACAGCAAAGTATACCTGTAACTCTAATTTTAAAAACACATCCAGTGTCATTTTCACTTATCCAGCTGCTGTGTCACAGCCCCATCAAGGACATCCTATAAATGTATGAAAAAGATGTCCGTTTCATCTATCCATCTACTTTCTATACCCACGTCTCCTGTTTGGGGGTCACAGGAATGTTCATTTCCAATCTGGAAACACAGCAAATTATGTGAAGCCACTGATAGCTATATCAATGTGATGAGGAAACGTATCTAATCGTCAGTATTTCATCATTGGCCTTTTCTCGTATCTACAGTATATACTATGTTTGTTGCAGCAGTGACTCAAGAATCATCTTATCTTACTTTTAACTATGTCTTATACTAGAATAAATTGACCCAATATATCAGTTATTTCTTACTATGACTTTTACTTTTGGTTGCAGATAAGCCTTTGAACAATAGTTTCCCTTTAAGAACACTAAATCTACCATCCCTTCTATAAAGAGACAAATCCTCCTGTTCTTGCAAACTCTTTCATTTCTTTCTATATTTCCGTGCCACTTCTCTGATTAACGACCCAACCCCAGCACTATTACCTTTGTCCATGACACTTTAGTGTCACCCGAGGCGCTCTTCTCCATCTTCACAGACAAGGTGTCCCCTACTGTCTTCATAACCTTTCCAGTGGGACTCAGACTCAGGTCCAGGTCTGAGAAAACAAGACAGAAAAAATACGTCTGTTGACTTACAATGGTTCGCTGAAGGTAAGCACATTCATTTTGCTGCCTCTTATCGTGGGCAACAAAGCTGCAATGATGTCGTAACCTTAAAGGGGACTCATTCAACACTAATGTGGTCCACAAGGTCCACTTTCCTACTGCTGAGAGTTCAGCTTTTATGTCTACTTTCTGAGGAGCAAAATAATTTATTTTAAACTTATCTGCAAACAAACCACAACAACCAAATAGACCTGACAACATTTATTTAGTATTTGCTTAGATAATATAGGTAAACTGTCAATTGACCTAGTTAAAGTGAAATAAAAAAGATTAAGATTCAAGGTGACACCTAATACAAATTTCATCATACAAGCATATTTGTGATCAAGAGTCTTAAAATACTGCAGCGGGACAAAACTGCTTTTTTCTGTTCCTTGATTATTTTGCAGTATTTAACAGAAACGCAAATGAATCCCACACTAAGTGCATGTGTGATAAATCTAATCAGCAGCAACTAAATTCTACACGAAATGTCAGTAATGGTGTCTCATTTGATGACGGATGAGGTTAGACAGGAATCTCCATGGACTACGATGTTAGCGGGTGACATTGTAATTTGTAGTGAGAGCAGGGAGCAGGTGGAGGAGAATCTAGAGAGATGGAGGTCTGCTCTGGAAAACAGAGGAATGAAGCTTAGCCGCAGTAAGACAGAATCCATGTGTGTCAATGAGAGGGACCCAGGTGGAACGGTGAGGTTACAGGGAGCAGAGGTGAAGAAGGTGCAGGACTTTAAGTACTTAGGGTCAACGGTCCAGAGCAATGGAGACTGTGGAAAAGAGGCGAGTGCAAGCAGGTTGGAATGGGTAGAGAAAAGTGTCAGGTGTGTTGTGTGATAAAAGAGTATCAGCAAGAATGAAAGGAAAGGTGTTCAAGACAGTGGTTAGACCAGCGATGTTGTACAGCTTAGAGACAGTGGCAATGAAGAAAAGACAAGAGGCAGAGCTGGAGGTGGCAGAGCTTAAGATGCTGAGGTTCTCTTTGGGAGTGACGAGGACGGACAGGATCAGGAACGAGTACATCAGAGGGACAGCTCATGTTAGATGTTTCGGAGATAAAGCCAGAGAGGCCAGATTGAGGTGGTTTGGACACGTTCAGAGGAGAGACTGTGAATATATTGGTAGAAGGATGCTGAGGTTGGAGCTGCCAGGCAGGAGGTCTAGAGGAAGACCAAAGAGGAGATTTATGGATGTAGTGAGAGAGGACATGAAGTTAATTGGTGTGAGTGAAGAGGATGCAGAGGACAGGGTTAGATGGAGGCGCATGATTCGCTGTGGCGACCCCTGAAAGGGAACAGCCGGAAGGAAAAGAAGAAGAAGGTGTCTCATGTGATACATCCAAGTTCATCCTATCCACCATTATTGTTTCCTGTGTATTTTCCATTTAACACATAAATAGAGCTTTGTTTGGCTGGAAAACATGATGCATCAGAATAATACATTGCTCATCCAGGGTGGTTTAAGTAAACTTGCTTTTCCTCTTTCTGTGAATGTAGGTGAAGCTGGTTTTATACTCCAAATTATATGTGTATTGTTACAAAAACAAGCATTTGTATGTGAGTGCAGGACTTGCTGTTTTTGGGGGTCGTTCATCTAGTTAAAAAAAATCATATCATACAAATAGGTGTTTAGCTGCTAGTCGTCAAAGGATATTTACGTTACACCCAACCAGCTAGTTGGAGCAACAGCAACTTTCTTTTTCTATAAGGGCACGTTCCCTCGAGACACACAAACACACAGCTACAAAAATATCTTAAACACTTTTAGAGAGCTATTGTTTTTCTTTCCTCACTCACAAACTCAATTTAAAAGTTGGGAGCTGACAAATCACTTCTTTGTTTAAGTTGTGTGAAATGCACTGAATCTGCAATGTGGGACGTAGGGAAAATGTATCTGACTTATTATTCATTAAAACAATAGAACCCATTTGAACTGAAGGCTCAGAAACATACACCTGGGAAGAAGGGATTGCTGGCGGATGGTAGAAGGCAAACACAGCTCATCAGTTGCCTGAGCTTCTTGCCCACCCAAACACTTTGTCACTTTTGCTCACTTGATGTCAGACGTTTCTAATTAGTTCTCCTCCTCCCTGCCTGGCACTCCACACTCTGCCTCCCTGCCAGGCTCGGCTCTCAAAGTTTGAATTTGATTACCATTACTCTACTCCCATGACTTTATTTACAGTGAATAAAAGAGCCTTGTTATGTATAGGAAGTAAAATAAATTCAATCAAGGTAGCAAGAGCATGGGGGATTTTCGGGGAGCATCCGTTTTTTGGCTCGAGGCAAAGGCAAAGCGAGGATAATAGATGGAGGTTTTTGCCTGTGCTACAGCAGGGATTTCCCTGCTGGTTGTGGTACAGTTTTCCAAGGCTCTGCATATGTAATGGGTACTCACAGCTAACAACGATGCTTTGGGAGGATTCCACTTTCTCGTTGTCAACCAGTGAGCATTTGTATTCGCCCGCAGCCTCTCTGCTGATGGCAGTCAAAGTGTAGGTGTCCGAATTTGTCTCACGCATTTTCTGGCCCTGATGGAGAGAGAAGAGGAGGAGGAGAGAGGACAGAGGTACTATTAGCTTCTGCATTCTGATATAATATCTGAAAAAGAAAGGAAGAAAGGAGGAAAGATGAAGAGGTCCACTTATTTTGTTTTTTATGAAGTACTCTCACATAAAGTCAGACTGATAAGACATATAGGGCTTTTAAAAGTCCAAAGCAATAACTCAATAGCAGTGCGTATAACACTTGAAATTTAACCATTATCGCCAAAGTTTGCCATTTAAATAATATCTTTTCCACTTTCGAGCCAATTACAAAAAAGATAATTCACATTAGTGGTTAAGTGGTAATAAGTGGCTGGCACAGTCTGGAGAGCAGACAACAGTACGCTGCTTGAAGTTTGGGCTCTGGCTGACCTTGATGTAGAAGAAGTAGGAGCTGGGTGGAGGGTTGCCGTCAGCGTGACACTTCAACGTCACGTTATCTCCTTCTATAATAGACCCCTTGGGCATAATTTCGAGGCTAACCTTCTCTGATGGATCTGAGAGGTTCAGAGGGAAAAATTAAGGGAAAAAAAGAAAGGGAAGAAAAGAAAGGAAGCATGAATGTCAAATCTTGACAGACACCTTCCATTGACAAATTTGTAAATCCCCTTTACACTGGATCATGTCAACCATCAAGCAGCACAGATACATACAACAATCAAATTGTTTCACAGGTGACCCTATGGATCTTTGATAAGCCAAGTGTGTAGACCACCCTCCTTAAACAGGAATAAACTGGAGAAAAGTCCCCTCAGTAGCTCACAAATTGGAAATTCCCCCATGAGCTTGCTTTCGCTGAGTTCCCCGCTTTCATTTATTGATCCAAGCCTCCCACTCCATCTGCTCTTCGAAGTTCAGGGATGTGATCAGGAACGCAAAGAGTGAACTGACAGTAATTCCCTGTTGGAATTCCCCCAAACCCTCAAATCCTGAAAAATCCTTTAGCCAACCTCAGCAGAAAGCTCAGCAAGCACATTGTTCACTGCATCGCCATTATGTGCAGTTTCCAGAGCTTTGCGATAAACCGCCTCCTACGACAAGTTGTTCAATCCTACACAACTACATGTAGCTACTCATCTGCCATACACACATTAAAGCATGGCACTTTTCTTCCAAGGAGTTATGTCCAATTTCAATACAGCCATATAGTCTTCTTCAATGCATTTATCCTATAAAGTACACAGTAAGATCAGTTCCTTATAAGATAAGCCAGACCTCTACATGAAACAAGACGTCCAACCCTGTCCCCTAGAAATGCTTTTATTACATCAAGACTGGATTACTGTAATGCACTCTATGCCGGGATCAGCCAGTCTTCACTCTCTCGTCTGCAGCTGGTGCAAAATGCTGCAGCTCGTCTTTTAACTGGTTCCTGAAAGCAGCACCACATTACCCCTATTTTAGCTTCTCTTCATTGGCTCCTGGTGCGTTTTCGTGTTGATTTTAAAATTCTTTTGTTTGTTTTTAAAAGTTTAACAGGGCGTGCTCCGCGGTATCTGTCCGAGCTGCTCCACCCTCATGTCCCACCTCGCTCTCTCAGGTTGGCAGATCAGTGCTTGCTCATTGTCCCTAAGACAAAGACAAAGCTAAGAGGTGACCGTGCTTTTTCAGTTGCAGCATTTCTTGTCTTGATGTTGACTTTTATTGTGACTGTTATTCTATTTTATTTTAACTCTGTCTTTAAAGTTCTTTTATGTTGTTATTTTTATGTTCTATTTTATTTATTTTGCGTATTTGTCAGCGAACAGCACTTTTCCCAAATTTGTTATTTTAAAGCACTATATAAATAAATTAGATTGAGACTGAGATAGAAATTACGTTTGTGTATTACTAAATTGTTTTCCTAATTACCTTGTGGTGACAACATAATCACTGTGTGAACATAAGATGATCATGATCATGAACAATTTGAACTATTCCACAGAAAACTGATGCCCTCTCCTATACAGCCTGCATATGGCCTTTGACTCATAAAACAAGCTTTGTGACAATTTAAAGATAAACTTCCCCGAAGGATCCTGTCTTACTCTCCTTTCGGGTCACAAAACGACCCCCACCAGGACTCAGAGAGAATGGCAATAAAAGTTAAGTGACAATGGGGCAATTTATGACCCTCACTATTTTAGCCTCAGGATGATACCTGGACTTCATAGATAAAAGGGAACAAGTAACAAAAGAAGCCAACTTTGCAATTCAGAGTAAAATGTACATTAATTGATATACCATGTTTAATTAATGTTATAGGAAGAATGGGACGTTTTAGTTCAACATGCTAAGTTGGAATGTCAAATGTTACACCTCATGTGTGCCTGCTCAGGGGTTGGTTCTTCCCTCTTCTTCTGCAGAGACTAACAAAACGCATTCATGTAAAGAATATGGACATAACAGTTACCTGTATTGCATTTGCTGTTATAAGTACATATATGTATGCATAAATATAGGGACATATGTATGTGTATTCATAATAACAGATGTGACATGATTGTCATTTATGACATTCCTGGTAACCCAGGAAAATGTTACTATTACTCCTGTTATTCATATAATATGTGCATAGTGTCTTTCAGCAACTGATGAGAATTTTAATATGATAGCATCACATTTGTAAAACAATTGATTCCTTAAGAAGAAATTAGTACAGGAGAACAGATCAGGGTGGGAGTGAAGTGTTGTGCCATTAAAATCACATTGCCGCCACCTCTTACAGAAGACTTTAAAACAAGAGGAAACTTCTTGTTCAGGCTCTTCAGTCTTTGCTTTTCTTGAAGACCTTGAAAATGCGACAACCCCCCAAGGCCCAGGTTGCTTTAACCCACCCGGAGAATTAACTGAATCCTGAGCCGGGTGTCGAAGGCCATTATCCGGCACTCTAACATGATAAAGTTAGAAAAGTCAGAACTGAACTCTGAAAGCCATGGCGGCTAGAGAACACCAAGTGGGTACTTGGCTGGGCAGATCACACAAGATGTGATCCGCCTTCTGAGAGAGACCCATTCCAGCCGAGTTGCACCGTGGGACCGACAATGCCCGAACACATGAGGAATCACTGGTCGAATTGTGCCTGGGACTCACCACATCCAAACATGCAGAGCTGTCCATACAAAGCGACTGCACATCCCTCCTCCCTTCCAGTGCAATGTGTCCCCTAGCCATCTGAACCACCAGGTGAAAACATGACTTTTCCTGTGTCATATTTGAGTTGATGCTAATAGGTTACTATAAAAAGGTAATTTAGCTTGAGGCCAGGAATAGAATCTACCTTCAATATAATCATGACATCACAAGTGCGTCCCAAAACTTCTCTCAACTGCTGAACGATACATTAAGGTATCTGGTCAATATTAAGATTTATCCAGTCTCCTGTGTTTCCAAAAGTTCAGACATCTTACCACCATTCAGTGCTTTACACTGGTCATTCATTCATGTATTAGTTATTCATCGCTGTATTTATCTTTACTCATGGTTGAATTTATCTGTTCGTTTGTGTGTCTAGGTTAATTCCCTCACAAAGCTAATTTGTGCGTCATCTCTTGATTGAGCAAGAGAAATGGCTAAGTGTAAAGCGGAGCTAAATGTGAACTATATGTTAAATGGTGGAGAATATTAATTAAATTGCTGCTGCTTTGTATTCACATACTGGTGGAGAATGTGGACACAAACATGTAGATTTCCTATAACAGTGTTTTTTTTATTGAATGAAACAGTACAGTTACGTACTGCGCTGGAGTCGCAAGGAGGTGGTTGGGTTGGATGTTGGGCATACACAGTGCAGGACTGTGACACCAGAATATTAGCCTGGTATCGCCACGCTATTAGCCAGGGTACCCGTCCAAACTCCGGTGGTTAGGATTAGGCAGCATAAGCACTTTTGTTAAGGTTAGGGAAAGATTATCGGTTAAATGTCAAGAACATAATCACAAAAATGTTGAAAAATGCAGTAGTCACTATGAGTGGATAGTGTATTGCAAAATAGCCTATTTTGGTGGAAATTAAATACCTTGTCAGAGAACATATTACTGATACGTTCAGCATCAACATTTTTGCAACTTTCCAGGTATGTTAATTAACAATAACATTTCCTCATTATGTTAACAGAAAACGTAATTCGTTTGGCATAACTTTCCTTCAAAACCTATTTATATTCTAGACATTCAGCCGCTGCTCTGGTTGAGTATTAGCAGTGAGCGAGCTGGTATGTCTTCATTGTCTTGCTCAAGAATGTTCAAATCTTCATGGACAAAACTTGATCCTAGAGACGGCAAAGAAGTTTTCTTTATGAAAATATACAAATAAAATATTTGACATTTCTATAAAGTTTCAATTATGGAATGGTTTGCATAAATAAATATAACTATAAACAAATATATACATCTAGAGGCTATTTGCGTAAATCTTCTTTCCCTCCTCCTATAATTTGCACCTCCAAACAGGAACACCTAAAATACATATTGCATGAGAGCAAATATGCAGTATTCTTTTATTTTAGATGCACAAAACCTTTACATAAGAACAAAATCCATTTAACTGTTCAGCACTTAAAGAGCTGCAAATCCTTAATATATATCCTCCTAGGTTCAAATCATGAAACCACCAACCTAACAAGTATCAAAACTACTTGATGGAGGTGTAACTCTACCTTAGACCGCTCAATATTCTAAACCTACTGTATGTGGGCAGGTAAAACAAAGGTGTAATACAATTATGGAGCCTGTTGGTGGCGCTGTATTCCACTCACAGTGAATGGGAAAGGGTTCCAGGTCAGTCTCCTGATTGGTCAGCTCATGTGTGGACACACAAGCAAAGACTGCGCCAACATCCTCCTTTGTGGCTGCATACTGGAGGGTGGAGGAGGTGGTGGATAGGCCTGTGGCTGGATCCAGTTTCATGCTGGGGGTAATCACAACAGCTGCACAGAAACGGATGGACAGGCACATGATTCAACTTTATTGCCATTGCACAGAGTACAAGTACTGAGACAACAAAATACAGTTTAGCATTTAACCAGAAGTGCAAAAAGCAGTAAAGTGCAGAGTAATGTGCATATGTATAGTCGGTAATATATAGGATAAACATTAAGGACGTGGCTATATGAAATATATACAGTGTGAACAGCTTTGACAGTATAAACAGTGTGATATGAGTACGCTAAATATATATAGTTTTAACAGTAGAACAGATGCAAAAAAATATAGATATAGAGAATAAACAGCTGGAGGTATGATATGACTATACTATAGCTCAGCTATCTATGGACATACATATGTATCAGTATGTGAAAGCATAGGTAGGGCAGGTAAGGGAATGTACAGTAGTGTGGCAGTATGTGGTAGATGCCAACCACACACACACACACACACACAAGTACAAAACATTGTTAATGCTGCACTTACAGCATTCAGCCACAGGTTAAACAGTATTGCTAAGTGTTTTCTTTGGTTTAGCTGCAAAACCAGATGGGTTGGGTTTATTGTATCAAACCTGTCCAGATGACGGGAAGTTATGACGCTTTTCCACTACACGGGACCGGCTCGCCTCGACTTGCCGCGCCTTTGTTTGGTTCTCTACTGTGTAAAACTTGTACCTGTACCTGATTCCAGATACTTTCTTTCGTATCACCTCCGGCGAGGTTCTAAGCCAGCTGAGGCGATACGAAAATGTGACGTGAAAACACGGCAGACTGCTGATTGGTCCGAGAGAATCGTCATTATTCACAGCATCATCATTGCACGCGCCAGACGGAGTATCCTGAATAACCCCGCCATTTGGCCAGAGATTGCGTGATATACCAATTACTATTATGGCGACTCGTTTGTCTTCTTGGTGTGAAAAAATAGCCACATCCCGAGGATCAAAAACGGCATACACTCGAGTTCCTCCATTGTCCTGTTTGTGTGGGTAGCGGGTGTGTGTCGCGTACAAGATTACGTCACGGCAGTTTCCTGCGGCGTCGCTATGACCACCAGGTACTATTGTGGAGGTACTATCTGCAATGGAAAATGAAGCGAAAAGCGAGCCGAGCCGAAGCGAGGCGAGTCGAAAAATTGACACTTGAAATGATGAAAGGTAATGAAAAAGCGCCTTTAGTAATCACAGAAACTTCTTTAAGTCTAAGTTGCCTATTTGGAACAGTTCTATGATTGTCATTATTGTCAGGTGCTCACTGACTGCTAGATAGATAGGCTCAAACTCATTACAAACCGGTTTACTGTTTACAAAGGTCAGATGCAGTATCAAATTACTGCATCCTTCAGTAACAAGCACACAACAGTGAATGATGTATTTCTAATGTTAGCTCTTGTCTTGGGTAAATATACTCTTTAACAGGTTTCATTTTCACTCTCCTGTCACTGTACAAAAACACTTTCTGGCCTCCAAGGGGATCTCCGTGACAGCATCTTGTGCGGATACAGTCAATGGGTGTCACTGTTGGATAGTTTCTAGGTGTGTCAGCAAACATGCAATGCATTACCTTTCCCATCGGCTACCAAGGGCTTCCCATTCTTTTTCCACGTAATCGTAGCTGCAGGGTTTGCATCTGCTGCAACACATGTTCCCAGCTGAACAAAACAGAAAAGGGGAACAAATACATTGATTTCATTGAATCTGGTTTCATTAGTATCCACTGCCAGTATGGAAGTGATGAAGTTCAATATTTATTAACTGAAAAAAATCTGCACCAAATACCTGCCATTAGCAGCTTCACTCTAAAACCCATTTCAGTGAAGCCATCATTTCTCTGTCCTGGAGCTGTATAATGTAATGTCTGCTTTTTGACATTAACAGGAGAATGTTGGACATAGGCCAGAAAAGACAAACAACTATCTAATTCAGGAATGAACTAGTTTTTTGTGTTCATAAACACGCTGTCTAGTTACTTTTTCAGGACTGAAGGTCAGCAACGGTGCAGTAGCAGAGATATGCTGCGTGTGAACCAGATAAGGAGTGAGTCATAAGAGCATTCCTTTTCCCAAACCTCCTGGTTTCATATCCTGTACTGTAGTACTGTAGCACAGAGTGAATGTGACTCACCACAAACATGTCTGAGTCTTCATTCAAGAAGTACAATAGTCATAAAGTAGTAGAAGCACTTGTCTGATATGGTTTTTCCACAAAAAGTTCAATTTCCTAAAACTACATCTACTCATTCTCCCTCATTGGAAAAACTAGAATCTGTGAATCTGCATAATGAATGTGCAATATTAAAAGGTTTAACTGCTGGACACGAGATGTCTCCTCCTACTGTCATCAGTCTCATTGTTAATGAAATAACCACTCAATCTATTCATACAGTGGGTGTCCTTGTGTTCTAACAGCAGCCTGTTATTTCTTCTTTTCGTTAATACAGAAGTCCATGTAATAGTCTTGTTTTTATTTGTCTGTTTGACAGTCCAATATTCTGTCCATGTTTTCGTCCAGCTGGTGGCATTTTTTGAAATCTATTGAGAACCATAAAGATTTTGAGGATAAGGTAGCATTTAATTAACTCCCACCCAAATGCATTGTTGCAGCCACTCCCTGCTTTTCATCCCCACGTTCACCACTGGGAGCTGCCCAGTACAACCAGTCTTCTACTGTTGGCCACTAAGGCACTGTTTACACCCGGCATTAACATGGGTGAGCCAATCACAAGTGGACAACTCTGAGCAAAGGTGTGAATGCACCCAAGACGCTTTGTCCTCCAGCTCCTCTGCCTTAACTCTCGTTGATTTAAGGAGTTTCCTGATGGACAGTTTCACCAAAATCAGTGAATACATTTATAAAGGTTGTGTGTTTTTGTACATTAATCAGTGACGCGTGGACCCCAGAAACACGCCACTCTGCTCCGTCAGTCGTTTTTCCAACCTAATTCTCACATCATTTGTGGTCTGACAAACAGTAAATTCATAAAATTCAGGTTTAAAACAGCAACGCATTTGTTCTCTGCAAAAGGAAATGATGTAAATGTTATTTATCATGCAGAGAGCCGAAGTGAGATCCAAGTGGTCAGTCAAGATCTGTGCCGTGTAAACGATCTGGACTGCTGTCAGAAACATTTATTTCACACAAATGGTACCACGTTACCATGTTCCACACTTGGAAATTATGTTTCCACATGGTGCAAACCTAATGTAGCACTGACTAATAAATATATTTACTAAATGATACGTTACTTCACATAAACACACTGACTAGTAGTGCCTTACTGTCAGCTGATTTCTGCTTGAGCTTTGAGTCAACAGTACAAATTAAAATCATCGACGTGACCATTTACAAAATAGCAACAAGTAACAGTTAATTAAAGCATATATCCAGCAGAACAGGAAATATATCACCATGTAAACAGGTAATATCACCATGCTGAATATCAGAATAAGAATAGTGCTTTGGCATTTGCTTTTTTCAGCTTGAGGCTTTTCAACTTTGTAGCAGACATTTTTGATACTTTTTTTTTTCACGATGATAGCTTGCTCATAATGCTGTCACTCATCACTGAGCAGTTGGAAATGCCAGTTTGTGGAGCGTGATTGTGAGTGTCTTGAAATGCAGTGCACAGTGGAGCGATGACCCAAGCACTACGAAGGAGAATCACTCAATATGCACAAGATAACACAGCAATGTTTTGCTTATCATTTCAGAAAGGCCATGCATTAATCTTGCTTGAAATACCCTAAATATCACTTGGCATAATGTAAACTATGTCTTCATGTCAGATTCCCATCAGTAAACAAACTAAAGGATATTTTCATTTTTTAATATAGTATTTTTTCAGTTAATTGATTAATTAACCTATGTGGTAACACGTTCTTAAACACTCTGAAGAAGGGTTTACAAGCAATATATAAACATTTAATACATAGTTGATAACATGCTATAAAGTAGTTTAGTTACATGACACTAGTAGTTAATACATTATAGTGTTATAAACCATTTTTAACATGTCTGTATACTGCTTAAAAATGCTAATATGCAGGGTTAACGTAAAGTGTTGTCACTTAATCAAAAAAGGATCCAAAAATAATGTGTCATGTCTTTAAATAGTTTTATTTGTTCTGATTAATAGTCCATAAAAACAAAATGCATTTGTCTGACAACCGTTTACCGCCCTATCTTCACCCCGTGACGACGTGCTGACGTAAGCGTTTTGTCCCCTTTCCGGTTACAGGTGTTTGTTTGTTACCGGTAGCGTGTAGTTTGCTGCTCTAGCTCAACACAGCTAATTTGTGCGACTCTTCATTACATTGACTAACTATCTGCTATAACGTTACATTTGAACGTTTATTAGTTTTGCCTAAGCACTTACGGCGCTTCAGTGTTGCTAGCTACCAGTCTCTACCTTAGCAGCTAGCAATGGCTTCTCTCCCTCTCTCTCCTTCTTCCTCTCCCGCTCTCTCTTGCTCGGTGTGTCAGATGTTTAGCTATTCCTCTGCCTCCTTTACTGATAATGGTACATGTAATAAATGTTGTTTATTTGTAGCGTTGGAGGCGAGGCTTAGTGATTTGGAAACGCGGTTCCGCACCATGGGAGCTCAGTCGGCAGTTGCTAGCCAAGCCCCAGTAGCCGGTGCGGACCGACTAGAGCTAGCTACTGTTAGCCGTTTCCCGGCAGCTCCCGAGCAGCCGGGAATCCAGGGTGGCTGGGTGACCGTCCGAAGGAAGCGTAGCCCTAGGCCGAGGCCCACGGTTCACCACCAACCCGTTCCCGTTTCCAACAGGTTCTCCCCACTCAGCGACGCACCCGCTGAGAAACCAACTCTGATTATTGGCAGCTCCATTTTGAGAAACGTGAAGTTAGCGACACCAGCGACCATAGTTAAATGTGTTCCTGGGGCCAGAGCAGGCGACATTGAATCATATTTGAAACTGCTGGCTAAAGATAAACGTAAATACAGTAAGACTGTTATTCACGTCGGCGGTAATGACACCCGATTACGCCAATCGGAGGTCACTAAAATGAATGTTGAGTCGGTGTGTACATATGCAAAGACGATGTCGGACTCCGTAGTTTTCTCTGGGCCCCTGCCAAATCTGACCAGTGATGACATGTTTAGCCGCATGTCTTCATTCCGTCGCTGGCTGTCGAGGTGGTGTCCAGCAAACGATGTGGGCTTCGTAGATAATTGGCGGACTTTCTGGGGAAGACCTGGTCTGATTAGGAGAGACGGCATTCATCCAACTTTGGATGGTGCAGCTCTCATATCTAGAAATCTGGCCGAGTTTATCAATGGACCTAAACCATGACAACCCAGAGTTGAGACCAGGAGGCAGAGTTGCAGTCCTACACGCTTCTCTGCGCTTCCAGAGCAGTTACCCACCCAGAATCCCATAATGACGGTGTCTGCCCCCCGGCCACTGAAATTTATAAAATCAAAAGCTAACAGAAGAGGAGTTATACATAATAATTTAAAAAAAATTATCACAACAGAAATAGCACCTCAAAATAAGAGAATTAAATGTGGACTCCTAAACATCAGATCTCTGTCATCTAAAGCTGTACTAGTAAATGATCTGATATCAGATTATCACATTGATTTATTTTGTCTCACTGAAACCTGGCTGGGTCATGAAGAATATGTTAGCCTAAATGAATCCACTCCGCCCAGTCATATTAATACTCACATTCCTCGAGGCACCGGCCGAGGAGGTGGAATTGCAGCCATCTTCGACTCAAGCCTATTAATCAACCCTAAACCTAAACTAAATTATAACTCATTCGAAAGCCTTGTTCTAAGTCTTTCACACCCAACCTGGAAAACACGACAGCCAATCCTATTTGTTATAGTGTACCGCGCTCCTGGTCCTTATTCAGAGTTTTTATCTGAATCCTCAGAACTTCTATCAGGTTTAGTCCTTAAAACAGATAAAGCAATTATTGTAGGTGATTTTAATATTCATGTGGGCGTTGAAAATGATAGCCTTAGTACTGCGTTTATCTCATTATTAGACTCGATTGGCTTCTGTCAGTGCGTACATAAACCCACTCACTATTTTGGCCACACCCTCGACCTTGTTCTGGTATACGGCATTGAAATTGAACATCTAACAGTCTTTCCACAGAATCCTTCACTATCAGACCATTATTTAATAACTTTTGAACTCCTATTACTGGAGTACACACCAGCAGTCAAATACTACTACAGTAGATGTCTATCTGATAGTGCTGTAGCTAAATTTAAGGAAGAAATTAAATCTGAATTTCACTCAATGCTATGTCTTAACATAACAGAGGACTCTTATGCAAATTTCAGTCCGTCCCAAATTGATCATCTTGTTGATAGTGCTGCAGGTTCACTGCGAACGACACTTGATTCTGTTGCTCCTCTTAAAAAGAAGATAATAAAACAAAAAAGGCTAGCTCCATGGTATAACGCTGAAACCTGCAAATTAAAGCAAACATCACGAAAACTTGAAAGAAAATGGCGTTCCAACTATCTAGGAGAATCTTGTTTAGCCTGGCAAGATAGTCTTAAAATATATAAGAAGGCCCTCCGTAATGCCAGAGCAGCCTACTACTCATCACTAATAGAGGAAAATAAGAACAACCCCAGGTTTCTTTTCAGCACTGTAGCCAGGCTGACAGAGAGCCACAGCTCCATTGAGCCATGTATTCCTGTAGCCCTCAGCAGTAACGACTTCATGAGCTTCTTTAATGATAAAATTTTGACTATTAGAGAGAAAATTAATTACGTCCTGCCCTCAGCTGGTGCCAACCGATCTGCAAGCATAGAGGCGTTGGAGGGAGCTGTGAAACCTGATGTGTACTTGGACTGCTTCTCTCCTGTCGACCTTATTCAACTAACGTCGACAATTTCTTCATCTAAGCCATCGACCTGTCTCTTAGACCCAATTCCAACTAGGCTGCTTAAAGATGTTCTACCATTAGTTAGTTCATCTTTTGTAGATATGATCAATTTGTCTTTACTGACAGGTTATGTACCACAGTCTTTTAAAGTAGCTGTTATTAAACCTCACCTTAAAAAGCCCACGCTGGATCCAGGGGTTTTAGCCAACTATAGACCTATATCTAACCTTCCCTTTATCTCTAAGATCCTTGAAAAAACTGTTGCTAATCAGTTATGTGACTTTCTAAATAACAATAGTATATTTGAGGATTTCCAGTCAGGTTTCAGAGTGCATCATAGCACAGAAACAGCACTGGTGAAAATTACAAATGACCTCTTAATTGCATCAGACAATGGACTTGTCTCTGTACTTGTCTTGCTAGATCTTAGTGCTGCATTCGATACCATTGACCATCAAATTCTATTACAGAGACTGGAACATTTAATTGGAATTAAAGCAACCGCGTTAAGCTGGTTTAAATCCTATCTATCAGACCGATCTCAGTTTGTTTATGTTAACGATGAATCATCGAAGCACACCAAAGTTAGTCACGGAGTTCCGCAAGGTTCTGTGCTTGGACCACTTCTATTTACTTTATATATGCTTCCTTTGGGAAATATTATTAGAAAGCACTCCATAAAGTTTCATTGTTACGCAGATGATACCCAGTTATATTTATCGATTAAGCCGGATGAAACTGATCAGTTAGTTAACCTTCAATCATGCCTTAAGGACATAAAAACCTGGATGACCAGAAATTTTCTGATGTTAAACTCGGACAAAACTGAAGTTATTGTACTTGGCCCCGAACGCCTCCGAGACTCGCTGTCGGCAGACCTAATTGCTCTAGAGGGCATTGCCCTGGCCTCCAGCACCTCTGTGAGGAACCTAGGAGTTATCTTTGATCAGGATCTATCCTTCGACTCCCACATGAAGCAAACCTCACGGACAGCCTTTTTTCACCTACGTAACATTGCCAAAATCAGGCACTTCCTGTCTCGAAGTGATGCAGAAAAATTAATCCATGCATTTGTTACTTCAAGGCTGGATTACTGCAATTCCATATTATCAGGCAGCCCGAAAAAGTCACTTAAAATTCTCCAGTTGATTCAGAACGCTGCAGCACGTGTACTGACAGGAACTAGGAAAAGAGATCATATTTCTCCAATACTATCTTCTCTGCACTGGCTCCCTGTGAAATCCAGAATAGAATTTAAAATCCTTCTCCTCACCTATAAAGCTCTTAATGGTCAGGCACCGTCGTATCTTACAGAGCTCATAGTACCTTATCACCCCACTAGAACACTGCGCTCTCAGAATGCAGGGTTTCTTGTGGTTCCTAGAGTCTCCAAAAATAGAATGGGAGCCAGAGCCTTTAGCTATCAAGCTCCTCTCCTGTGGAATCAGATCCCAGTTCGGGTTCGGGAGGCAGACACCATCTCCACATTTAAGAATAGGCTAAAGACTTTTCTCTTTGATAAAGCTTATAGTTAGGGCTGGCTCAGGAGAGTCCTGAACCATCCCTTAGTTATGCTGCTATAGGCCTAGACTGTCGGGGGACTTCCCATGATGCACCTCTCTCTCTTCACCTCTGTCCTCCTCTCCATCCGTATGCATTCGCATCCCATAAATGCATGTCACTAACTTGACTTCTTCCCTCTCCCGGAGTTTTGTGCTTTGTCGTCCGTCTCTTCTTTCTTAGTGTCACTTTCAGCAGGTATTTCAGTGTCCGGAGATGTATCTGGATCGGTGACTATGGCGACCTGCTGGGGCAGTGTTGCTGTGTCTATGGTGCAGGGGACGAGTGGCTCGGGTCCTGCTCGTTGGGCTCCACCTGGAGCTGCTCGGCTGTCCGTCTGGACCCATCATCTTCCCTTATGTTTTACCACCTAAACATTTCTAACATACTAATATATATATATATATATATATATATACAACAATTTTGCCATCATGGCTATATATGTTATAGTTTTGATGCTATAAATCTATTCTGTACTTACGACATCTATTGCATGTCTGTCCGTCCTGGGAGAGGGATCCCTCCTCTATTGCTCTTCCTGAGGTTTCTATCGTTTTTTTCCCCCTGTTAAAAGGGTTTTTTTGGGTAGTTTTTCCTTAATCGAATCGAGGGTCTAAGGACAGAGGGTGTCGTATGTTACAGATTGTGAAGCCCTTTGAGGCAAATGTGATTTGTGATACTGGGCTATATAAATAAAATTGAATTGAATTGAATTGAAAAGGTATTCAATTTACAACGATACTTTGCATTTAAGAAGCAGCACATGATGGTATTTTTAGCTGAAAGATATCTGAACGGTTAAATGATAATCCAAATTGTTATGGATTACCTTTCAGCTATGTGACTAACTGACTAATGACTTCAGCTCTAGGGTAAACTGAAAGCAAAACTGAATCTAGTTGGAGTGACCGTCTGTAATCCCCAAACTGGTATCATGTATGACTTTGATGTCGGCTTACTGCACTTTCACTTTCACAATCTAGATCACTTTGTGCTTGAGAACCTGCAGGTACTACCTACCCACCTGATGTTGATTTTCAAGCACAAAGTCGGAAACCGCATGTGGGTCCTCATTTATGCAGCATCTGGCGTTCATTCAGCAGCGTGACTCGCTTTATGAAAAACTACCCATGGGCTGACTGTTGCGAGCAAATGAAAATGTGACCTCTGCTATTCCACCTCTGAGACAGTTCAGGCTTGCCGAATTCTCAACCGCTAAACATGACACTTTCCTCTAATTTAGAGTTCCACTTGAGCATGAAGTCACCGTGCGCACCGTCATCCCTTTTTGCAAGTTATCAAAACTGAAATCTCTTCCACTCCCACTTTTTCTTCCTTCCCACTCATATTTCCTAGATCTCTCCCTGTCTCTCTCCCCTCCCTGCAAAATGCTGAAAGCTGTTCAATAACACCTGATTTTTTTAGGTGCGAATACCAATATAGGCAGCAGCACTCACTTGATCCATAATAAATGTGTATATGCCGCATGTGGTGGAAGAAATGTGCATTGCTTGCTGGATAGAAGAGGCAGATGACCGCTGTGAATGTGCCGCCCACAGCTTTTCAAAAGTTCTCTCTTTTTTTCCCCCCAACACATACTCCCACCACAGTGAATGTGAGACTGCGTGTATTTCAGGGAATGAAAATAAACCCTAAAATAAGGCGATACATTCTTGCAGGAGTCGGTGTTTAACTATGAATCAAACGTAAGCTCGGATTTGAAACGCATGCATTGCATGTTAAATCCCAGGGGCGCAATTGTGCATATGCTGTCCCATTCTGACATTTGTTGTGGTTTTTCATGCCAGTGTTCTCCAATAAAAGTAGTTAAATAGCAACCATTCAAGACTTTTCGATACTGAGTTCAGTCATCTTGCAGCACAGCATTACTTTCACTGCAGCTGAATCACAAATCTCCTATCAACCACAACTGGCACAGTTTTGGAGCTCCATTAGAAAATGAACTGCATAAGCCCTGATATATCACAACTGGGCCAGAAAAAACAGAGGTGCATTTTATGACGTGGGTGAAAGTGTGTCCAGTAACATGACAGCAAAGACTTATGAATTAGGTCTGAAATTTGACACAGTAAACATTCTTGTCTTCAGTCCAACTCTTTCCTCCTAAACACAGCTTGTTAAACGGCTAATTTGCCAGCAGAATAATTAAGGGAAAAAAAAACTGATGTCTGTATGTATGTATGTTTACCTCTGCTGAAAGAGGCTAATCTTACATTTACAATTACTGTTCACAGCCAAGCGGTGCCCAAGACCTGAGGACATCCAGCATGGTTACCAGACGGTGCATGGTGACACCGAACGTCCTCCATTCCTGCCATTATCTTTGTCTCATCAAGCAGCATCTACTTAAAATCCATACTGCTGGCTGCACATGTTTTATCCTAATAAATACAAATAGTGTACCAACAATACTGCTGAAAAAACATATGGTTTCCAGATTGATTTCTCACCTTCCAGGTAGCGCCTGGTTCCACTTCATTTCAGCACAGTTCAACTCAATTTCCATTTATATAGTGCCAAATCATTACAGACGTTATGTCAGGGCACTTGTCGCATAGAGCACGTCTATACTGTACTCTATATAATGCGATAATACAGTATGGAAACCAAGGTGCAGACCCTTTAAACTTGTTTGAGATAGACAATCATAGCAAATAACTCTCTACAATTACAAAGTTATGTCAATGTTGTGAGCAGAGACCAGTTTAAAAACTTGGTGGTGTATTCCCAAAGGCTAATAACCGACAGGAATCTACTTGAAAACACTGCATTTCTGAGCTATGATATCCAAAAATCTAATCCAGGAGACAAACAGTCTGCAAACACGGTTGTTGCGAAAAGGACAGTGAGAAGTTGGTTGTCCGGAACAGAAAAAACAACAGTTAGGATCTATCAAATCTCAAATGTCAGAGTGTCGTGAATACACCAACTATAGCACCATATGACAGTAATGTAACTTCAACCAAAATAGAAAAGTGACAAGTGGTTCACTGAGATGTGTTTCCTCTTTCAATAGAGTTTAAGCAACATGTTGATTTTTACATTTTTACCATGCTAGAATAAATTAAAACCAGTATCTAACTGGAGTTAATACATTAATCCACTCTCATGCTTTACAAAATGACCACCTATACTGTCATGTAAATGCAAACTGTAGTTAAGATTAAAACAAATACAGAAGTGCAAAATCTTTTTTAACACTTTTTCTTTTTCCTCTACTCATGGCTACCTCTAATGGCCCAGGCTGCTTTGACTGTGTAAATGATCTCGTGCGATACTTTCAACTGGTTTTCATGACAAGTGCGGAGCGGTGTTCACCATGTACGCAACACTAAATGTACCGCAAGTCACGGAGAAACGATTTCAGCCTACACACACATTTACGTGTGATGGGCCAGGTTCACACCTCCACTGTACAGAATCCTAAATTGTAAGGGGTGTAGTATTTCTTACCGTTATTGGTTTGTCCTTCTGCAATACTTCGGACTTGTCCATAATCTGAACTGACGACGGTTTCTCTGCAAACACAAAAGGAGAAAATCAGGTTTTGGAATCACAAACGTGTGCCTTGGGGAGAATTTGCACCAAGTTCTTCAGATTTCCTTCTTTTCTTCACACTGTCAATCATTTCTAAACTTCTCTACAGAACTGAAGGGCACAGCAACTGGCAAGTAGACAGCCCAGTTCATCTAAATGCTTAGCTGCAAACTTATTACATTGTTAATATTCAAGCTGTAGGGTGTCATTTCTATTCGCCCCTTGTTAACCACATTCTAATACTCTCTAAGGCCTATTGAAATAATCTCTTCATGTCCTATTTCTTCATTGGTTTTGCAAAGCCCTTTAGCAGGTGATACGTGGGCAGTTTTGGGAGTGAAATTCAGATTCAGAATCGTCTAAAGATTTTCTGTTTACATCAGCAACTTCCTGGAAATATCATGAAAAATAGCTTATAACATGACAATATTATCAACATGAATTAACAACATGTGTTGGACAAATCAGTCTGTATGAGTTTATTTGAAGAGGACTAAATACTGTATGTGCACAAGGATTTTTTGCAGATTGCATTAAATAGAAAACAATATAATCTATTTAATCTATTGACGTACTATATATTCAGGTGCAGTCGTGAAACATGATCATTTAATTTCACAAAAGTGACATGACGGTCTCTATAGCCCTTTTCAGAGATGGAAGATGTAACATTGCTGACTTCATCTGTCTGGGAAAAAACACGTTAGGCTACAACGGTGTTTCCCATTAATTACCTAGATTGTGGCGGCCCGCAGCGGTCTAATTTGCCCCACCACAGTTTCATAATGAACCGAAAATATTTTACACTTCTCATAATAAAGTAAGAGACCTTTAATTTTTGTGTTTTGTGCCGTCAAAGCACCTCTCATTGCCAGTCGGTCAGCCCCTTTGCCCGCGCTCACAGCTGGCGGCAGAGAAGATAGGCCGCGGTGGAGGCACCAGGTGCAAAGAAGGTAACGTTTTACTCGAGTTAACGAAAACCTAAGGCAAAAGTTGTGAAGCGATATTTCCACCTTCTTTGTCGGCAGCGCGCTTGTTGAGCTAATAGTGAATTGCTACAAACAAGCTAAAAGGAAAGCTGTCGGTATGCAGCCTGTTAGTTTGCCACACATTTTAAAACTTGGCAAATGTTGTAAACTTACTGTAGCTGCTGGCTGAGACAAACCAACCCCTCCTCTGTCTACGGGAGTGATCCCAGCAGCATTAGAGGGAGGAGGACAGGAGGAAGGACTGACACTGACTGTCTGTTCTTCATATTGTGACGTCAGGGATATTTATTATTTAGATTTGTCTCCAGTGAGATATTATTGAGTGTATATAGTGACTTTGCTGTTGTAAACTTTACTGTTGCTGCTCTAGAAACAATATTTAAAATATAAATACATTCTAGTCCTGTTCTGAATGTACCCTTTTGACATAATAATTAAAAAAAAAACACCAATTCTTTAGTAACGAAAAAGAAGCGGAAAATGTACAACATTGTTTTTCCGGGGGAGCATGTCCCTGGACCCTCCCCAGAGAGTCCAAGGTCCACCCACCACAATCTCACAAAATCCACTGCTACAATAACAATTCCCATTTAAAAATGGCTCTTTTTACCTTCTGTCACCAAGTGTAATGATTATACATTGATGTTCATTGATAGTTCAGAAACAAGACAGCAACAAGTGCTTGACATGAAAAATGTTTAAGACTAAGAAATGTAAGATGTATTCAACAGTTACGTTGCAAGGGTGTTTTCATGTTTTTTGTCAATATTGAGCTTACTGTAAACAACGACAGAGACGGGGTACTCCATGAGGTTGGTGACTGACACAACCATGCAGGTGAAGGTCTTTTGGTCTTTGAGAGAGGCCTGAGTGATGAGAAGGCTGAAGTTGTCATCGATGCTGACCCGCTGCGCATACTGGTCTGTGGCCTGAACTGTGGCCGGGTCGTTGCGGGCATGTTTGATCAGCAGATCGCCAGGAGTTCCATCGTCTTTCTCCTGAAGTGGGATCAGACACAGAGAACGAGACGATGGTTTGGTGATTTTGTAAATCACAGTTCCTCATTCCACATTCACAATTACAGATTGCTTAAAAAGAGCTGTACAAAAATGTAACCATCAAGGACACAGTCTTAAAACATGGCATTCAAGAAACTGCAAAATAATATCTAACTGAGATCATTTAAAGTTGTAACACCATGAAAAGGGAATGTTAATTAGAAGAGGTACACACTGCCAAGTCACATTATCTCATGCAACATTAGTAGATTTAGCATGACAGATCAAAATGTTTCTCATTGATACTGTCTAATTACACCAGGGATTATGAAGAACCATATTTACCTGACATCTCATATTACAATTATATGACAACTAAATACATTCTTTTCTAAATTTTACTGAGGACGCAGGATTTTTTTTTTTACCTCACTTCAAGTTATCTTGAAGTTTCTCACTGGTCTATGAAATGTCAAATTATTAAAACATTCCAATCACAACTGCCATGAGTCCAAGGTGATCGGTTCAAGTCATTTTTCTTCCCAGAACCAAAAGATATTCAGTTTACAATAATATATGACAAAGATATGCAGCAAATCCTCCCATTTGAGAAGCTGGCACCTGGAACTGCAAGAAAGCAAAGTTTGCTAGAAACTTTTAGTTTAATATTCATCATTTTATTATTTTTATTAATTATTGAATCTTTATTAAATCAAGCAGTCTCATTGAGATCAAGATCTCTTTTCCAAAAGAGACTGGAGAACAAGAAGCTTCAAAATAACACCCCAAAAAAAAAATCTCCAAGGGGAACGTAAGACATTTGAAAGGTGCATAGTGCCTGACACCAGTTCTGCCAACATTAGTGTGTACATGAACAGTAGCTAAGGTTAGGTAGTTACTGGACTGTGTATTGTAGTTTACTACTTTTAAATAAGAGAAGAGATGAGAGGTAGTTTGGAAGCTTCTACAGTAGAACTTAGAGATAATAACATGAGATGCTATTTCTTCTTGACAGTAAGGAAGTCCATCCAACCGTGAGAACGAAATTTGTCATTGGTGATAAAGTGTAAAGCAGTGTGATACACAGGATTTAACTGCTGAAGTGTTGGTGGGACAGCATGACAATACAGAATATCTCCATAGTCAAGGGCCGACATGAAAGTTGACTGCACAGTAGTTTTAAAGGTTGGAAAAAGACAGACATCCTTTAATTCTACACAAGGAACCTATTTTGATTTTTTTAAGTTTTGAGTCAAATGTTGATTGTGAATCCTGAATGATTCCTCAATATTTGTAGGACTCAGCAAGAGTAATATGGGTGCCATTTAAAGTTGTAATGGCAGGATAGTCAGAGTCACTGGTGGAGGTGGAAAATACCATCTACTTCTGTGTTTAAAACTAGTCATTTGGCAGATTCTAGGGTTTTTGCTAAGAAGGGAAGTTTGGATATTGGTCAGTAGTTGTTGAGATTGGAGGCATCACCACTTTTGTGTAGGACACTTAGATGAAGAAGATATGGGTCAAGATTATGTGCAACTGTGTTTTGGCAAGCTTTTAACCTAACCAGAGTTTTGTAAACAGCTGCACTGCTGACCAAATTAAAAGAAAATCTACGCTCGGAAGAAGCAACGGGGACTCCCTTTGTTTGATAGATATGGTAATTGACTACAGATGAATCAGCAGACATTACATACAAGACTAGATGAGAAGAAATGGTGTTTAAAAGCATTTAGTCCGAACATTTAACTGGAATTAAAGCAACCGCGTTATGCTGGTTTAAATCCTATCTATCAGACCGATCTCAGTTTGTTTATGTTAACGATGAATCATCCGAGCACACCAAAGTTAGTCACGGAGTTCCGCAAGGTTCTGTGCTTGGACCACTGCTATTTACTTTATATATGCTTCCTTTGGGCAATTTTATTAGAAAGCACTCCATAAAGTTTCATTGTTACGCAGATGATACCCAGTTATATTTATCGATTAAGCCTGATGAAACTGATCAGTTAGTTAAACTTCAATCATGCCTTAAGGACATAAAAACCTGGATGACCAGAAATTTTCTGA
>CM022491.1:21125469-21144210 GCA_011952105.1 Coreoperca whiteheadi | reverse complement strand
ACCTAAACATTTCTAACATAATAATATATATATATACAACAATTTTGCCATCATGGCTGTATATGTTATAGTTTTGAAGCTATAAATCTATTCTGTACTTACGACATCTATTGCATGTCTGTCCGTCCTGGGAGAGGGATCCCTCCTCTGTTGCTCTTCCTGAGGTTTCTATCATTTTTTCCCCTGTTTAAAGGGTTTTTTTGGGTAGTCTTTCCTTAATCGAATCGAGGGTCTAAGGACAGAGGGTGTCGTATGTTACAAATTGTGAAGCCCTTTGAGGCAAATGTGATTTGTGATACTGGGCTATATAAATAAAATTGAATTGAATTGAATTGACCGTGATGAGTTCTTGAGAGATGCTTTACTGTTCAAAAATCACAGGCAGAGAGAGCTGACTGATAATAATTAGATTTAACCTTCCTATTCATGCCAGTGCAGATGTTTCTTTGTTGCCTTAAGGTTAACCATTCCTCAGGGGTGTCGCTGGATCTAGCTTTGTCTCTGTTGTGGATGGCATTGGAGAGTAGTGGGAAGATCCAAGGACTGAATCTGTTTTTAATTCTATGTTTTTTTATAAGGAGCATGTCTGTCAGCAATAACTTTAAAAGATTGTTTATCAGTGCCACAGCAGGATCAGTGATATACATGTTAAACTCAGTGGATCTGTAGTATCTAGAAACAGGCGACAGGACAGTGATCACTAACGTCAAGGGCAAAAACTCCAGAGGCAGGTTGTTTATATGGTCTGTTAGTAAGTATGACATCAATTAATGTGGAGTTAAGATTAGGATTTAGAAATTTGGAGAGCTGTCAGAGGAGGCATATAGTGACCATAGCTTTTCAATGTCCTCTTAAGAATCAAAATGGGGGGGGGGTGATATCCCTCCTGTTAAAAATGAACAAATCGCCTATATAATCGCCTTGATATTTGTATCATGAACAGCACGTCAGTAAATGTAGTGTTAGTACTAAAAGATCCAATGGAAAGTATACAGTTGGGCATCACTTTAATGCTCCCACAGTGCCTCTGCACAGCAGAAAGGACAGACATTGAAAACACTGTTAATTTACCTGGAGGAAGAAAAAAAACTGTCAAGTCTTTCGGATCTTCTTTTGGTTTTGTGCATCACAGATACATTTGATACAAGAGCAACAGTGTGTTGTAGTCCAGGATGATGATGTTATATTGCAAGTATATCCTTTGTTGTGTCTTGTGTTTTTATACCATTTCTCTTCTATGCTGTTATTTGCTTCTCCCGTGATTGGATTCTTGCATTTTTTTCTACATTAAATTCATTTATTAATGTATTTACTTTGCTTCTGTTATTATCTTTGTTTTTATTTTTATTTCTTTTCACTTTTTTCACATTTGAATGATCCTGACTTAAACTATAAAGATAACACAGGTGTATTATTGTGCATATTTGGTTCTTCCCATTGCATTGGGTGGTTATATTTGTGTATTTCAGTACTTCTCATACTTTAAAGAAAACCAGAATCTTAAAAATGCAGTTATCTGTCATTTGAAAATGTGTCTACCAGAAGAATTTATGTATACATTGATGTGACAACGTGTAGTCACACACACAAAAGATAAGCCAGATCATTTCATACAGTCCTCTTTTTCCGTCTCTTTTATGTCATTAAATGTCTTGGGAAAGTTTGAATTAAGAGACCCTGAAACACTATATCACAGTATCTACTTACGTATTTCCACTTAATGAACATCAGATCCTCTGGTGCCAAAGCTCCAACGTTGCATGGTACAACAATGGTCTCTCCATATAAGGCTGTCACACGTTTTGTACCCCACACTGCAACACAAAAGGCAACAGACTGTTAATATTATTAAAAATATACTGGACTATCACAAGACCCACTGATGAGAGCGACCGTGGATTCACTCTGGGGAGATGAAATGAGCAATACGTGCTCTCCCCTACCGCAAACCCTGTTATGGTGTGCCTGTCCACATCAAACAACAAATGTTCCAGTAGAGCTGTTATACAGTCAAAGGGTGTTAAGAATAAAATAAAAAAAAGCGCTTTTGGGATTTACACTTTTATCTGATGAGGAGAAACCTGATGTCTTACATCACTTGATTTGCAGCCTTTAATCAGTGGGTAGGAAGAACAGAAGAATAAAACAAAATATATGGCTCTCTATCCCTATGGTCGCAGACTTTTCAGACACCCTGAAGGAGACCATGGTTAGACTGGGCAACTCCTTCCAAGTAGAAAGTGTACAAAGTGAATAAAGCTACACCACAGTATGATATCGCTCCAAATGTCATCACACCACATTTCAGGGATGACTCCCATTAAATTCGGTGGCAGAGGTTCGAGGGGTCAGGCTCAGCGGGACAAGCTCAGTGCTCTTTGTGCAACGCCACCGCAAAACAATTTCCTCCATCCACAAAAGTGCCCGAGGACTGAGGTGGAGTAGTTGCTCTGGCAGCACAGCCCAGTCATGTGCAACGTGGGAGGAGGGAGAAATGGGGAGGAGAGAAGATGGATGGCTAGAGGTCAGCGCAAAGTGGAGGGACACTAAGGTCTTCATGCTCCAACTCTCTCTCTTTGAGCTTTTAGCCAAACAGGCAAAACAAGAAGCGGCTCAGATTCCGGTCATTCCAGAGGGATGAGGCCAGAAGTTGCACAAGTGCTCAGCTCCGAGCTGGCTTTTACTGATACCGAATCGGTTGCAGTTCGCCGAAGCAGGGAAAACAGGAAATACAAGGGTATGGGACCCAAAATTCAGATGCAGAGCAGGTGCAGTTCAACAATTTAATAAAAATACAAGGAATTTCATGGATTTGTCAGGTAGGAAGTGGTCAAAATCAGGGAGGCAGTCCATCAAAGGCAAACAATTCTGACAGAGAGAAGAAACAGAAGAAAATCCAACACATTGAGAACCAAAGGCCAGGATGCTTGGCAAGCAGGCAATGATGAACTGACAGAACAAATAAAGCAAACGGACTTAAATACTCTCAGGTGAGGGGAGACAACCAGGCACAGGTAAAACTATACAGGACAAGGCAAGCAATCAAAACGGGCAAGAAAAGCAAAGCAAGACATGAAGTAAAACTGCAAGACACATGGAGGGGAGTAGAAATACTAAATAAAACAGGAAGTATCAATAGAAAATCAAATCTAAGAAGTAGAGCAGGACATGACAAAATCTTTAGAACGCAACAACACAAGTATCAGTTTCTATTCGAAGTCTTCACTGTGGAGAGTAATCAAGCAAAATATTAAAACAAACCACAAATAACAAATCACAATTTTTCTATTAGAAAGCATAGTCATTTTTCTCTCTCATTATTAACTAAGATTTTATAACATAGCCAATTTCCTAGTTCACTTAATCAGTGCTTAGGAAAACACATGCATAGCTCTGATCATTAAATGTTTTCCACCAACATTATTGCATGTGTTGAGGTTTTAACATTTCAGTCCAAAACTTCGGGCTGATTTACACTCTTTTCTTTTCCTTGAAGACAAATCATTTCGCGAATTGGGTTTGACACCTAAAGTGAAGAAAAGCAATGATAATGAAAAAATACATGATGTTGATGCAAAAAATACATGCATCTGTTTTCTCTCACAATAGTGCTTGTAACCCCACTGTTGGTCTTACTCAGCTGTGAAGAATAACATTTTTTGGTGATATGATACTTTATCTCCATCCGAGTTTGCGGGTATCAGTGATTATAATAACACATTCATTTTAAAATCTGTCAGCCTGTATATTAAAGTGAGCATATGGCCTTCCTTCTCCTGCAAGATTTTGTCAAATTGTACTACATTCTTCCCTTCCTCGTGATATATTAAGAATTGTCATTTTTGACTTTTGGTTCTGGTTATTCACAAGCAGAGAACATTCGGCATTGTTTGAACATCTAAAAAAATACATCAATTGTGTGATCTTCCAATAACACAAAGCTCCGTTGATTTTTTTGATTTTTTTTTCAAGGAAATCACGCACAAAGCTGCCTTCAAATTAAAGCAACCGTGTATACAATGAGCAACACTGGTTGTGTGTTAATTAAGACTAGGAAAAAAGCTGCATTTTTTTCCTCTGGAAATGCAAGACACAAGACACATGAGAATTCACCTCAAAGACTCGGCTAAATTTATCGTCTTTGAACACATAACAACTGTTATGGAGAAGTAAACAAACTGTTTCGGTGAATTCGAGCTGGATGGCCAATTATGAGACTCCGTGTGCCTGAAAACTTCCGAATGCAAAGAAATAAAGTGGTACCAGAAAAACCCAGAACTTCTCTAATTTTAGGAGCTATGAGACAACTTGGTTTGTGTCCCTGTCCTGTTTCTTATCACTGGACTTTGCATTTATACAAAGGTCACAGTTTCACTGACCTACAGAAAATAGAAAGGAGAATCAGTGTTAAAATTGTCAAAAACTAAATGGCTTTAAGCGTGAATATAGTTGGCCATAGTGCTTTAGTCTTTGCACTTTACTTTGAAATGGATTTTCTTGGCTTTGATTTTTTGATTGATTGTTTTTCTTTTAGTTTATCATTATTTTTTCCCTCTCTCTATTGTGGGGAAACTAAATGGAAATGTTCATTATAAAAGTGCAGTACGTATATTGTTCCCTTCAATGGAAACTGTTAAAAAATTGATAAATAAAGAATAAAACATTTTAAAAATAAAAAATAAATGGATTTCCTTATGAGCAAATCCCAGCCACAGAACCCCCAAAAGCCTGTTTTCCTTTTCAGTTGTTGTTAAGATGACTTAAATCATAGGCCATTGTACTCTTGTAAGTAAAGAATGAATAAAATATAACTGACATACCACGCATAAACCTAGATAGTATTCTATCAGAAAATGAAAACTATCATTTGTTCCAGTCTGCTAGGCCAGTGTGCCTCATACACACAAAAAAACAGAGGTAGATGCTTGGATAGACTCAGTTATAAATCCAAGGTGTTTCTGCTACAATGGTCTTTGTCAGGGCTGCAGCATGGTATGCATGCTGGTGGACAAACAGTGGCAACAAAAAATGATTACCTAAGAATACAAAGCAAACAGTGCAGCTAGGTCTTTTCTGCCAGCTCATTTTAGCCTGTGACCATGCAGCCTTTTCACATGTTCTCATTAGAAACACTTACCAATAGGTTTTATTGAGCTACAACACCACAATAAATTTGCACCAAACCTCACTGTGGTTTCACTCTTTATTCTTTCTTACTAAGCATTTAATCCTTTTCGGGGTCATGGGTTGCTTTTTTAATACTTTTACCCTCAGACATCAATGTTATCAATATCTAAGAGGAAATACTTCAGTAAATGTTTGTCTACTTGATCTCACCAGGTACAACCCATATGTCATCCAGAATCTGCAATGTTGGATCAACAAAAGAGCAATCTTTGTTAAGCTGTGCTAAGCAGAGCATTGTTAACGCAGGTGGGAAGGAAGTAATAGCACATTAGACTCCCTGATTAAGAGCTGAAAATAGCAGAGATGGCAAAGCAGAGAATTGTGTGTGGCCTACCTCACTGGCTTTCAAATTATGAATTTTGACCTACCTATCTGTATTGCATCCTAAAAGAGGCAAAAGGTTTGCATAAGTCAGTCGAGTGTTGGTGTTTCCCCATTGGCTGTTGTTCTTTCAAATTGAATAGGCCCTAACCCTAACCATACTACAGGAACCTCTGAAACAATTAGATAAAATAATACAACATAAACTCATCAAAATATTGAAAAGTATTACACCTAACTTCATGTTCTATGTGATATTTCCAAGCAACCTGACTACATTATCTTTAATTGCTATCGTTAACCCACATCACTATTAATCATCCAACTATGTATGAATATATTGTTACTAGGGCTGCAGAATTAATCGAAATATTATGGAAGTCGCAATATGGCCAAATGCAATATCCAAATCGCAGAAGCTTGAATTTTTTGATAAAGGTAAAATGAGAGACAAAACAGCATTATAATGAAGTACTGTAGTGCTGCAGAGATGCCCTGGCCTCTAAATCTTCTTCTTCAGATGTAAGAAATGATTGTTTGGGACAGACCCTAACAAATGTCACATCATCATGACTTTGATCGTTTTTTTTAGAGAAAATGAAAATTGCGATACAAAAATAATCATTCCCACTAATTGTAAACCATACCACAATCGTTAACACCCGTCACAATAATCACAATATGACTTTTTTATCATATCGTGCAGCCCTAAAAGCTTGACATTGGTGTGATGGCTGTGATGGGTGGAGGGTTCCCTTGTCACAGCGAAGTGAACCAAACAGCTGACAGACATGGTGACTAGCTGGTGAACCAGAAGAGCCAGATATTTTCCTCAGGAGGTAGTCCAGTAGAGACCAAAAACAGAGCTAAAAGAGAGTGAATATTGGACTTAAATTGATGAAACAAAGACGACTCCAAATGAATGATAATGTTGCTCCATAACTGATGGATGTGCAACTGTCTGCTAACAAGTTCACCATATCAACTTACACGGTGATGATATGTCAACGTTGTGTTCACAATTGTTTCCGCTGCCTCCAGGTGGCCAAAAAAAAATATCCACGCAAGAAAGTGTTGTTTAACGTATGCAATAAACAAATGGACGACTCGTATGGGTAGTAATTTTACCATGGCTGAGCCTACAAAGACCAGCAACTACAGAAGCTCAAACTTAATCAATAGAAATCGAAAGAATATGATGAATGTCAAATTCGAGAGAAGATATGGAGACAAAAACCTTAAAACTGAACAGAATACCAGTATGCGCATTAACTAAATTGGCAAATTACGCATCACATATCATCCCACCTCACATGACCCCCCCCCCCCCAAACAACATGTGTTCGAGTGTGAGTGAGCCTGAGAGAGATTGTTTTTGCCTGTGTCGCGCCTATCTGCATGAGTCATCAGAAGGGTTTCTGCGTGGAAGAGATCAAACAGACAGAAAGTCAGACTGTAGGTTGGCTAAAAATGGAAAAGCAGTGATCCAGCGTGCACTGGTAGGAGGAGATGTCTATAATTCACCCACACAATGTCTTTTGCCAGATATATACCACAGATGTCCCCTTGACAGGCCTCGGACCTCCTTTGCAACTAGTGTTAACATGTGTCCTGAGTAAAGGCACTTCTGTTGTCTTTTTTTAATTTGTTTAATTTAACCTTTATTTATCCAGGTAAACTGTTTGAGAACCACTTCTCATTTACAAACATGACCCTGGCCAAGAGGCTTTAGAAATAAGTTAGAAACTTAAAAATAATTTACAACTGTACATAGTCATACACATGACACATAGAACAAGCATTAAATTAAAAGCAGTAGACCGCAAAGAAGAAGATTTAGGATTAGGTCTGGGCTCAGATATAATTTGAGTAAGGTTTAGAGCATCAAGCTGTTGCAAAACTGTGTCTGGAGGGTTGATCATATCCCAGTTTGGATCACCCATAAGGACAAACTCAGAGGACAAGTATGGAGCTAGGAGTTGACTAAAAGCTAAAATACAATGCCTGCTTGTTCAAAGCATCTTTAAAGGGGTACTCCTGTGATTTTGTATTGCACTTCAATGAAGTTATGGGACTAATTAGGGACAGATTTATTTTGAAATGGTCAAGGTCTTTTAATCCCTTATTAGAGATGCTCCAAAAACACTGGATCCGACACTTCCCATAATGCAACCAAAAGCATCTTTTCGTTGCACCTCCCTGGCTGGAAAATGCCCATGTGTCTTTCAAATTCAACACCCCCAATTTACAACACACGACTTTGAACTTGATGTGCAAACTTGATCAGTGGAGTGCCCCTTTAAAATGTATCTAGGAATTTTGTTAAAATGTCCTTACAAATACTGTTACATAAATTCACCCGAACAGTGGCTATTCCACCTTCATATACCATATTACCCATTGTTATTCTTTATATTTTATGTCTGATCTTTTGTGAAGCACTAGGTACTTTACTTTGATAAGTGCTATATAAATAAAGCTTATTATTATAAGCTTATTATTCTGTACAGTACATTTGAAAAGGCCCTGAAAACCTGTTTTCTCAATACATTTCTATATGAACACACAATTTTCTGTCAAAGTTACAAGAGTTTTGTTTTTTTTCAAAAGAGATTACTGCTTTTGTGTTTTTGTCCTTCCTACGTTGTCACGTATTCCCATGTTTATTATCATTTGAATCAAAATGTAATCGCAGTTGTGGAGATGTTGCCAGCAGGCAAATCTGATCCACACCCACGCAGTCCTGATGAAGCGGATTAACTGAGCTTTTGTCTGTTAACTCTACACAAATAATACCTAAGGATATTTCTTGTCAAACTTCAAGTTTTATTGTTGCTTATTCAGTTATAAGTATTTAATGTTATAGCGATTAAGTGATTAATCTGCTGTTACATAAGATACACTGAAATAGCTTAATAATTCAATTACTGCTAGTTAGCTATACATTTCCAAGAACCAAATTCTCTATTCTGCTCCTCTTCATTGCATTTGGAGCCGACAGCATCATTGTGATTCCAATATGTGAGCATTCAAAGTATATCTAAACAAGTAAAAGATCTTGGAGCTTCAAGGAAGGCAATAAATGGTCTAAATCAATTTGAATCTGTGATGCAAGGGTTGCAGATTAAAAAACAAAGAATGACTGTATAGCAAATGTTCACGGGATAGCACAGTGTGGAAGAGGAGAGAACAATTCAGCTTCACTGTTCTAAGCCCTCGACACAGCCATGAACACAGTGGGGAAAGTAAGTGGCTGGCACGTATCTTACATAATGGTCCTCGCCTGGTGGAGATGCAGCCTCGCAGCCCTCCTCGCCAAAAATTTAAATGAAAGCTGTGATCTTATTTTTGGAAGAAGTAATTGATTACAGGAAGTGTAAGTGAGCAGATGGTAATTAGCTCCAGCATGATCCATTGATCAGATTAAGGCCAGGTTCAAGCCCATTAGCATTGTGTCAGGTAGGGGAGACGTTTTGATCCTGCAGTTTGCATTTTAACTTCAGCTTTTCTAGCAAATATAAGGCTAACTGTGAATGGAGACCTTTCCCGCCACCAAACAAATCCTCCTTTTAGCATTCTACTTTGAATTACTTTTGATAATTCAAATGCATCCCCACTCCTGCAAGGCACAGTGTGTCATATTGATAAGATGCTCTGCAAGAGAGGTTGGGATGAATTATTCTTACCAAGGTCAAATGGCCAGAGTATGGAATGAAAACATCTTCAATCTTGACTGTCATTGATTGCGAAATAAATCTGAATTTAACAGCTAAAACAAATCTTTTACACAAAGCTATAATCCTAATTTTCATTCTGGTTTGTCTTTCTTTTCCCTCACAATGCTCACGGGTTTCCTTTTGAGGGATGCTGGGTTAAAACTTGAGGGATTTGGAATAACTGTCAGAGGTAAATGATGGATACAATGTCAGCACTTAAAAAGTACCATCTGCAGGGTCCCTCAACACAGTGTAAAACTACACCTCTGGAGGCCTGCAGCCAAGCTGTTAGGGTCAATGTCAGTAATGGATTGGGTTTCTGGCACTTAACAGATACTTTTTGCCAGCATAAACAGCAATCAAGAGGCCATACGTACATCAGTGCGTATGTCAGTATCTGTCGGCAGCACCATCTGTATCAATCTGAGGTGAAGCTAAAGGGAATACATTTGAAATTGGTAGTCTGGTCAATGTATGCCTTCTACATAGTCTCGCATTACTTACCAACATTTGTTATAACACCTTATGCCTAGTTCACACTACAGAACTTTAAGCCCGATTTGCAAGTCAACGAGCTCATCGACAGGTCGGGCTGTGATCTGGGGCCAATCAGCGGGTGATCAGCGTTTGCCAATCTTTATGTGTGAACTACTCAACAAAGCATTAAAGATGCACGCTGACGCATCGCCGACGCCAGACAAATATCTAGCAGGCTAAATACCTGGAGCTGTCGGCCGACTTGAAGTTCTGTGGTGTCACATGCAGCAGACGGACAGACAATAACAACAGCAGCAGCAGCAACATGGCTTTCACCCATATTCTTTTTTCTTTCCTTTTTTCGGGGTTCAGAACAGGTCCTTTTGCAAACCACTTGCACCGCTAACTTTTTTTCAATGCCGTGGCTTGGTGGCAGAACGTTGCCTCCCAATCGGAAGGTTGGCGGTTCGATCCCCCAGTCATGCGCCGAAGCATCCTTGAGCAAGATGCTGAACCCCAAAAATGCTCCCGAAGCTGCGCCTTCGGTTTGTGAATGTTCTCATATGTAAGTCGCTTTGGATAAAAGCGTCTGCTAAAATGTAAAATGTATTTTTCAAAACAACTCCGTTTCATGTCATTTCTTGTTCCACTTCTCGCGAATGTTTTAGTGACAAAACGTGGTTTGGGGGCGAATAGAGTCGTTGGATAACAGCGTTGTATTGTGTAGTGTGTGACTCCCTGTTGCGGAAAATGTACGTAGTGTCATGTAGTGTGAACACCACAACGACCTCAAGACACAATAACAAGTCATGTAGTCTGAACAGCTCAGCGATCTGCCAACGTTTAAAATCCTGTAGTGTGCACTTGGCATTACATGATATACCAAAAGGTCCATTTAGACATTGTTTACAGAAGCTGTGATGTCATAAATCAGCTTCTGTGAGGACTGCTGTGTACCGTCACACACACCAAGGTAAGTTAGAACAACGACAAACCCTGGTTCACTGCCAAACTCGGACAGCTAAGCTCGGAAAAGGAAGAGGCGTTCAGGAGTGGAGACAGGGACAGGTTTAAGGAGTCAAAGTACAGGTTTAGCAAGGCAGTGAGAGAAGTTAAAGGACTCAGAGACAAAAACACCGGTTCTCGGCCAAAGACTCTACTTCTATCTGGAGGGGGCTCAGACAGATCGCCAACTACACACCTAAAAGCCCCCCCCACTCCATAAAAGACGTGTGCCAGGCCAATGACCTGAATGAGTTCTACTGTCGCTTTGAGAGACAATGGGACAGTCCTGACGCCATCCCCGTGACCCCATGCACCACCTCAAGCCCACCAGCTCCACCTCCCCCACCTCAGCAGGGCTTGGGCTTCTCCACAACTGCCCACCTCCGAGGCTCCCCCCTCCTCTACTGCAACAACGAGAGGGACGTTAACAGACTGTTTAGGAGGCAGAACCCCCGTAAAGCAGCCGGGCCAGACTCTGTCTGCCCATCCATCCTGAAGCACTGGGCTGATCAGCTATCTCCGGTGTTCACGGACATCTTTAACAACTCACTGGCGATTTTCCATGTGCCAGCCTGCTTCAAATCCTCCACCATCAACCGATATCCAAAAGACCAAGGGCCACACGGCTAACGGCTACAGACCCGTCACCCTCACCTCTGTGGTTCCCCCCAAGGCTGCATCCTTTCCGCTCTGTTCTTCTCCTGTACACCAACAGCTCCACGTCCAGTCATTAGTCCATCAAGCTCCTGACGTTTTGCGGATGACACCATCCTCACTGGGCTCATCTCTGATGAGGATGAGTCTGCCTACAGGTGGGAGATTGACCACCCGGTGACCTGGTGCAGCCAGAACAAAATGGACCTCAACGCTCTTAAGACAGTGGAGAGAAGGTGATTGGCTGCAAACTACCTTCCCTCCAGGCTGACCCCTAACACCCTGGACACAAACTGTTTCAGACACTTACCTGTGGCAGGAGGCTGCATTCTACCAGGATCAACACCACACACCGCAGTTTCTGTCCATCTGCTATCGGCCTCATCAACAAGGTCCGGGACACCGATTGACACTGGCTCATTATACCCTCCCTCCCTTTTTTTAGTACAGTAATACTGTAAATGACATATCATCATATTGTCCATATTCTAATCCATAATTAGTATTTTCTTCTAATATTTTTATTCTTTAATATCCTGAATGCCCCGGACCCATATCTGAGCCCTGGCACAGTGACACCACCTGTGTGGCTAAGCGAGAGTTCAGGAGAGCTGAGCGCAGGTGGAAGAAGGACAAGCTTTATGAAATCCTTATGGAAAGCTGGAGAAAATATCAAAACATTGTCAAAGCTGAGAAAACAAGGTATTTTTCTGATATTATTTTCCAAAATTTTAACAAACCACGTCTTCTTTTTAAAACTGTTGATTCTAATTTAAACTCTTCCCAATCCTCTTGCCTTTAAGCTTAATTTGAAATCTGTGAGAATTTTAAGGTTGCCGTCCTTGGAGCCCATATCTCACCCCCCGCTTTTGAGCCCGCTGTAGTTCGCTCAACTGTCTTAAACCATTTTGAGCCTTTGTCGCTTTCATTTCTCACTAAAATTGTCACTCAACTCAAACCCCTCATTCTGTCCCACAGACACTGTCCCTCCTCGTCACATTAAAGAGGTCTGGGAGACTGTTGAGCCTAATGTCAAAAAAATATATAAATAGTAGTCTTGCTTTTTCTTGCTAGTCTCTTAGTTATTTTGGGTGTGTGATTCGCGCCTCTATCTCAACCTGCTTGGGCTACTGTAATGCACTTTAAACTGGTGCTAACCAGGCCTCCCTCACACGTTCACAGTTGGTCCAAAACACAGTTGCTCGTCTTTTAACAGGAACCCATAAGCAATAATCAATACACTACCCCTGTTCTGGCCTCACTCCACTTGGTCCCTGTCCATTTTAGAATACATTTTAAGACTGTATTGTTTGTTTTTAGGTCGTTGAATGGATTACACCTCAGTATATCTCGGACCTCCTGCATGTTTATACCCCCTTCAAGGTCGCTGAGGTCCGCTGATAAGCTGCGGCTTTTTTGTCCCAAAAACCAGGCTAATAACCAGGGCCTTTTCAGCAGTAGCCCTGAAACTGCCACACACCCCACACCAAAATGTCCTCCAACCTCGAAACTTTTAAACCTCGTCTAAAATTTTACTTTTATTCCTTGGGTTTTAATCCAGCATGAGTTGCCCTGTGTTGTCTTTGTTTTGAATCACCGGCTTTGCGTTTGCTATATTGTTTGTGTCATGTGTTACTGTCAGTTTTATTTATTGGCAGTACTGCACTTTGGTAACCTTGTTTTTTTATTTTAAATGTGCTATATAAATAAAGTGGATTGGATATCTTATTGTTAATTTTCATAGTCATGATTCTTGACCTGCAGTAGACCTGCAGCTTTATGTTTCTTTACAATTCTTTATATTTCTACTATGTTTATTGTTTTGCATCAAAAATACCAAAGAAACTTCCTCGTATGTGTAACCCTACTTGGCAATAAGGCTGATTCTGAATCAGAGAATCTGCAGGCCAGTTTGTCTCAGTGCAGCAAATTCACAGTTTACACACTTTTTTTTAAAACCAGAGTTTTGTACATAACCAATATAGTTACACATTTTGTCAGGAAATCAGAGTGTATCTGTGAAGAATAATGATGTTAAGGCCATGTAAGCACTCCGTATACAGCAAGATTGCTCAACACAAATATCCCTTGTATCATTTAACAGCAACACAGAGCCGCCAGTAAATGGGAACAAAAAAGAGCAGCCTGTTAGTCTGCTTAGCATTTTAGCAGACTACACCCAGAAATCATCGATTTTACGTTGCCTTGTCACATAGCTCAAGTACATTTTGAACATGTATGTTTTCCAATCAATAATACAATCTACCTGCAGACACAAATGATATGTGCATATTTTATACTCTATACACAGTTGTTGCCATTAGATTGTGCTAATTTTGGTCCTCTCATCAACATAAAAAATATATATTCAGTTCAAAGTAATGGGAACATCCCAGACACACCCTTTGTTTTTAGGATTTAACGTCAAAGAAAGGAAGTCACGTTATTGTCACATATTATTGGCTTGGGGAAAAAAAGGAATGTTTATGGAAATAACAGAGGAAAAACTACTTTTTCTTTCAACTGTTTCAGAGTGGCAGCTGTAAAACCACTATCTTCAAATCCCAATCAGGCTAAAATGCATGCAGGAGGTTTGAACACAAATGAGGGAGCCACAGATGTTTCTGAATGCTATAAAACCACTAAATCCTCTACAGCTGAAGACATTTTGCTAAGATGAGGTTGAAAGTGTAGAGAATTACAGGTCCTGGAACCAGAGTTATATTTGTGCCTATTTTTACTCACTCTGCAGAGATCAATTAAGTGTGAAGACAAAGTCCAACATGGTATTAGCACATCTCTGTTTCACTGCCTGTGGAACAACAGTGGAGGCGGGGGTGTCTTTTCCTTTAGTCTACTGCATTCCAGCACAAGCTATAAACATGGAAACTGCTTGCTGGTATAGGCACATCTCACCTGCAAATACTGACAGCTAAAGCTTTTAAATACTGAGACATGCTAAATTAAAAATTAAGGCAAATAGATCCTTTTTGCTATGGTGTTGACAGGGGAATATTAAGTATAATAAAGCCTGAGTACACTTAGCAGCTGAACAAAAGAGAGCAGAGACAGTGTCAAAATGCACTTAGTTAAGTTTTGCATTATTCAAGTTTGTCCAAGCGCAAACCCTAAGGTCCCTGTTGGCAAGACAACTCTTGACATGCAGTACGGAAGAAAAATCTGCTAACAGTCAGCATGACTTCTCATTGTCAGCTGGATTTGAAGAAGAACAAGGCCAGTGACTTGTAGTGTGTAGCTCAGAACAGGCCTGGTGAGTCCCAGTGGATTCCTCTGGCTCTGGCAGAGTTTAAATTGCTATCTATAGCCACCAGCATGCCTTGAAACAGACTAAACAGATGTTTAGTGCATTCTTGCCTGCTCTGTCTTTCTCATGCACACATGTATACAAAGTTTTGCAAATAATGGCATATACCTCTTTAAAATGCTGTCATGGATTCACAGGAGCGGTTTTTACAGCACTACGCTGCTCTATCCCCATGCTAATTCATTGGCGCATCCCTAGCAATGCTGCTAGTATTATCAATGTGTTTAAACCTAACTCACCTCCGCATGGACTCCATTTTCTGGGAATAAAATCACTCTGAAGGCAGTTTGGTAATAGCTGCCGCTTGATTTTAACACAGAAAATCTGATTTTGTGGCAGTTCACAGACGTGTATTTGTGTTTGTGAGTGTGCAATCATGCACACGCACCTTGTAAGAACATTCATTAATTTTAATTCCACTGCACTGTGAAGCAGTGAACCACAGAAGTTTTTTCGAAAGAGTACTGAGAATGAAAATCAAACTAAATGATTTGTTAAGGTAGATATTTTTGGTCGGTATGGATGTGTGTGGGCATTGTACAAACGTATCACATTTCTCTTTTGATATTTTTGGCTTAAGACAAGTTTTGCTCTGTGTTTCACTAAATAAAGCACGAATGCAACGTGGACTAATGTTTCTATGTGACTCTAGAGTTATGTGTAAAAAAAAACCTTGTGAAATGTGAATTATATTCAAGGTATGCCGACAACATCAGCATTCATCTGCATTATTTCTTGAAGACAAAAGAGGAAAATTGCAGAGGAAAAACAGCATAAATATTGGCTATAACAACATAAATCTGATTAGTGCAGAGTGGAATGTGGGTGTAGTGGGAGTGTCCCAATTCTCACACCAGGACAGTATAAAATCATCAGACTTAGTCAGAATTAGTGAAGGATGGAACAAAGGGTATCAGAAATATCAGAGATATTATAAGGCAGAAAAAAGGCAGTCAAACGTCTTAATGAGTGGAATATATACCATGGGGTCAGAGCATCTAAGCTGAGCCCTATGGGTACAGCACTTATCTGTCTGGTGCAAGGTAAGTGCCCGCCGCAATTAGCCTTGCAGTGTGATGTATTATGAACAGAGCTAAGCACTGTAGGGCCTTGGAGGGTTGGTGGTGGGAGGACAACATCCAGGGAATGAAGGGTGCTGCAATGTCTCTGGGGAGCGAGAGATCACTGGCTTTCACTGCTCATGAATGGCTTCCTCCCTTTCTATCGTTCCCTCCATCCATCTCTCGCTAAGCCAAATGATAGACCATCATTGGCACATCCCTGAGTAGAGCAGCCCTTTTCTTCCTGATTATTTTGGATCATTACAGACCAGGCTAATTAGCAGTTGTTAGTCTGCAGCTAAGTGCAGCAGACCCCGCCTCCAACACACACACACACACACACGCACACACACACACACACGCACACAAACACACACGTGCACAACCTCCATTTCACAAGCTAAGGTAATGGTAGATGCTTTAGAAAAGACAAGATAAAAGGTAGGTGAGAAGGTTGAAGTTTGAAGTTAGATTTATACAATAATGATTGTTTGACCTTTGAGGAACGGAGGAATCAGCTAATAGACACATCATAAAATGTTGGAACATGGTAGCAGCACCATTCGATGTGTGAGGATAAGTATTATTGCTATTGGAAAATGATAGCTGTGAAACTTGTTTGTTTTGTGCAACGTTTGTAAAAAAACGTATGGTGACCTTTTGGTCATGTTGACTTTACACTTACAAACAATGCTAGCTAGCTAGCATCACATGTATGGGTGAAGGCGAAGTGGCCTGCATTTATTGCCCATTAGCTAGTTTTCTCAAATTAATATAATGTTTTTCATCTTAAATGTGGTAACAAAAACCTGAATTGTTGAAGTTAGGCATACTTGTATACATTTTTGTATAGGTTGCTTTCTGTTTTGTCACTGTTTTTGGACTAGTACCGAGTATAGGCTCTGAAGCAAACTCATCTTTTCTCCCAAGTGCTGCATAAAACAACTTCCCTGCAGTGGAGCTGCACAATTATTCGATAAGTTATAGAAATTGCAACATGGCCAAGTGCAATATCCAAATCGCAGAAGCTGCTGTCACTGCAGAGATGCCCTGGCCTACAAATCTTGTTCTCCAGATGTATGAAAACATGTTTGTTTGATACAGCTCCCAACAAACGTCACATAAGTATGCACTTTATCCGCATTAAGTTGTTTCAGAACAGATCATCGCCTGCAACTACTGTGAAAGATTCTCCCAACGCTGCAGGTGTTAAGCACAGCCCTGTCATTACCCAGCTGCCTTTTACCCTCCCTCCTGCTTCAGTCCACCCTCCTCTTTTGTCCCTCCTGTCTGCTTCAAACCAAGTTTTAAAGACTGAATGAGTGCTTTGATCCAGCCCTAATCCCTAGCCTCGCTGCTTGAGAAATTTACAGTTGGGAGCAAATTGACTGACAGTTCATAATCCCCTTCTTTGGCATGCACTAGCACACACACACACACACACACACACACACACACACATACACACACACACACACACACACACACACACACTTCAGTACCTGCCTTGTCCTCAACCCCATTAATCAAAATCAAAAGTGCTGCGCAAAACAACGAGGCCTTTCTTAGGTATGAGGTTTAAGGCAGCTGGACATCAGGCAAGGTGGGGAGAGGAGAGCGATAAGGCAGCACTCTCTGTGTTCGCTTTGGTCTTTTGTAATGAAAAGTAGACCTGACTACATACTATCTCGTCACACGTATCAGGACATGAATAGACGCATACACACTTCATTTCATTTTTCTGTTAGGAGATGTGTTTGGAAGGGGATGCAGGAGGTCTCCTTATCTAAACAAAGTCCTTAAAATTTCCTAATATACCTCTTGCCCCCACGTACCAAAATTGTGGAATTTTAGACATTTGAAGCGGAATTAATAAACAATAACGTTGTCAATATATCAGAACGATTATTTTTAAGCCTAAACTATAATACAGCTGAAATACAACAAGCCAGCAGTATCTGGGATTAAAAATAAAGGACTCAAAATGGACCATAGACCTCTTTTGTTTGGACCGTGGACATGAACCGGAATGCCAGGGAGAAAATGGCCTTGACTTGGTGTTTCATATTCAGGCAGAGTAGGGGAATAAAAAAAAAAAATCAGCACTCCTTTGCTACAAATCATCATGGTCCAACATACCAGGATTGGAAGCACAGGGACAACAGCAGGACTGGAGGCCGTGAATGTTTTGAGTGCTTTCATTCCTCCATCAGCTACTATTGTTTGAGATCAGATTCCACTGCCAAACAACTCTTGGCATACTCAAAGTAAAGAACACAGGCTTCAGGCATGGCGATTTGATCAACCTCGTTTGATGAGTTGTTTGTACACAATTTGTGCCGAAGAAAGTCTAGTGAGAAAAGCTTACCGTTATCATTAGGTATTTGCGCTGCAGTCTCATATTTACTGTTTTTGGCCATCTTGCCTTGTCATTAGCATTGTGTTGTGTGCATGGTTATCTTCTCAAAAGTAGTTCAGAAAATGTAATTAAATACAGAGCTATTCAGGCATTGTGCTTCGTCCTCTGCTTTGTCTGGTTGATGTTCCAGTGTCATTTTTAGATATATATATATACTGTGTATATATGTATAGATTATTGTGGCACTATTTTCTCTCCTGCTGTTCCCACCATCCCTTTAGCCCGAGGAAAGAAACAATGTTAAAGTGAGGAAAAACAGCCCTTTAGCATTCTGCCTGAGCTGAAAAGGTGCTGTGTAGTTTGCTGGCAAAGGCAGAACATTGGCTATGCAAATATAGAGTGTACAAACACACGCGCGCACATACATTCGGCTGGAAGATAAAATGTTGAACAGGTGGCTGGGAGACTTTTCTCTCTGTGTTTCTCTCCCTCCAGTCCAAATGGATAGGATAGGTTATGGAGGTCAAACAAATGGGGGGGGGGGGGGGGGGGGGGGCGCCCAACCACCCCCTTGTCTTTTGGCGCCCCGCTCCGCCCCACACACCAACACCCCAACCCCACCAACCGTCCCTTACC
>CM022491.1:21104016-21125444 GCA_011952105.1 Coreoperca whiteheadi | reverse complement strand
GGGGGGTGTGTGGGTGTTGCGGGGGTGGTGAGGGGGGGGGAGGGGTGGGGGGGGGGGTGGGGGTGGGTGGGGGTGGGGGGGGGGGGGGGGGGGTGGGGTCTTCCTGACAGCCGCTTTTGTCATTACCATGCTACCTGGTACCAGACACTATGATCCACAACTCCATGGAATGGACTGTATGGTCCATTTTTCTCTGTTTATGAAAAAAGCCTTCTTACTGACCTTTCATGTTCATCTCTCCTTATTGCTCACATGCATCTGTAAGCATGGCTATTTATTTTTTCACCCATGACAGAGAGAACGAGAGGTTGATTAAAGGACACCCATGGGTAGAAGTAAAGCCCGAGCGAAAGGAGAATGTTGTTAAAAACCAATTGACCCAAGTATAAAATGGTAGGATGGAGACGATGAGACGATGAGAAGTGGCAGACGTTTATAAAATAGCACAGGGTCACACATAGACCTGCAATTTCTAACTTTAGTAGAAGCAATAAAAATTCAAGTGTCATGTGATTTTAGCATTTGGGCATTAAAGGCTTCTGAGAATATTTTGGGGTTTTATAAATTACAAATGACAGATTTGTCATGAGCTGCCAGATGCTTCTTTTGCAGTACCGCCAACTGCACTCAAAAGATAACTTTTCTGTTTCAACCTCGGGAAAAATAAGACAGAAAAAAGCAAATAGACTACGTTTATTTCTTGAAATGTTTCACATAGACCCATTTTATATAAAAACATTTGAGCATTTTAAAACATAAAATGTTTTATATACCTTTAATATAAACATTATAACAATTTGATCTGAATTATAATCGATCTTATTTGTCCTCCAGCTGTCTTACCTTTACATTCCATTGACCATATTTCATAATGTATTGTTTGTGACTTTCATCCTCCAATGAACAAGAACAAGGTTTGTTTTTGTGTGGTTTGACCCATCCTGGGAAAAACTCTTTTTAAAGGCTGCATATTCAGCCACTGTTCAACACTGATTACTCATTTTCTGAGACAAACGCCATATGGGAGCGATTCTGTTCGTGCTGACGTTCTCGATTTTCACAGAGTTCACTGTTCTTAAATCACGTGAAATGGGCACGTCAGTGCACAGTCTTCTTGCGTTTTGGAACAATCTGAAAGAGATCTCAGTCTCATTTTGATGCTGTGTTGAGAACCTCAGCCACTCCTTCTCCTTCAGCCTCACTTTGGGGACCATATGTTATTACTGGTCTACTCCCAAAGTGAAACACACACACTTCATATAAACTTCCTGATCAGCTGCAACTTGGCCTCTGTGTGCCCCTATATGTGGTGCCCTGTAGTGGGAGGTGGAGATGGACAATTGGGGCTAATTCATTATATAGAAAAATGCCCTCTGTTCCTTCAGCCGGCTATAGAGGCACCAGCATGTCTGCAGTGCAACATTTTGCTCATCAGCAGAGACGGACACAAACATAAGGCCGTCTTGTTAAAAAAAAAAAAAAAAAACCTGAGTGCCTTTCATTACTTACTAATCACCTAATTTGCCAAAAAACAATGGGCACTGCGAGCATTTGTTTTCCGGGCTCAGGAGACAGTCTGAGAGACGAGTACAGCAATTAAGAGTGAGGACAAAATGTTGGCCTCCAGCAGATGCATGTTAGTGTTCATGCATAAGGCATGCACTTGCCAGTTGAGGAAAGTGAATTACACAGCTGCCTCCTCAGCAGAGGTCCATTACCAGAAACAAAGTGAGAGTCAACTCGTGGCAGCTCTCCACGTTTATCAGAGGGGATATTAATGGACACGGCTTGTCAAGTGATGCTCTCCAGCAAAAAGGTTAAAAAAAAAATCCGTCAGCAGCTAAATGCTCGGGCACTCCACGCTTGGCTGATATGGAGGAAAGAGACGCTAAACAGAGCTGTGAATGGGCGCTTTATCACGACGAGGTCTGTGGATGGTTATCTAGAAACGACAAATCCACCATAGGAATCCTATCAATCCATGGGAACAGGCCTATCTTAGCCTTATCTGGGACTATGTAGATACCAAAAGGATTAAGATGTTATCCATCACACACCATGGAAAGGGTTTTATACAAACGCTGTTTGAAGGATGCTGATATTTAAGAGGAAATCTCTAAAGCAACTCTAGGCCTGATTGAACTTTTGGCTCAGCTATAGTGGACTGTACAACTAAAAACGTGCCTGTTTGTCACTTTTTAAAGAAATATATCACCTTCTTTGTTTTTAAGAAGTGTTATACAAACAAACCAGCCATTAAGAGGAGATGATGTAGGATTGTTCTGGGTTGAGGTTTCCAGGTGTTAAAGGTCAAGTGTGCATGAGGCTCCACTCATATTTCATCCTCTTTGCATTGGCTACATCCATTGCCTCGCTCTGCCAGAAATGACAACAAGGCAGGAGTAATAAACCTTAATTATCTCCTGGCTTCAAAATGACAAGAAGGAAATAATGGGTGACCTCATGCTCCCTCCATACACCATTACTAACAACTGGAGATTCCACTTAGGGAGTATTTGCCTTTGTGCCTTTTTTAAAAGGTAAAAGCCCTGCTTTACAACGCTTACCCTGTCTAAAAAACAGCACAATTTCAATTTGTAACATTAAAAAATCGAATTATTTTGGAAGCCGATATATTGTATCATGCGTGCTGAGAGCCATAACAAGGGGTTCAAAATATTCACGCGGCAGTCTTTTTTTTTTTCATGGTATCGAAGGGGTCTTAACTGAATAAGTGTCTTAAGATGGCCCGACTGAATGCTCAAGGTAGCAGAGAATACAGATCAAAATATCAATATCAAAATATGACTTCAATTTAAGATAGCAGATAGAGGATCAAACAAATGTCAAGACTGAAAGCTTTTAGATTCCTCATCACAGTGTAAACACAATATAGGCAAACAATGAAAGAGCAGCTAAATGTTAGCTGGATGCAATTTGTGATGATTGTTGTTAACTTTACACATGTTTCGTTCTTTAGCTCTCATCCACTTGCTGGCTTTAACCCTGATTATACAGGCGTACAAGCGCGTGAATTTAAAGTCCCAGGTCTGAAACGGGACAAAGGCCAACCAGTGGGGGTTTTAGCTGAAGAGGTAGAAAAACGATCTTTAGCTACGTGACATGTAAGATGTAACACAGTAGGGACTCGAATAACACCGCTTGCATGGCAGGAATGTAGCGGTGCGTATTTTTCGGGTTTTCAGGCTGGGAGTTAAGGATGAAACAATGACAGAAAATCAACAGCTGTGCTGACAGAGATGTATTCTGCTCTAAAAGATGTACCCTCAAGGTGACGGCACCAATTTATACATTGCCAACAGCAGATTAAGGGGAAATTATTTCCTCTGCAATGATTTGACAGGCAGAGGGGATTTAAGGACTCGGTGTCAGCTGCTAATAAGAGTTAGTTTGTTGACGTGAATTTCTAATGGTAATTCAATCAATCCACAACTGACAGACTGGGCTCAAAACGGGCCTACAGAGCTTTCTAATGGGTTATTATGATATCATAATTTTATGAGTCCTGCATAAAACTGCTGTGGATGACCACTTGAGTCCAAGCATTGAATCATAATTACAACTTTATCCGTAAAGATCTATCCTTCGTATCCTCCCATTTCTTGCATTTCCTCTTCTTTTTCTTTTTCCTTCTTCATTTCTCCCAGCCTCTGTTAGACTTCTCGTTTCTTTCACTATCCTCCTACCACTTTTATTCTATCCCCTCCTTCGACGGGAGAACATCTAATTAATGTCCCAACTGTAATGTGCAACAGACATCAACTGAGCATTTAAAGTCAGTAAGTGTGAGGATGAAATGAGGTGTCTCACAGCCTGAGTAAAGAAGCTGCTCTGTATTCTGGTGGAGCGGCGGCAGAGACTTCTGTCTCACTTGCCAGAAGACAGCAGGGTGACCAGGCTGTGGTTGGGGTGGGTATTGTCTTTTACAATCCTTTGGCATTTATATCTGTTATATCTGTTAGATACTCCCACTCTCAGTGCACAACTGCTGAATGCACACAAGGCACGACAATTCTGAAGCTGCTGTTTGTTTTGTACTGGAAGGTCCCTGTAGTTTGTCTACCTATAATGTCCACAGTGTCTCAAACTAACTCACACACAAACTGTGTATTCTTAAATAAACATCCCACAAAGAGGGTATGGTTTTGGGTTGAGTGGGGTGTGTTTCTTGGTTTTGTGGAGTTTTATTTTGTATAAGTCTGTTTTCTGGGATGTGTAGAGTTCTGTATGGTTTGGGGTATTGTAGAGTTAATTTATTCTGAAAATGTCTGTCTTGGGTTTTGGTTCTGTCAGTTCCTGTTTGGTAAATAGGTTGTTCCCTCATGTCTGTCAGTTTTGCTTCGCCTTACTGATTACTGATTGTTTACACCCGTGTCTTTCAGTTCACCTGTGTCTTGTTGGCGCCCCTTCCAAAGTGTATTTAGTCTTTGTGTTTCCTTGTCTCTGTGTCAGCCTGTTGTTATAATCTCCCCTGATGTGTTGGTTCTGTCTGCCTGTCGAAGTCTCTGGATTATACCTGCTACCTTGGTTAATCTGCCTGCTGGTAACTGAAATAAATACTCCGCTCACTCTCTAAACTGCCTGCATTTGAGTCCTCCTCCCCTGTTGCCAACACCAGCTCATAAGAAACAAGATTACGTTCAGTTGTAACTGAAAACTTTCTCAATCAAAAACAATTGTCATTGACCTTGTTGTTTTCCCCTCTATCTGCTACCAGGCAGGTGATAGAAAAAACGTTTGAAGAAGCTGTCACTTTTTGTGGAGCCAATCAGGAAAACAGGCAGCCAATGGAGTTTCCATGGAGTCACTCTTTGGCTTTAATGGGATTGGTTAGAACGCTTAGAAAGCAAGACAGGGTTCTAGAGTGCATAGACACTATGACCTTTACTGATATCTAAGTCAAAAATATGACTATGAAAAAGATTATCTGAGCAGATAAATATTCAATGAATAGATATAGTCTTTTTGTTTTTAGATTCTGAGTCTATATATAATGATCTAATTCTCTGGCCAATTTTCAATACCATTACATTATCATTACAGTATCATTTCATTTTCATTTCAAATCAATAAACCCACTACAATGCCACAAGAGATTAAAGTGTTATTTCATTGAAAATACACCAATGATTATAGTTTACTTGAGGTGTTAAAAGACATGAAATAAACATGAGAGGCTGTCTGTTCCAGAGGGAACCTTTAAAATGCCCAGCATTGTTTCCAGATTCACAGCTAGAAACTGTTTCCGAGGTTTCACACCACAACTAAATACCGGGCTGCGTATTACACACTGAAGTGTATATAATTGCCACATACTTTAAATGACACAAGTTGTGATCAGAAATTGGACCTTGGATGTTCTCTGCAGCAGGTTTGGGGATAGTATCTTCTCAGATAAATCAATTAAAAAGAGTGATAAATACCTCATCTCTCTCCCCATTGTCCTATCTACGTCTCCACTGTCCCTATCACATATAGGAAAAGTGCAGAAAAACAACCTAAATAAAAGGTAACAAGCTAAAAATGTTCAATGAACGCCACTAAGGTAATGTAACTTCACACCCATAGAAATATATTCCATCTATTTTCTTTTGGTCTGGAGGTCTATGTATTAACGCTGCTATTTGTATTTTCATTTATGCAGTATCCATTTTTGTATTGACAGGGAATTGTGCATTACCAGGTGGAACTGTACTCACATAATCTACAGCCTGCTCCAGCCCTGGTTTGACGTTCCCACTCGCAGCAAAGACTCATTCTAATTGTTCAAATGTATATGAACTGAGAAACTGGAGCTGGGGTATACTCCCTTTTGCATTCTCTCTCTTCAGTCTTCCAAAGACGAGTTAGAATTTTGCCCTTGAGCACTCAACCACCGTTTTCTTTCTATGATCAGCTCCCTAAGGATTCTGCAAGTTTTAACTTGACCAAAAAAATCTTAAAGTACAGACTGTTCTGCTCAATATGACCGGCTTATACACAAAATGACTTCCTTCAGGTTGCCACATACAGTACGGCCAGAATTTATGTTGTGACTAAGTTTGTATTTGGAGCAAATATGTACAGTATTCAAATAAGACTGAGATGGAATTAGCGCCCCAGGATATGTATTTATTTTGCACACGACTTACTAAATACAGTGAGCATCAAAACTGGCTAGTCAGGCAAGTCAACAAGCTTATCATGGCAACATCAGTCTTCTTGACTGCACAAAACCATCTCTCTTCAAAGGTGCATGTCACGGATCAAGCCTCGAGAGTGAAAGAGAGGTAGAGAGGGAGAAGAAAGCTGAAAAGCCTCAAGTTATCTGTCTTGCATGTTGGGCTTATTTGCATATCACAGTTCTTTCCTTCTTCTGGGGATGGAAGCAATCCGTTCTAACTTTAAATATTTAAAATGACAGTTCTGTCACCATCCTGCTGAGGGCAATACCACTGCAGTTCTGAAGAAGATACACACACGGTAGATAATGTAAAAAGAAACAAACTCAATGAACAAGCCATGATCACACCATTTATGCCACAGATGGGATGGACAACTTGACAGATAAGTTGATCCATGTCTCAACAAAACACCCTTGAGTTTCTGAAGCGTAAATTATTGATGGGTCTAAACAAAAAATCAGCATTTTTTTCCTCTTCAAGCTGAAAATGGCTTGAGCAAATCTTTGAATCCTTTCGGAGAAATAACCTATTCTGTTATTTAGGTATGAGGATGCGTTGCAGAAACAACAAATGTAGGCACGTGCTCACGCTCCTGGATTGAATAATCCCCATGAAAAATAGACAAGAGACACAGGAATGGCTGACCTTTGCACTATAGCTGTGTGGGTTGCCGTATAAATGAGGAAAGGATGCCTTTTCTCTCACAGCCTTATCTTCTCCTTGGGTGGCCACAGCAGCATGCAGCAAAACTGTACCATCGGTTTCAGTATCAGCCAACTTTGTAACTAAAGTGTCCCTTGAAACAGAAATCCCACCCTTTCTTATCAGTGGTAAACATGCTTGGAAAAACCTTGTAGCAGCGTTCAGCAATAGAATTTCAAGGTACATGGTGAGAACAGAAACCTCAGAGAGACTGACTCACGAGCTGCTGCTGTTGCTACACACTAATGTTGCGTGCGTTGTTTCAAAGAGATGGCATGCCAGGATGAAATACCTGAATGCTGAGACTATCCTGAGAGACAACTTGGTGGTGGTGGGTGTAATCTCTGACTGGTCCCTAGGAGATCCCCTAGGTATTTCCTCAATAAGGCCAAAAGAGGCAGAACTTCAAGTGGTTCCCATCCAGTCCCAAAGTAAAAATTAGACCTTAATACTTCTGGATTCAGCAGAGAACAACAGGGTACAACAGGTCTACTCTTGCTTTGGCCTGACTCTAGCCTGTAGCAGAACAGTAAACTACAACATTACGTTAAGACTCAGCCCTACTCTAAGCAGTGATTCATGCATAAACACTAGATCTTAGACATAAACAATTTCAGACATAAACGTTAGGAGTGACAGATACTGTAAAACAAGCATGTTCATATTTCCTTCGTCAAATGATCTAAAAAGTCCCTACTATAATAAACCAAATGGTTTCAAATGGTTTGCCATTGGCAACCATTTTGAAAAACTGGCAACCAATTCTTGGCCTATGGATGGGATGGGAATCAAGAACCGGTTCCAGTTCAGAATCGCTTCTAAATTGTCCGATCCATCAGAAACGTACGCTTCGGAGCTGATCAGTATCTTTAATCGATATCGCGCTAGTTTTTCTCCTCTCCTCTGTCTGCTCCCTAACATAACACAACATAACTCGTTATGTTACGTAAAGCTGAAATTCAACTCTGGTGTTCTTGAGAGATGCAGTGACTTAAAACAGTGAGTAAGAAAAAGTATATATAATGTAATTTTGTTAAGCTAAGAGTAGAAGAAAGGTCTGCTAGCTGCTAGGCTAATTTACGCAGTGCAAAATGCCATAGGCTTAAGCTAATAATGATGACTATTGGCAAGTCAATTGCCCCCCCAAACCCAGTCTCCAACCTTGCACCAACCCTTGCCCTTGTAACTTGTTGATTGTTGGACATGTCCAGTGGGACTGGTTAATAATTGGGTGCATGTAAAGAGAAGTGGAGCGAAAAAAAAGAGGAGGAAGGGACTGAGGTGGAAATGTTGAAAGTTACAAATTCAAAGAGAAGGAGGAAAGCAACTTTCTACAAAGTTCTCCCTAAGACCCAACCTAGTTGGGTGAATTAAGCACAAGCCCAGAAAAATAGAACTGCAAAGTTTGTGACACTGTATTTCTCCTGTCAGAAAAAAGCCTGTCCGTGATATGGCAGAGTGATGCAGAATAAGCAAGAGAAACAAGGACTAGTCAGAAAAGGGGAAAAGAACACCCACAGCTAGCAAAGTAGCTTCACTGAGACAAGCCCATGGCAGTAAACACAGCTTTAAGACAAGCATAATGCCAGGGTTTACTGTGGGTCTTAGCACGATTCAAAGAAATAATCGCTCAATTACTGCATAGACTTGGTAAACAGTGTAGCTCCAGCAGAGAAATGTCTAAACAAAATGCCAAACAAATTTTTGATGGTAGGGTGTGTAGGGAAACCATTTCCAATTCCCTTAGCCTCATTTTTAACAAAGCCCAGCAATGAGGTAGGCATACTTTGATGATTGAAAATCAATTGTACCATGGAACTCTTATCTTAATGTTGGTGGGTGTGTTCAAGATTAAGACCTTAAGTCCTGTAATTTTCTTCTGGTGCTAGGTGTTCCAGTTTGAAGTGCTTGTTGTTGCAATGACTGTTTGCAAAAAAGGAACGTTTCCAAAAATAACACATTCCAAAGCGAGCGTGAATGCTTCGTTGAAAGAGAGCAGCACTCAATTTCCGATTTATTATTTTAATATGATGCACGCTAGTTAAAACATTAATATTAAAAACATTCAGCCACAGCTTCAAACATTCACATCAACTGCTGTCAACATTTTACACTTCCCCATATTTCAAAGCTGCAGCTTATTCGGCCAAAACTACACAAACAAAACACTGCAGTATATAGCAGCCAACACAGGAGTCCTGATTTTAAGACTATTCCACCAGCACATAAACATACCACAATAGTAAGTTATGGAAGAAGAGAAGGGGCTAATTGTCTCAATTATAACATCCAGGGGTGCCTTCTATTACAATATGTTGTAATTAGTAGCACCTTTTCCAAATGTCCACTTTGTTCTCTTTAGGGCTACACGTATTTGTGTCATCAGATCAGAGGGAGAGAAAAACCCTTCCTCTTCAAGTATTTAATGCTTAATAAATACAGATCTTAATGTTCTACAGCATAGCAGTGGCAGACTTCAAAGCTAAAATGCAGTGGTAATCCCCTTAAAATGTATTAATTTGACACTCATGCAGATTGTGTGAACATGAGGATGAGACCGGGCAGCATTCCTGCTTCGCAGCACTGAAACCTGAGCTGCTCCACAGCGCTAGAGATGTACAACTAATGTCATGTGTGAAGCATCATGTTGTACCACTAACAAGTTTTCTCAAGCACAGAGGTGGCGGTCAGTTTTAAAGCCACAAACCTTGGCTTTGGGCTGCATAAGGTTTAGAATTACCAACAGAAACAGCATGCTGCAGGGATAACAGTAAAATACACCAGCAAGATTTTAAGGGAAAGGAAAGGACGGAACTGTATAAACATCACAAATCTTGTCTTACAGACTGCAAAATGCCTCATGAATTCAACTGAATAATTACATTTTGAAAACATTTTGTGAGATTGTAATATTAAGATTCTATATGACTTCAATGACTATCTGAAATTGATTTCTGACATTGCTCTGTGTTTTGCTTTAAAACCTTGTAGAGGTTAAATATTTCAAAATATAGAACAGTACAGTTTTCTCCTGGTGGGGTGACAAATCTTTCACGTTCAATATCTCACAACTGTGCTCGGCTAAGTTAGAATGTTACAGATAGGAGCTCACAATTTGTCCACACTGACAGTAGAGCAATTTGAAAACCAAAGGAAAAAACAAACAAACCGCCCAAACCAAGACAGATCTTAAGGCCCCCCATGGTATCTGACACTTTGTTTGGTCAGGTTCCCACTGGTATACGTTTATGTAAAGACCACAATAAACCAGAAACCCAGTTAAAGGAAGATGAATTGAGGCGCGCGGCCAGCTCAGTCGGTAGAGTGCCAGCTCCACGTACGAGGCCATAGTCCTCACCGTGGTGGGCCCGGGTTCGACCCTGACCTGTGGCCGTATGTCGGCACCCATTTTCCAGTCTCTTCGCTGTCTCTATCCAATAAAAGCCCCAAAAAATATTCTAAAAAAGGAAGCTGAATCTAGGCGTTCCTCCTATTGCAACCCAAGGTCAGGGCTTTCAGTTCCTCCTTTTTTAACTTCTCATGGGGCTTTCTTAACTCCATAGCACTGCTGCAGGCAAACATTAGTAACTGTGTGCATCTACATGTCTTATTCCCAGGTTGTCCCAAACTGCTGTATATACTGAGGCTGCAGCCTATGTCTTCGGAAATAAGGAGACCCCATGCATCAAGGTGTGTTTATCACTCATGTTAGACAACTACCAGAGGGCGATTTACCCCTCTCTAGTAAAACACGGAGGATACAGCACAGTGCATTTTCAGTTTTCTTCCCTTGACCTACTTGCTGTCTATTTTTGGCAGGACCGCGGCAAAGCGGAGGCCAGCCCTATAAATGCGAAAGTGTGTCTGTGATTGACTTACTGAGTGAATGAGTGAGTGATGAAGTTACACCATTGGTCGGTCGAGTGTTGGAGTTTCCCCATTGGCCACTGCTCTTTCAAAGTGAATAGGCACGGACGTTAGTTACATACCGTGACTCCAGAATCTTTGAGTACCCACTAGTGATAGCCTTCTAAGGATATCGTCCCTCGCTGGCACAGCACTGATGACTTTTAGTCGACGCCCACTTAACACGTGGCTCCCACTTCGTCTTACCTTGTGTATAAGTTTAGCTGAGACTGAACAATCGGCTCCCAAAATAGCTTTTTCTTCAGCTAGTTATAAGAACCAGTGGGGCCCATACCTCAGATGGCTGCACCTACACTCAGAATCTGGAGATACTGTAAGCAACTAACGTACCTACTTCGTGTAGGATTCGCCATCGATGGCTATCTCTAGTGGGATAAGGGCGAAGCAGGATGTGGTCCATCCCCCACTGGGTCCGTCCGGTACCCACAAGCACAAACCCACACCCGCGTCACGAGAAATCAATAACCCGTCCTTACCTCGCCAATGCATTGTCACAATGCATCATACGCGCACAGATGGCACAGAGCTAGTACAATCCCTGACATTCGCCATGAGCGAATAAAACTGCCGTGAGAAGTGGAGACGATGGTTACACCCCAACAGTCCAGCATTGAGCAGAGTAGGCAGTAAACAGCTCCTGCACCTCAAATAACAATTAGTTTGACAAAACACAGTGAGTCATCGAATAACTAGAGACATCCCGCAGACCGAACCGAGCGAAAGAGCATTAGAGATAATTAGAATAGTTAGAATTATAATTTGAATAAGTTATCTGTCAAATCAAACATCTTAACATATGAATGGAAGGTATTGTTCTTGCAACTGCATTTATAACATTTTTGGACTCAAAAGTAACTTAACCATTTCATGTGATATTCTACTTCAGTATAGTATTGAATATATTCGAATATCAATTAATGTGCAATACAGCAGGTGACCATATCGTCATATTTTAGGTTTCAGTGTTTCCACTGATCACCACTGAGGGGTAGTTATGTTACTTCTGTCAGCTATTAAGTGTGTAAATAAGCTCAGGTTGCAGTATAATAGTTACGGAAAGGCTGTGTGTTGTGCTTGCCAGTACAGAAAATAAACAAAAAGTCCCTGTTTATGTAACGTCACTACAGCATCTTCTACTCTTCACAGCAGAGTTGGTCCCGACTCTGAAAAGCTAGCTAGTTAGCAGCCACGAGAGAAAACGCAATCAGTCATCTGATCGCTCTGATTACTCTACAGAGCCAAAACGTATTTGGGAGACCTCTGGTTTTAGGCTATTTTAATTGACTTTAGTCTGACTTGTAGCTGCTAACCAGCTAGCTGTTTACAGTCTGGACCAACTCTGCTGTTAAGAGTACAACAAGACACAGTATTAACATTACATGAACTTTTTTTATTTTCTGTGGCAGCAAACGCAACCCACAGCCTTTCAGTAACTATTATAACTGTAGGTCCAACTTTAGGTCCATTACGCAAAGAGTAACTAAACCCCAAAGTTTTGGCTGAAGTGCCTCTACCCTGGAAATTCAAAAAATGCCTCTAGAATGTGAAAAAGTATCAACAAGGACAGCGCTGGGAGGGGGCGCGATTGGATAGACCTACAACCAATCAGAGCAACAAAACATGTGACGTTACCTAGCGCTGAGCAACGGGGCGGTACTTTCCAGATGGAGAAAAAATGGAGGCCTGGTCACAAACTTTTCAAAATGACAGCTAAACAGTAAAATGTGTTTCTGAACACATTTGGAAGTAGGCAAGTAGGCAATGCAGTAACAGAATCTGAGTTTGATCTGAATTTTATCAGTCTGCAGACTGGATGCAGGCCCAAATTCTAAGTATGTAAGTATTATAGCAACATTTATTTGAAGTACTCAGTAAAATGGTCCCTGTCAGTGTTTTACCATTATGGGCTGTATGTTTCTGGATTAATATTACTGCTGCGTTAATGTGCATGTTGCATTTTACTGCTGTGGATGTGTAAGCTTGAGCTAATTTTAACTACTTTACATACTGTTGGATAGGTTTATCTACAGCAATGCATCATATTCCACAAGATCATCATGTTATTTTAAAGAAAATGTGTATATCAAGAATATGTATAATACGTATAATAGAATATAGAATAATAGACTAATAAGGGCAGGATAGCCTACAATTACTACCACTGACTATCCCTGGTCCAGCCATATATTAGGTTTCGACCTAGTCCTGTTTACTTTGCTTTATCTTAAGGATTTTTTTTCTGAGGAATTATACAATTCTAAGATTTGTCACTCACACAGGGACCTTGTAAAAAAAACAACAACAACAAAAACAGCCACTTTGGACTCAACATTCTCCTCCACACAAATTGCTGTGCTAATTTCTCAAAGATTCAAATCCAGAGTGTGGCTATACCTGTTTTCTGTACAAGCCAAAAACTAAGACAAAGTACAGAACGAAGTAAGAAATGATTCATCATGTCTTCAGCCGCATATCCTAATTAAGAGAACACGAGTTTTCCTTATTAGCTGTCGTTCCAAACCTTGCAGGCTCATTCGTGTCATTCGAGTCCAAAGCACCTCGGCTGGTAATTTAAAACATTCAAGAGCAACAGCACCATTATTTTGATCCTCACAAAGAAGCCAAGAGCTGAAGTGCTGGAGACGCGGTAGGTGGCAGACACTTTAGCTGGAAGTGGTTTAACACAAACCTGGTGATCTACAACTGTAGTGCTTTCATCAAGCATTGGGAACCTTCAAGGGAAAACAAGAGATGAGTGCTTGCTTTGTGAAGCTACTGGGACGCACCAATTAAAAGAGGCAAACAATGTCAACATGACCCACTTTCCTGTCTCCTTTTTCTTGTGCCCATGCTATCAGCCACCACTCTCTGTCAGCAAGGCAGATGTTGCGACACACACTCCACATCCCCCTGCCTGCGCAGTCTTAGTCCAAAACACAGCACTGTGCCCTCTGCCCCCCAGGCATCTTTGTACCCCACTTACATATACACTGTGTAACACAATCTTTTGGCATGCAGGGAAATACTTTTCTCAAATCCAGCTGCTTTTAAGATGATCAGGACTAGTCTGCGAACTGCCAACCTGCCTGTGCAGCAATGAAATATTGTGAAATAAAAGCTAGAGGAAGTCACAGAGCAGACGGCTTGCTGAGAAATCGAATTATCTTGACAAGAGTCGCCATCCCGGTGTCTTTCTTTAAATGCCACTGTTGTTTTTACTGGCTTAAAAATGGGTAAGATTCAGGCTGATAAAATATGCACCCTACGTAGTCAGGTTTCAGCTATCTGCATCACATGGGTTTAAAGTTTCTTATGGCAAAAATAATAAATAACACAAATAAGTATTTAATGTGCTAACTGCATCGCTTAATTTTTCGCTTAACAGAACCTAGCTGACCTGAACCTCTCAGGAATGCAGGTCAAACAACAAATCAAAGGCTCGCATCTCAAATATGAGGCGTGCTCATATTCATAAATAAGCAAGTCCGTGTGTGTACAGGAAACCTGGTACAGTCTGCTTGGCAATTAATGGGGAATGCACAATGAACTTTTAAAAACTGTCCAGCGTGGAGCACAAGTGTTTTCATATTGCTCAGTTGTACAGCATGCGTGATCACTATTGTGCTGTTCAGTCTGGATTTCATAGATTGGAGGGCCGCAGCAGTGTTCTTTTCTTTCATGGACTTGGGCTATCTTTCATCTTTCTTAGGTGCCCTGGATAAATAGCTGGCCAAATGGTCTATGACAGTAGACCAGGCTAATTTATCCCCATAAATGCATTCCGGATCCTATTCAGTTTGTTGTCATCGTCGAGACGGGACAAAATATAAACAATGCATCCGTGTCATTGATTGACGTGTGGTGCATATTGATGTGACGCGTGCCGATGCGGTCCCAAAACGACGGCGAGTTAACGACAACCGCACTGCAATGAAAGAACAGATCCATCGGCAGAGAGGAAAACACGATGCTCTGTAGTAACGGGAGACGGAAACTAACTACAAATTAGGTGGGAAGAATACAACCAACGTGAAGAGACACCTGAAGTTGCTAACTGTTAAGTCCTAATGTTGACTAAGCATATACATTTGCTAACGTTAATGGTACTGGGCAGTCGGCTATGTCAACTTGTGGCAAATTTGCTGGCAAGCCAGGTTTTTCTCACAAAAACATTTTCAGTTTGCATAAAGGAATGAATGATCCTAGTTTCCAGGCTAGCGTTGGCTGGTTTAAAGGGCCAGTATATAACATTTAAGAGCCCTGAACATGCATTACTATCTAGTCAAACTGTTGTTTCTAAGATTATACAGCGTTTTATTTGGAAGATATTTGTGTCTGATTTCTTGGCTCTAAGACCAGGTAGCAATATAAATCAACTGTTTCAGCGCAAGTGTGATTTTAATGGTAGTGAAATAGTTTAGTTTAAAGAGAGAAAACACTTTGACTAAAACTTGACTAAAATGAAATGACTTTTTGTGGACTAAAAGTAGAATAAAACTATGAAGGATAAAAATGAGTAAAATGTGACTAGTATTTCCGTCTAAAGATTAAGGCTAAATCTAAAATAGCTGCCAAAATTAACATTACATTAACTTTACTCCAGCAGTGAAGTAACTGGATGCTTTAGGGATCAATGTTAATCCTGAGACCTTCCTGAACTCGTAGTTTCAGAGCCTGAATGCAGCACCATTCTGTGCAATGTTCCCAACATGTTCACAGCTTTCATGTTGTTTTTACCGCTTGAAAGCCCTAAAATAAACTACACAACCAATTAAAATCATAAATACAAAAAAGGAAAGGATATGTGGAGTTAGTAGGGCAAATGTGATACAATCGATCCCATCACAAACAATAGATTTTGTAAACGGGCAGAAACTGCTACCCTTTTCATAAACAACAGTTGAGGAATCCTGGTTCTGATTGATTGAGCAGTGCGTGCAAAGCGGTTGTCAGACATATTACTTCAGTGAGTCAGTCATTTTCTACCGCTTGTTCCCGTTCGGGGTCGCGGGTGACTGGAGCCTATCCCAGTGGCTTCGGGCCTTGGGCGGGGTACACCCTGGACAGTGGCCAACTCGTCGCAGGGCTGACACAGAGACAGACAACCATTCACGCCCACATTCATCCACTAGGGGCAATTTAGGACACATCAATTAACCTAAACATGTCTTTGGACGGTGGGATGAAGCCAGAGAACCCGGAGAGAACCCACGGTAACACAGGGAGGACATGCAGACTCCACCCAGCGAGATCGTGTGACGTTGGTCTGGTCCGGGAATCGAGCCCACTATCTCCTTGCTGGGGGGCGGGGGCGCTGGCCTCTCTGCCACCGTGCACCCCCCCATATTACTTCATTTGTAGTCAAATTTACTACTTTTTATAATTAACACTTGAAATGATGAAGGCACTTGCAAATGACAAGGTGATATAACATGTAAACCATACTTTGGTGTTTCATTTTTACCTCTTTACTTTATATTTCATGAAATGCTTCTTTTTTTTCCCTCTCTGGGAGGCAATCTGGCTCAGTCGGGCTGAAATCTCCACAGAGTGCAGCGCCGCTCCAGACCTCCTTCGACCGAGTGGTAATAGAGCTTTTTCAAATATCTCACTTAGGTCTGTCCCCTAGGGTAGACCACCGAATGGATCGGTGTCGTCACACTCTTTTCGTTGACCACCAAATAAAAATGTAACAATCCGGATGATTCAACTTTCATTTTAATTTTCATGTGCATTCAGTACGGACTGTGGTTCCGGAGGGATTGAGGAGGTCGGTTTCTAAGAGGAAAGTCTAATAGAAGGCCCCATGCTTGTCACAGCTGAAACTCCATTAACAGCTACAGAAAGGGTGGGAGGCAAGAGGGCCCAAAAAGGTTGCAGAATGGTAAAAAAATAAAACCTTCAAGGTATTTTTATGCCCATGTGCTCAACTTCCCTCGTCAACACCATCAGCTTGAGACTTTCAAGTATTTTCGTTTTTTCACCTGTAAATGGAAGCTGAACTGCCTTTGAGGCCAAACTGTGGACCCCCAACCCCCAACCCCTAGCCTTCAAGCTTTCCTGTCATTCTCTATTACTGTCTAATGACATTCCTTAATAGGTCTTAAGTCCTCATCTAGTCCTCAGGAACAATTCTTCCATCAATTAACAGAGTATCAATCTATATCACAATTCTACAATTCAACATTATTGGGAGACACAGGAAAACAACCTCCCCAGATTCAATTAAGAACACCTGCTTTGCTCCTGTTTTGCCCATCAACAGCTGAGTCATTTATCGGAATGCAGAAGCATGACAACACAAGTTACTTAACTGCTTTCGTTCACTGCCATATTCTGGCAGCATTTCTCCACAGAGCATTTCTTGGCAAGCAAACTTAATCGAATCTTAATTTTCCTGCACATTAAACAACGCTGCCGCTCTCCCTCCGAGATCTGGGCAAACACAGCGTTATAACTTCCCGTTTTGATGCAGTCACGCTTCCCTGGACCTGTCACCATTACATCATTGCTAGATGGAAACAACTTGACACTCACCACAGGACAAAAAGTTGCAACCCACCAGTCATTCTGCGTCATGTGACAAGTGTGTGTGTGTGTGTGGACTTGGGTTTACCCCTGATCTCATTTCAGCTACTGTTGCTGCGCGTTCCTGGACATTTTCGATGAATAAGGTGCTTTTTTCGTTGGGGGAGTTGTTGAAAACTGCAGTGGGGAAAGCCCACTGTACTGCCCAACACACAAGCCAGATGTGAGGCCCCAACATTAGACACACTCCTCACCTTGACAAAAGGGACTGGTATTGCTAATCCCCACCGAGCAAATCATATATTTTCAAGATGGTTGATTCTGGTTTCTCTTCTGTCATTAGTCTCCTTTTGCTCCGTGCAGCAGTTTAACCTGTTCTATCTGCTAAAGGTGCAGTGTGCCAATTTCTTTTGCAAACACATACCTATCATTACTGCCTAAACACAAAGAGTGGCAACAGAATACAGTGTCCCCATCAACATTAACTGGGTTGTTTGAAATTCATTGAACTGTAGGTCATGGCATGGTCCTTTGTCATAGTCAGAGTCTGGACAGGCAGGCAAACATGCTGGCTCTGTGCAGTTTACTGAGACCTGATATCCTGCTATTGTAGGGAGTTATCAGTACACTATCTCCTGGATACTAGATGCTCTTGCTGCTAATGTAAAGATGCAAATATTCCATGTTACCGCTTTAAGGAAAATGAAACTTGTGATAATTCGGTATAAAAACAGGCTAGAAATGCTTTCTAAAAAAATTCAACAATATTCCTGTATGAAGTACTTGTGAGATTATGAAGTATTTAAAGCTGTTCCATGCCTCACAGGATCTCTGTAAAATATCTATTTGTGTATATGTACCCGCACTGTAGACTTAATACCATGAAGACATTTAACTATCAACATTTATTTCAACATTTCTGATTTGTGATATTATCATCATGACATTCCAAGCTGGCCCAGCTTTTAAAGATGGCCTTGCTGCTGGAGGTGAAACCCTTTTCTCTCCCAAATGTCAGCTTTTCAGAATTTAAATAAATGAATTTAGCATTCACAGTTTCGAAAAGATTTCACCAGCAGCTCATGGGAGGTGGAAGTTTCCTCACCAAAGGAGGAACCTTGTAAACCTTTAACCCCTTTCACGTGACAATAGCAAGTTGAAGGATATATAAGTGATGTGTCTGAGCAGTGGCGGCTTTCCGAATAACAGATCAAACTAAAGCCATCAGAAAGACAGAAAGATTTAGGTGGGGCTTCAAACAGACTTTGACCTTTTTAGAAACCGGCTACTGGGGTTGTTGGATGAAGGTAGTTGAAGGTAGCTGCATCCCCTCTGCCTTCACATATCCACCCCCCACGCCTCCCCTCCCTAACCATCACCGACCCCCACCAAGGTATTTTCCCTCTGGAAAAATACGTTTAACATGTTGGGGCAGATGGAGATAGCATTTCAAACCATCCCATCCCCCAAGCTAAAGCAACTTAAATTGCAACTGCATACCGCCCCTATTATCTTGTCTGGCTGCCCCGATTATCAGCAGTATTCACCCCTTTTTTTGTATTCTTTTTAAGAGAGGAATGTTCGGTTTACCTACCTAAAACATTTGGTACTTAGGTCCATTTGAAAGCACGTGCGGAATATAATTGCAGCCTGAATGGAATGAATTATAATCCGTGCACAGAAAGGATCAAAGCTCGACACCAAAAGGACCAGGTACCACGATATAATAATAATGGGGGCTGAGGCCTCTGGGAAAAATGCTGTGATTCGTATGAATAATGGGAAATTTTGAAAATTGCTAATCTTTCTGGAAAGCAGAAACATGCCCATGATTTAGTTAAAAAGGTAGCTCTACTGCTGTATTGGCCAGTGACATCCTATCACCTTGCAGTTTTAGCCAAGAAGGAGGAGAGAAAAACGCAATATTATTGCCAGTTTTAAAGACAGGAAAATGAAAGAAAAATGCAGTAGACCTAAACTATCTGGCTGAGGTTAGTGGAGCAAAGGCTATTTTTTAAGGGGACAGGACTTCAGGTCTCAATTATGGATTACTGATTGCCTTGGTGGATGTTTAAACCAAAAAAGGGGCTGCATTGGTGTTGCTTCAGGTACCGATGAGATATGAAATATGATCCAGGAAGTCCAGTTTGAGTAACAAAACCACGCGTTTGAAGGCTTATAAGACACAAAACACTTCACAGTGGTAGATATTACAATGAGACGGTTTGCAATGCTAGAAAGTTGTCACGGCGACAATCATTCTACCTTTTGTTGCAACAATTATGAGGTAAACAGTAGACAAATACGGCATTAATCTAACCAGGAATATGTGCTTGTATGTGATGCAACGCCTTGCAGAATTAGGGAGAGGGTGCATTTTGTTGTGGTTAAGTTCAGGTTCAACTTTTTTCCTGGATGTCCCTGCGTTTCTGTACGGGAGCCCTCTCCGTTGGCACCCCGGCTGTGTGGTTCCATTCAAACGTATGGAGCGGGCTGCCTTTTTTCACTGAGTGCAAACGGTAGTCTCAATAATAGAGACTCCTTCCCATCACAATGGTCCTAACTATATGAACTTAGCACTATGTGTGTGACTAGCTTTTACATTGTAATAGCCCCACAGCCAATTCTTAACTACGCACCCCTAAGTGTGTGTAAAAACATTTTATGGCAGGCCTTGGAACTCTTTTGTTATCTACAGGGGACACTAATAGTAACGTTCTAAAATCCCCAGAGGCAATTTCAAGTGGACGTAGAAATGAATGCAGAGCTAAAATGCCCCACCTTAAACCTAAAATGCTTGCTAACACAACAGGTGACCTTTGTGAATTATGTGAAAGTGCTCTTAATTCACGCGCAATTAAACACCTAATGTAAAAAATCGTTCCCTTAATATATCATTCTCCGTCACTTATGATGACTTCTCCAAACATAGGTTAACCATTCACACGTACATTACTTTTTAACAGCCACACTGTGTTGCATCCCCTCACATCTGCGCTGGCTGCTTACAGCTCTAAAGTCACCCTGAAAAGCCTCCCATGGCTTCAGACTTCTAAGTCTGAAAGTCCCTTTGAAAGCGTTCTCCCTTTGATGTGAGGAATGCTACAGATCAAGCTGGAAACTGACTTTAGCTGCTATCTACAGTGCTGGTATCTGTCATTATGTGGAGGATATGTGAGAATAAGAACGTCATCATGAATTAAATGTGCCAAAAAAGCATGCGTTCCCTCACCCTGTGGAGTTACTGATCCAGAGACAGACCAGATAGCATCAAGTGATGGAGCGGGTCCCCCTGCAACCCCCACCCGCCAACACACACACACACACACACACACACACACACACACACACACACTCAGCCAGTAGTCAGCCCACCCTCCAGCCACGCTGACAAAGAGCAGCTCTGGAAATGGCCAGTGACACAGACACAGCTCAGAGATAAAAGCTGGGAGAGAAAAAAAACATTTATTCTGATTTGTTCTGTGTAAGCGACACAAGACAATGTCAGCGGTGCCAGCGCTGGGGATTTTTAGTAAGTGTTTGAACTCTTTTAAAGCCCAGCGCTTGTTTTCGCTAGAAGAAAAAACTTCATTCACTATACTGACTAAACCACACATTCTGTTTTGGGAATGTTCATTGTTCCACACAAGCTGAAAGCATTGAGACCTTGAGAGGGAAAACGTGGAAGAACCCCTGACTTGAATGACAAAAGTCATTAAACGTGTGTGACAGTGTTGTTTCTAGCTTCTTCTTGGCCCATTCAAACACACAGCCAATAATAAACACACACACACACACACACACACACATAAACAGAGGCTTGGATTACAACTGACAACAACTGCATCCCTAAATACAAACAAATGATCTGATAACAGCCACCTCGCCCCAGGATCCCAGGGTTCAAATCCAGCTTCATGACAGGCAGTGCTGCTCTACAGAGGGCAGGGCGGGGCGGGGCAGGGCACGGCGGGGGGGCGGGGGCGCTGGCCTCTCTGCCACCGTGCACCCCCCCATATTACTTCATTTGTAGTCAAATTTACTACTTTTTATAATTAACACTTGAAATGATGAAGGCACTTGCAA
>CM022491.1:21032158-21101070 GCA_011952105.1 Coreoperca whiteheadi | reverse complement strand
ACGCGAGCTACAAATACAGCCACACGAGCTACAAATGCACCCACGTGAGCTACACATTTCCTAATACACATTTCCTGCGATTTCTTAATAAGCTAACGCAACCATCGCCAACCAAGCAAACCATCCCAATTCAGTGCAGTCTGCAAACACTAGCCAGCAACTTGTCAACAGCTAACCACTAGTTAGCTACAATTTCTTCACTGGCAAATAGAGAAAGCCAGTATGGACCAGCTGTCAGGCAAAATACTCAATATCTAGGGGAGAAGTCCCAACGTGACACGCAGGGTGACTGATTAATTATTCAGAAGGTTGTTCTCTAGGGCTGGAGGAAGATGACGTCACCATGCTTTGGACCAACTATGGAAGCTATGTCAAGATCCATCGCTACTCCCCACCAGATATGGACCAATTAGATAATTGCACATTTCCATATAAAACCTCTGTGTATTGCTAAGCTAGTCATCTCTTTTGGGGTGAGGGGTTGCAGCTAACTGCTTTGCGCACTGCGACTTCCTGAACTGAGAGAGATCCATGTACATGCATAATTTTTGATCTTCTAATTGTAATAAATCATTGTTAAATTGAGAATTAAGTTTCAGTTCGTTTTCTGTCTTGCAAATTAAAAACGCGCTCACACTTCCTTCTCTCCATGAATCATCTGGAGCAAATACGCGCTGAGGTGGCCAAAAAGACTTCTTCTCCATTGTATTTTACCATTATTAGCCCTGTCTATCATCGTAAAGCAGCCAGGAATGAGGAACTTGCAATTTTGTCATTTGCCATGGTGAGCATTTTAATTTGAATCGCCATGAGCCATCTTTGAATAGTATTCGGAGACCAACAGCAAATAACCAAATGTGCACATTTGGAAAAATCAGTCAGTAATGTATTCTCTGAAGTTTGTTCCTTTATTCGGTAGACGAATGTCTTCATCAAGGGTCACATGACTTAGATATGTTGAGTTTTAGCGTGCTTTTCCATGCAACACCCATAGGCTTCAATATACGGGCACCAAGCATAGCATTAGAACACTGGTATGATGATATAATGACCCTTCCTACTTTTTTAGTTTCCTTGGCTTGACTGCGGATACTAGTTTTGTCGAGACTGCGAATATCTCACGAGAGTTTGAGAGACAACTGACAGCTAGCGTGCTAGAGTTTGGCTGCATTTCATTAGGTGTTCAACATTCCCTTGTTGACTTCCCCTGTTGCCATCATAAGTGTCATTCCATTTGTCTAAAAGACTGACGTCAACTTGGCGGGATCGACCCTCGGAGGACTGAGGGAGCCAACAATGGCGGTCACGCGAGGTGTATGTCACCCACAATCAATAGGTGATTTGTTAACATGTAATTTATCTTAATTTGTGGCACAAATATGTTAATTTCATTTGAAAAATAACAAGTGAGAACAACATACAAAAATGTAGATCATTCATGGGCACTTTTGCTCCAAGCTTTGTTAACTTTTGACCGGACCTCTGTCATGCTGCTGCCGCACTTTCTCTTCTCCAGCGTCTGGGTGGGAGAGATAAAGTGCATAACTTACGTTTTGACAGAGCTTTTTTAACTGGCACAGCTTTTCTAGCCTTTGCGGCTCTGGTGTATGTGAGTGAGGTTAGGTGCACACACAGGGAGGCAGAGAAATGTAGACAGCAGAATCCAGCATAGGCAGACTCTTACATGTTCAGAGATCACGGCGATTATTGTGAAGCGCCACATTAGAAACAGATGCAGCTAATTGTGCAGGTATTTCTGATGGTTTGGAAAAAGCAGGATGGCCCTAAGCCTACAACTGGTGGTTGATCCATGATAGTTTGGGCTGAAAGTGTACAGGGGCAGGAAGTGACAGTGCTGTAGTAGCGGTGTTAAGTGTTTGTGCTAAAATCAGATTCACAACAGGAATATGGATTAACCGGACGCCTTCTCCAATTATTTTACTAGTCTGCCAGCAAAAGACCAGCTTTCTTACACTAGTAAGCTTACTATTAGCGACGGGGTGAGGTTTCGTGACTCACTGTCGGGTATATGGGTGAGGGATCCAACTAACATTAAATGGCCAAAGTTACATCTTTGTATACCTTGTGGAAAAACCCAGTAACTTAGTGTCTACACGAAAGAAAAGCTTAAGGCATAGCCTAAAAATCTCTTGACATAAAATGTTGTACTTTACGCTCATGTCCAGGGCGCTGAATTAAAATGTTTGAAATAATTTGTGTATTACGGGCTGATGTGCTACCTAGCCAGCAGCATGGACGTATAACACAGCTATACAAGACGTGGGCGCATTCAAATATAAATGTTTTATCTTGTGTCAATAGGACATACATCATTAGATCGGTTAGATTCAATTGTTCAATTCATTTTACAGAAACCATGAGCACCAAAGTATAATTCATGAAGATTTACCAGGATGGTAAAGAGAGATGAAAAAACAAGTTGACTCCCTTCCTTTGAAGTGGTCATAAAGTCCGATAGTGTGTCCATCCCTCCATTATTTATATTTCTTTAGTCCGTAAGAGTCCACCAATCAAAAGAATCAAAACAGTTTTTCATAAAAATGTTTCAAGTTGTGAATATTGTCATGTGAGTCGGGTCTCTCTCTCTCTCTCCCTCTCCACACATTTGATGGGATCTAGGCCTAGTTGAGCAGTGTCTTGATGAGCTAGATCAAATGAATGACTCGTAACTCACGTGTTATTCGATTGTCTAATATTCATAATGGTTTAAATAAACCATTTCACAGTATTTCCCATCGTCACTGAGCAAGAGTTTGGCCCGTTTCACTCATGGCTAAATTGTTTCCGCTATTTGTCTGCCGCCACTATGCAGTGACGTAACCGTGACGTCGCTTCCAAACCCAGGGCTCAGGGGAAGTGAAAAAACGGCTGAAGCGCAGCCGGTGGGAGACAGCTGAGAAGTCGCGTCAGCTGTTTCCTGCGTACACCCCGCTCACCCCAGCGTCGTCATTTCGCAGTTCTGTTTTTAAATATTACCAAAATGAGGTCACGGATGTAACCAATGCTTCGCAGTATCGACAAACCCGGTCGAGCCAAGACCCGAACAACATGTGTCTCTCCCAGATTTCGAGCGTCATGGCGTTCTCGTTCAATGCGTTTGAGGTTCAACGGCCAAATTCTATGCATATTATAAGAGCGTGAAAATCAATACATTATTGGAGGGGACAATTTCATAGGCTACTTTGTGAATATACTTTGTAATACTTGTACCCCTCAAGTGTATTGTGATTACGCCCCGGCTGAAAACTCACTAAAAGTTTACGAGGGGCACCGAAAGGCAACATTTTCCCGCCTTTTTCGCTCCACCTTCAAGCCAGTGTTTTCAATAAACCAACAATGACATATTATTAAAAATGATCCCCGTCAAATTCATTTCCCGAAACTGTGTAGGGACATTATGAACCTGCCCACAGAGCTTCACATCTCATTCCTACCAGACCATGTTCATTTGATTTAGTATTTGTTCATTATTGTGCAGCAAGCACAGTTTTAATAATTGTAGGCCTATTCAGTGAATATGTTCATAAAACAACTTTGACCAAGACCTTCATTTTATATCACATTTACAAGTCCTCCACTGAGCACAAAACTACTCTGAAAAGTAGCCTAACTGCACAAAATTGCCCTGAGGCAATGATGATAGAACCCCTTTATTATATTATTATATTTAATTTAAACAAATATCCTTCTTTAGAGGCTCAGGTATCTCTATTTAAACATGCACAAGAGTTAAATGTATCTTCTCCTCCACTCAGACGGTGCAAAAACACCTCAGAAAATCAGCAGTTAAACCAAAAATGTAACAAAACAGGTAACAAAGACTGTTCTGGCACCAACTTTAGAAAACTGCCCCTAGGTGCAGCTGTACAGGAAGGCAGATTTTAACAAGGGCAGTCAGGTTGTTAACAGAGGACAACTGGACAGGTGTGGTATGACTGGCTCTACACAATACACAGAATGTACGTCTTATTTTTTATTTCTATCTATAGGATATATATAGGATTTGCTATTTTTACTCATAGCAGGCCCAAAAAGATAGCCTACTTGATTGAATAGTTGTGGATGCGGGGAGGGGCCCATAGAGAATGCCTGAGTTCGGGGTCCAGAATTTTGTGCTGAGCCCCTGAGGCACATATTCAGAGGCCCTGTTAGGATTCCATGAACCCACAAAAAGGAGGATTTTAATCATTGTTGATTTAGTATCAAGTTATCTCCAGTTAGCTATAACAGCTAACAATACAACTTATAGATAGAACATTGCTATTATGCTGTACACTCTATAACTGGGATTGCAGTAGTTTGTCATCCTATATTGGGATTAGGCTTGTGTTAATTATGTTATATTGAAATCTTAACATTTTAAGTTTTCTGGGGACCCACTAGAACCTCCTCAAGGCTGTGAAACCAATGAAGCTGGTGAGTAATGGTTTTCATTTAATAAACCCCAGGCAGAGTGCTTTAATTAAAATATTTATTCTATAAGTCTATGTGTAATAAATATACTGTATTAGTGGCATAGTTATTCAGCAGGTGAGGAATGATTTAAACCGATTAAGCACAAACAAATGATTCAAGTGCCACCTACTGGTTTATTTGAGGCATTACTGTAGAAGGAAAAATTGTGTTGACATGAAACACTTACGAACTTTTGTCCAAATAAAATGTAAGATTCAGTATTTGACTATTCCAGGTATTAACCAATAATAACGACAATGTCATTGAATTCTTACCTTTGCTGGTTGTTTGTTTATGTGCACGACGTATGCAGGTGTGTGTGTGTGTGTGTGTGTGACACGGGCAGAGAGAGAGAGAGAGAGAGGTGTACTCTACTTTGAAGCCTCCCTGCTGCCCACTCCTGCTTGCTGGCAGGTTCAAAGTCTCAATGATTCTTTTGTCATTCTTTCTCATAGAGCACCCCAACGTATCTCCCTCTCTCTCTCTCTCCCTCTCAGTACCTGAGCATCTTGCTGATAGAGTTTCCCTTTGAATCCACGGTGCAGTTTTCAGCAGAACTGAAAAGGAAATTCCATCCTATTATTTTCAGGCGGACTCAGAAAAGCTTGTCATGTAGATGAAAGTCAATGGCAAACAGTGCAAGTACAAGCACCCAGTTGGCTGAAGTTAGCAAAACACAATGCGACAAGAGTCAAATAGGGTAAGGTAACTACATACTTAAGACTGCTGTATGACAGCAGAGTTGTCTTCCCTATATGTATCTAATATGTGACAGCGTTTGACCTCAGAACATGTAGTCAGTTCAGAAAAGCTTTTTGCTTCCTCCCAGCTAATTTAACCAGGAAGCTAGGGAGAAAAATACAGCCAAACACTCCCTAATAAACATGTATGAAGTTTTACATGGAATCTAAAACTAAATAGTGATTCACCATGTAACTTCGGGGGATTGTAGCTGTAACCCAGTATCTCTTTTGATCCAATTATTGCATGTTGTTAGCACAAATGTGTTCGCTGACTTTATAATACAATCAATGATCCAAACTATGTTTCACAAAATACATATAGATACTGGATCAGAATAAGATCACTACTTGAACTACTAATTGCTATGCTTAGAAGGTATTTGATGTCTGCTATTCAGGCTGCAATGTAAGCCAGCAAGGCTGTTTCGGATGCACTATGCAACAAAACACTGCGGGCTCTTATTTTGGAGAGTTTGTTTAGTTTCTGTTCATAAAAGCCAAAAAATACCCCAAATCATCCTTCCGTTGTCCAATTGATTCTTAATATGAAGCTGAAAGAGTGCAACTGCTGTGACTAAAGATTGGTTAAGGCAAGGTACCTCTACTGTATATCTAATAAGGATATCTAATAGTAGTGAGTAAAAGGCAACTGCTTCAACACTCCCGAGCAGCTGCTAAAGTCCCGCGTGGCCTTTCGCCATATAATCTCATCTTAGTGTCGAAAATATAGGAAATAAAAAATGCCAATTAGATAAAACTGCAGCGCTAACACACTAAATAAATGTATATTTAATATGTGATGTTTACTGTAGATAGATCCCAATTTAGCCTGAAAGCTAAAATGTGTAACTTTGCGCATGATGTTGACCTCTGCAGTACAGAGAGATGACTAACATGGTATACAGAGTACACGCTGCGACAAGATGAATTATTTGTGGAAACTTGTAGAGGGTGTTTATTCTGTAAAGGCAATTGCAAATTGCAAAAATACAACTTCTGCTAACATTTGATACTGGACTTATGTGAATGTGAAATGTTACTGACCGTATCAAAGAAACTTTCATTGGAATTGTAAAACAAGACAGGTGCAACCTAATGAGCCAATGAACATTTTCTCATTTCTCAGAGTGAGGCTGTCTTGTATACAGTTTGTATTTTATGATACACTACCCCACAAATAAATGATCAAATCACTAGGGACAGCAGCTCTGAAACTACACCAGGCTACTTTGTTATGAAATTTTGAAGGACTTCACTATCCAGTCACAAGAGCTAAGTCACTACTGTTCAGGAGGAGACAGAACTCAGTCTTGGCCAATTTTATATTTTGCCCAGAAGATTTCCCACCAGTGATGTTAATGCAGTCCAATTAAAGTAATGATAATTGTCCAAACAAATTATTGTTATTCAAATGTCAAAAATTAATTAGTAAAATGCAAAAACCTAATATATAATGAAAAAGAATGTATTGAACAGTTTTACTCTCAAAACTCTTTGGTTGTAACATTTGTGTTGCCCGAAAACATTCAATCAGCATCCCTAATTTAGTTTGGCTTTCATAAAATTTAGAACACTAAATTTAAATCTTCGCAGATTTTTGCTAGTACATTTGTGTCTGCTGATAAAATATCTCCAAGGGCTCTAGGTAATTTTGTTACCCTCACTACAAAATAGTGGTTCCCTTTTTATGCTTTTCAAAGCCAAAGAGCATGAGTGCACAACTCTTCATCATATAATGCAGCATTTCTACTAAAACCAGCAAAGCATCAGGTGCTTGCTCTTCACTGTGCATTTCAAATTAGTCCATACAGTACATTTATAGTCCAACTACAACAATAAGACTGCTAAACCACATTATGTACATGCTACATGAGAAAAAAAAGCATTAAGAGCGATATTACTCTAAGTTTAGTTCTACGCCACAGGTCTTGTGAGAAAGTTTGCTGTACACCTATTCATCTATTTTCTACATTTACATTTTTAGTCATTTAGCAGACGCTTTTATCCAAAGCGACTTACATATGAGAACATTCACAAACCGAAGGCTTTCAGTATCTTGCTCAAGGATACTTCGACACATGGCTGGGGTAAGCCGGGATCGAACCGCCGACCTTCTGATTGATAGTCTCTGCCACCAAGTCACAGCCGCCAACACTTTCGCTTGTGCAGAGAGGTACGTACTGTCTGTTCTCCTTTTAAAAGTGTCTGAGCCTTCTGTAGAGGACATCTGCTGCAGCTAGAACCACAATGAGAGCCAGAGTGAGGACGCCCACAGCTATCCCGAGACCCATCCCGGAGTCCGAGTCCGAGTCACTGCTGGACACAGCTGCCCACAACAGCACCAAGAATACAAGCATTTTCATCACACCCCGTCTCAGGGAGCATCGTCTGTATACAATCAGGCAGAAATGGCCTTGAAGTAATCATTGGAAAACTGATGGTCTCACTAACTAATAATGAATTTCACCGTCATAGACATAGTACTTTGATGGAATACATGAAACCTTCATATTGCCCTTTTATTTAATTAGAACATTTCCTTATTTGGTGAACTAATAAAAAATACCTTGGAAGGAATTATACAATATCATATCTTCCTCCTTAATTGAAAGAAAGAGGTGGAAGGAGAAAAACAATTAGCATTTGTAATAATCATTTCTGAGCCATGAAAAAAAAAAACTGTATGCCAAAAAATTTTGTTCTTGTGCTCTATACATTCAAACTGGACATAGGTAAAGAGTCTGAGGTAGGCTGACTATTGTGCAACATACATGTGTTGAGTGCCAGTAAGACTTAAATTGCTTTTTGGAAACTCAGATGACAGAGGTTATTACATAAGCCAAAACCTTCTATGCAGAGTCCATTGAGTTATAAAGATGTATTGCTTGATTTACGGAAAACAGAAATAGCTACATAGATAATACATCATAATACGCAGGATATTTCCTTGTAACAATACACTCTATATTATGGGTTTGAATCAGAATGACAGTATACCCAGAATTAGGAAATCTGGATTAACACAGAAGCTCATTGTTGTGGATTTGAATGCATTCGGTTGCACTTTGCATCTCTGATGTGACTACTTTGTGGATTTACGATAATGGCTTATTGGGATGCAGTCATAAAAAATTTTTAGTACGCTATCTTCAGTCAAGTGATCATCATAACATCACCTTGTAAAAAATTGACCAACAGCGACTTTGTAACTGCACCACATCACACCAACACCGAAAGCACTTTATTATTCACTGTATTATTCTTTTATTTTTCTTTCAATTTTGTTGATGCCTTGTGATCAGCGTTAAATTTGCAGTGTTACCAAACAGCCATACTTACAATTCTCATTTCTGGTGACAATGGGAACTGCTGAGGATAGGGTGGTGGCTTCTGAAACACCATTGAAACTGACGTCCCTTTTCCTCCTGTGGTAACGTTGCTGTAGATGAAGGAAGAAGGAATATAACTAAAGAATTCCACCATTGAGGGTAGAAATGGATGTCTGGATGTCTTTTCATTGCTGATCCTTCACTGACTTTAAAGTCATTGCCGGTGCTGATCTCACAGAGTCTGGTGATACAATGCAGGTAGTAGGTGGACACCGTCTGGTTCTGCTGTTCAACGAACCTGAAGGCTGGGAAGAAGAAGCGGGCGTGATGGCCGCCCCCATTCTCGCGCATGGTGGTCATCTGGTCCTTGGAGCATCTGTTTGATGTCAAGAAAAAGATGGATTTTGACTGTCTCTTCAGAATGAGATTTGAGGGCTCACGAGACCAACAGATTGAAGGAAGTGGAGTTTGTGGGATAAGGAGAGATGGTAGCGTAGCATCGGTCCATGAGAACGTGGTACCTGGTAGGGGAAGAACAATGGGAATCAGAGGTGCTGGTAAAATACCAATTTTTTTCGTACGATGGGACATTTAATACCATCCACGTAATCTGGGCTCATTCATTTTGTTTCTAGAGTGGGGACCTTTTGAGCAGCGCTTCAAGAATGTTTTGAAATTTGTGATATCTCTAGTCTTGTACACAAGACCAGAGTCAGCAGCTGGATGCTCTCACTGATCAGTCAGGGTGGCTGCTTGGACCTGGACATAGACCTTGGTCCTCAGTTGACATCCTGTCAGCAGAAATGTATAAATGCTGGTTATTATTCACATTTTACACTGTTCATTTGGGTAGCTTGTTTGCCCAGCTGTTTCTGGTTTGTATGGTGTGTGATGTTGTTTTTCGTGTGTTTTAATGCAGAATTGATTTGACTTGAACTGAAGTGAGTTGAATTTATCTGAAATGAATAGTATAGATGAGCCAGAATAAAACGCTTGCCTGATTTTTGCACTTTTTGTTATAGATTTTACAATAAGACACTTGCATGAATGCTACTTTATTTAATGTCTGTAACAAAACACACTGGATCTTGTGGACATGCAACAAGAACTACAACTTACTAAATGTTGACATGATCAGTTACACAAAGTTACTGTAGATAGAAAATGACAGCAACAACACACAAGCAGTGCTAGACCAACTGACTATCCAGCCAGCGGCTCACCATAAAACATATCTGTCTCAGCTTACACCGAAGAGTTCCATGCTCAAAGTACTGATGAAGCTTCCATTGTTGTCCATCACTGCAATGGAAGATGCTGACCTAAATGGGACCAGGGGGGATGCCAGGACAGATGTTTATCACCAAAGGCAAGTACCACATACTGGGTTACAATTGTTTTAGTGACTACAGTAACACATAAAAGGATAGTTTGTCCTATTTTCTATGTCTATAACACATTCATACAGTTTGGCTTGTTAATGTTTTAGGTTGAAATGTTGGTTTAGCAACTCCTCTGAAAAGCAGAGAAATACTACAAAGGTGCTGAGGTTTTAATTCTTTGCATGTTTAAAAAGAGAGTTTTTTTCTTAATAGACAGAGAAAAAAAGTATGAATCCTAAGGAAGTATACCTATTTATTTGTCTGCTGCTACTGTGTGCTGCCATGTGTACATGTAAACAAAAAGAGGATCAGATGATGTCGTTATGTTGTTATAATCTCATTTCTTTCCTGATAGTCAAATAAGCGACTTGCTAAATTGGATTATTAGGAGCTGCGCCTTTCCATACAGACAACCAGGAATTGAGCCAAATTAAGTTAAAATAACAGTTGAACATGCTTTTAAACTGCACTCAAAGAGAAAAAAAGCATTCATGCATTTTCCTGATCCTATTAGTAAAGAAAAATGATCAAATGCCTCAAAAACCAAAGCATGCCTTTATATGGCAAAACTGCCATAGAATACTTACCATGAGAATGGTCACAGACCCTCTCAATTTCTCTATGTAACAACATGTCCAGGTATGTACAGTAAACTTCTAAGAAAAGTCATATCTTACAATTCCACCTGGGTGTTGTTGATGAGATCCTCCAGAGGGTAAGCACAGGAATAATAATATTTGAGCTCAGCGTTCTAGGTGACTACCCCCGTGGTTGGATCATGGGACCGCACCACACCACTGATATTAACCGTCTGGATGTTGGAGAAGTCAGCAAAGACCTCTGTGCCAGCTGCACTGGTGGTCTGGAGGCAACATTTACGGGACAGTCATGCACAGATGGGAAAAAAAGGGATGTTTTGAGAAAAACATGTAGATTCTCCACAATTTTACTTCTCCTCCAACCTCTGCTTACCAGGAGGTTGCTGCCACAAGCGTTGGTCATATTGAGGAGAAAGGTGAATCTGACAACAGGTGGGGTGGTGGATTCTTCTAAGGTTCCTCTACACTCCGGCTTGTCAGAGACTCGTAGACGACAGGGCAGATTTGGATAGCCAGGCTGATCAAGGACGTGCCACATTCAACTGAGATGTCCGTGTGTTCTATAAGAGAGGGACATGTACGTCAGCAGGCCTTTTCTGTCATCGCCACTTGAAATCTTATTCATTCACAAACTAATTATATGTCAAATCCTGGAATCATGAATGTGTTCTTTCAATTTTCCTGCTTTGCTGTTTATACCTGTGTTGTCAAAATCGCATTTCTTAAGAGGTCCTGGCGTCAAAATGAAATAATTAGCTTGACATAAACCTTTGAAATGCCACAAATGCCTTTTCAGCGCCTGAGAAGTTGAGAAGTAGACGGACCGTACTTGTATAGCGCCTTTCTGGTCTTCGGACGACTCAAAGCGCTTCACACTACATATCACATTCACCCCACTCACACACTGATGGCAGGTGCCAGCTGCTCATCAGTCCAAAGAACCTAGCTCATTCACATTGTAACATAAACACGTCAGGAAAGGCTGAAACAGGCACACGTTACCTGGACGTCGAAAGTCATTTTGGCATGTTAACTGACTGCTTTTGGCCACCATGGATGCCAAGAGGAGAAAGCTAAGAAGGTTCCGTTTTGCCTTCCTTGGTAGGGACATATCTGTAATAGCAAAATATAATGATACATGAAAAGAACCTTGAAGTTTCTGCAAATGTTACTGTTGTTAACTTACTTGGCACCCACCTTAACTGTCCCGCTGCTGTTTCTCTGTTCCCCTTTCTCTGCCTTTGTAATGCTTTGAGTTGTGGAAGATTCTTACACAGCTATGACTCTTTCTTAGGATTGGACAGAAACAAGGTCGATGTAATTTGGTGTGTCCACCTTAACGTCACTGTATAGGAACCATTCCTTTGTAAAGTGAGTTCTATGGACCATACCTTAAGGGTGATTAGTGAAACCCTACACAGCGAGAGTCTCTGAGGGAACAGAAACAATGCCCTAGCTCCTTTTCTTTAGCATACAGATTCCCTTAGAACGCTAACACGGGACTTCATGAAGTAAATGTTTCATCCCTGGGGATAATATGCAATACTTTGATGCCTTTGCTACTCTCTAAGAAGACACTGACTGTTCCCTCATCCCACTTTTATTATTTTACTTGCTCAATGTCACCATTGTTACACAGCTGAAATGTACTCATTGCTTTTTGTTTTGTATCAGGGACACCAGCACATCTGAGAGGCCTTATGTGGAGTGGAGGTCTGATCGTGTTGTCAGGTGTGATGTCCTCCATTGTTTGCTTTTCCAACCAGTCATACTACATAAGCGGGGCATTTTAACAAGGGAACTGTTCTGAGTGGTGGTGGTGCATGCATCTGTGGAAAGTGACGAATTTAGGAAGCTGTTGATTCCTATATACTGTCATAAAGTTGAAGTGATTATCACTCTCAAAATGGAACAATCCTCCAGTTTTGTCGTCTTAACATAGAAAAGAAAATATTCTGTGGTTGTGCAACAGCTGTGACCTTACTTAGAAAAACGCATGCTCATTAACGCAAAAAGCTAGGTGCCTAGGTGCTTACAGGGCACACACATCTGGTACCGGATTCAGCGAGGCCAGACAAGAGAGACAATCATGCCGTGTTTTGGATCTTGCTGATGGATTCAACTCCGCACAATCTGTAGCCACAGCATCAAGAACCGTGTTAGAACATATTTCCAAAATCAGTTTTGCAACAGCAGATTTTACTGCAGCCTAGCAGCATCTTAAGATAGGAATTAAGGCAGGATGCACAATTTCTCCTGTAGTTTCACAATAACAGTGGAGGCGTGGTAATTGTCAGCGCACCTGTGTGATAATGGGGAAAAGACAGCAGGGACGGCAGCAGGTTCATAATGTAATACATGGACACTGGTTCACTTTGTGTTTTGAGCTACATTAAGACAGAGTAAAAATAATTCAACATAGTCGTCTGCTCAGCAGTAGTAAATAAAATGTCTATATACTTGGTATAAATCCACTGCATCCATGATGAACACATTTGTGATGAAAAATCTTCAAATTACAGTTAATGAATTTGTTTGTGAAGATGACATGGCTGAACTGCACTGAAACGGTGGAGAAAATCTAAAAATGAAATCCAAATGGCTGTACAAAATGTTGTACTTAAAAAGCAGGCCGCCATAAAAGCATTCCGCTAGAAGCCAAATGAAAGAATCGTTGAAAAGGGGAGACCTCTTGATGTAAGGGCTTTGAGTCAGTAAGAATTCGCTTTCTAGGGAATGAGATATATGAGCAATATGTCAGTGCCACTGGAATTTCACTGGCAGGCAGTGGGGGTACACTAGGTGTTGCAGCTTTCATGGCTTCGGGATTTAATTGAGAGTAGAAAAAACCTGCAGAAAAATCAGCACCAAACCTGGGAGAGAATTCTCATTCTGATTATTTCTGGGGACCCACACTGCATGCGGCACCAGTGCATAAGCTTTTTTTGAGATTTGTTTGGTATTCACAGCCATTCTTTTCCTTTACCTTTTAAATTAATTACATAGTATATTGGTCACTTGACCACAAACAATGGACACTCAAAAAACATGTGGATATATCTGCTTATGAATTTTTATTACAAAGGAACCATATTGGACTTGGAATCATTTTTAGCATCTGTGATTTGATCAATTGTAACTATGAATAATTTTATACTCTAATTATTGGTGAATGTAACTGTACAAAACTCAAAAAGTTTTGTGCCATGATTTTTCTATTTATAGTCAGTCCCTACCTTAACAAATCTACATTTAATACCAACAATATACTACATCTACTACATATAGATACTATTATATATCTTTATACAATGTGTCGAAGAACATCAGCAAACTGAAGAGGTGACAGTTTTTCTTAATTACATTTAGAATACATTAATCCTTTCCTCAAACCAATTCTTGAATGCTCTTGGCATAAAAGAATCACGATACAGCTATAGAATTAGGAGCATTGAGTCCTCTGCTCTTTTTATTATACTGCAATATCTAATTCGTCTTGGGTACTGCTCCTTCCAAAATAATTTTAAAACGCTGCTCTGTAATTTGTACCAAAACCCATGTGGAGGTGGAAGAAGTAGCATATCAATAAAAGAGAGTTATTTGGAAGGCACTGAAAGAATCTAGGCATCAACTAAGAGGCATCGTTTTGGAATACAATGACATTCAATGTATGTTGTCGCTCAGGTGTAAGGACTCGATGGTTTACCAGCTCTTATGTCAATACTTTTTGGTCATGTATGTATATATATATATATAATGCTATTTGCTATATTGATGCAAATAGGAAATAACTTCTTTTTTTATTTAAGAACTCCATTTTTTTTGTTTTGTTTTGTTTATTTGAAAAACCTCCGACTCCACTGTCGTCCCACTATTGTCAGTGCCTGAAATCCTCCAGTCGAGTTAATGAGGAAATTCATACATGTATCTTTAGAAATATGACACCGGGCAAGTTTTAATCACAAGTCAAAGTGCAATATTTGCAATATGCACAATTGTACACAATTTGCACATTTCAGGAGTAGATCATCAATGGCATCATTTTAAGAACACATCTTGGGAAAGTCATACACAGTTACATTGGGTTCATGTACAAATGAAACTTAAACACGTTTATTGCTGCCACATTGCAGAAAAGATTTAAAGTGAGAAAGTGAACTACATATTTAGGTAGAACAGACCTATAAATTGATTAATCAGAAGACTACATGTCTAATATGTAGCAATATTAATAAATTAAAGATTTATTCCAATTACCAATACACTTTTAAGTTAGATTTTATGTAAAGAAAATGTTAAGCTTAACATCCGAGCCTAAGGCCTTCCGTTAGCTCGCTTAATCAAAAGTTTTAAATTTTACACAAAAGTTTCCTTCTGTCTTTAAAGTTATATTTTCAATGAAGCGTTCTTATATTTTGGCCTCTTAATGGGAAATACGTTTTACTAGCAGATGCAATATTATAATGTGTTGTAAGCCTTGTAATTGATCCTATACCCTGCATGTGAAAGCCGTTTAGCTGAGGTATTGAATTCACTTAGGAGTGCCCCCACTACGTGGGTTAAAGCTGCATGACAAATGGTCACGTGCAGGTTGAGGCCTAGCCTGCCACATGTTTGGAACACAAAGTACGGAACGACATAAAAAGTCCTGCTTTACTTCTACACTAATGCACATTGTACAGACCTGGTGACAGTTTTCTAAAGCAACAGCTGCTCCCGTAAAATCACAAACATGTCACATCTGTTGCATGCCTCCCGCTTAGCATTATTGGCTGTGGAAGAGCGTCTGCAGTAAGCTGGGTCCAGGCGCTCAGCTGAAGGCTGGGTTGCGGACTCCAGACAGGGTGCCGACGGGGGTGCTCTTGCCTTTGAGGAGGGTGAGGGAGAAGATGAAGAAGCAAGTGCTCATGACGCCCAGGATGATCACGCCTGAGATGAGCGCACTTGTCACGGTGTTCATCTGAAACACTGGAGCTTTCAGATGTGCTAGAGGTGCACCAACACAAATAAACAATCAAATCTGTTCATATTTCGACCACTTTTTAAATTCTTGCTCTTAAATTCAACTTTGATGCAACACCCCCCACACAGAAACAGCTACTGGTGATGCACTGAACATGTCTCAATCCAGTCTGTTTGATGTTTTGTTTTTCTTGCTCCTAAGAAACTTTACACAGCTTTTTAATGTTACGCTGAGACATGTCCTCAGTGACTGTGATGTTTGATAGCAGAAAGTGATTCAGCCATCTAAAACAGCAGGAATAGAATTAAGGTACTAGCTTTCAAAAATCTATTACTACTTTAAATGGCGCCTTTTCATATTAAAAGGCAAAACTACATTTAAAAGCAATATGAAGGCTTACCCAGTTGAGAGTTGTTGGTTGGCGTTTCATCTGTGAAAAAAACAAAGTAAAGGGCATTTAAGGGTAACAAAGACAATGTATTCAGTATGATAGACTTTACTGTGCAATGGTATGTTGTTAATTTCTTGTACAGTACATGCGTCAACAGGATGCCTTCAGGGGCTCTCTGACTATCTAGGTCGCCCAGACGAGCTCTCACCATTAGTCATCATCCCAAACCTCCAGTTTGACACACCGGAGTACCTTAATATATCCTATCTGGAAATCATTGCTGATTTAAACAGCTTGTGGAACAGTTATGAAACACAGCAAAGAAGAAGAATTGCACAGTTTGAAAGAATTAAAAGAGCTTATGGCGCGTTACTGTGTACCGAGTACTTTGTTTCAGATAGTAAGAAAAGGGCCCTTAGGCAGCAACAGTGCTGTTTGGATAATGTCAGGAAGAGAAGGTTGGCTCCTGGGAAACAAGACGCTGAGGAAAAGGAATAACAGAGGAGGAGGAGTGTTATCAAACGGTACCACTCCGCGTGATGATAGGCCCGGCAGTCAGGACGGCATTCCCAGATGCAGCGTTTGATTCCTTTCCCTCGGCGACGTCTCTCTTTTTCCTGCTGCCACAGATCTGTGGGAAAATAGAACGGAATCCCCCTGATGAATTATCATCCTACATGTATTATTCTCCGTTTGCTCTACTATTTAGTGATTTATAACTTAAAACAATAAAAGCAGGATGAGGGAACAGTAGCCTTAGAGAGTAGCCTATATTGACTGAAGGAGGGAACATATCCTGATAAGCTGTTTGATTTCAAGCAGGCGCTCTGGCCTGACCACTTTTATAGACTACAAGCAGTCCTCAGCTGCTGTCAATTAGGCTCCAATAAAGGATTGTTCGGAAATGTGAGCAGGGAATCAGACAGTCACTTAGACTGGAGGAACATATGTGGCCTACTCTGTAATAATATCTGACAGATGTATCTGACCTTTTTTTTTTTAATACTGACAAAAAAGATTAAGTTTCTCAGCTTTTACACATTTTTCTTTATTAGCCAAGGCAATGTCTGCAAATTAATACATGATGCCTGACGCTATAATAATGTAATCAATAACTTGAATACTTTGGCCTCTTACTGAATAATCAGGTCAGAGGTTTTTACTTTTAGTTTAGTTTAGTTTTAGTTTGATTTTGTACAATAATGTCATTTTTAGAATTACGATAAAATTCTGATTGTGTGATACCTAGAAACCTATGGGTAGCCTGGCATTCTGTCTTGGTAAATTCAATTCAATTCAATTCAATTTTATTTATATAGCCCAGTATCACAAATCACATTTGCCTCAAAGGGCTTCACAATCTGTAACATACGACACCCTCTGTCCTTAGACCCTCGATTCGATTAAGGAAAAACTACCCAAAAAAACCCTTTTAACAGGGGAAAAAAATGATAGAAACGTCAGGAAGAGCAACAGAGGAGGGATCCCTCTCCCAGGACGGACAGACATGCAATAGATGTCATAAGTACAGAATAGATTTATAGCATCAAAACTATAACATATACAGCCATGATGGCAAAATTGTTGTGTATATATATATAATTATGTTGGAAGAATGATTGTGTATGGCCATCAGTGGTGGTCAAGAAGTATTCAGACCCTTTATTCAAGTTAAAGTACCAACACAGCAACGTAAAAAACTCCATTACAAGGAAAAGTCCTGCATTAAATTCCGACTTAAAGGTCCAGTGTGTGACATTTAGGAGGAGCTATTGGCATAAATGGAACATAATATTTCTTTGTTTTCGTTAGTGTATAATCCCCTGAAAATAAGAATCGCTGTGTTATCATTAACTTAGAATAAGCCGTACTTATATACATAGGGATCGGGTCGCCGTGTTGCACCACCATGTTTCCACAGTAGCCCAGGATTGACAAAGCAAATACTGGCTCCATATAGGGTTGTACTCGTTTTTCACTCGTTTTGTGGCCACCGTAGATTCTGCCAACACTATTGGACGGGGATGGTGAGGCAAGCGGTATTCAAATGGTTGCACCTGCTGTAAATCTTACACACTTACAAAAGTACTCACGCAGAATGTTCAAGTATTATATTGTTATTTATTTGAATATTTGATTCTTATTACTACTGTAATAATAATTTTAATGTAGCTGGTCGAGGCAGAGCTAATATTCACAATTTTCCATACTGTTGGGTAGTTTAATGTATAAAAATACATCATATTTAATTAGATGATAATGTGTTCTGTATGTAAAATCTTAATTACAATTGTCAAATAAGTGCAGTGGAGTAAAAAGTGCTATATTTCCTTTTGAAATGTAGGCAAGTATAAAGTAACAGAAAATGGAAATACTCAAGTACAAGTACCTCAAAATTCTACTTAAGAACCATAGTTGAGTAAATGTACTTACTATTTAGTTACTTTCCGCCACTGATGATTATATGTATGAGTGAGTGTTTGAAAGAAGCTTCAGATGGGTAGAAACTATTTATCCTAATACTTTGTCATGTTACGTGTAACGTGTAAAAGTGTAATTTGTTAGTCTCACTGGCATGAGCATCGGACAGTCATCTGCTCGACATAGCTTGGTGACACAGTGCAGGAAGACGGTGGACATCTTCTGGTTCTTGTGCTTTACAAAGCGGAATACTTCAAAGGCAAAGCGGCCCATTTGGCTCTTCCCATTTTCAAAGACGGTGGTCTGGGGGTCCTTCTCGCAGCTGGCTCAGGGAGGGGGAAATTATAAAGTATTATTAGAAAGGAGAGCAAGAGAAATATCAGAACTGAACAAAATCATAGATCTGTTTTCAAATTTGATTTACCTAAAGAAAAGATCGTAACGGAGGTCATCGTTAGGGTTTCCAGAGGGCGTGGTGTAGCAGTAGTCCATTAGAATGTTCCATCTATTTAACATTAAGGATGAGTAAATCCAGAGTTCAGGGATTTAAATACAAATGGGATCATGTAGATGTGAAGGGCTACTCGGACACTTTGGTGGCACATTGCTCCCCTCTCCTGGTAGGTGAAGAGAAGATTGCCACTAAAATTATCTTTTTGTTTCCATTAAATAGAACTACCCCAAGCCACTGGGATAGGCTCCAGTCACCCGAGACCCCTAACGGGAACAAGCGGTAGAAAATGACTGACTGACTAAATAGAACTATCATGTCACATAACAAACATGTCTCCTAGAAATTACATTTATTTACTACTGATTTGTTTTCCCATTTACGTTTTGTAGGGAAATGCAATTGCTGCCTGGATTATGTTCCCTGGCAAAGTTTTTTCTAGTGTACGAAGCGTTACATTTACAGTGAGTGAGTCATGGAGATGGTGGTTGCACAAAGTGCAGGACTTTGACACCAGAGACTTGGGTTCACATTCTGAGTCTTGCCTGCCGTTAGGTTTAGGCAACAAAAGCACTTTGGTTAATGCCAGAAAAGATGGTGGTTTCGGTTAAAGTACATATTGTGTCTTCCTTTTTTTTAAGGCCCCTCCACTCAGAAATGTTTTTTGTTATTGTTTCTTCACTTGAGGTTTGCGCTTCTCTGTGCAGAATTTGACGCTAAAAGGCCGTTTTCCCATTCAGCTGCTGAATGTTTCTCTGTGCTCACCTGAAATCTCCGGGTTAACACTTGTACGTACCAGCAGGATTTTTGCAAAGGTTGGAAGCCAGTTGTGGTCCAGTATGCCATCTGTTTCGCAAGGACTCACGACACTGTAATACAATGCTCTTTCAAAAACGTTTTGGCTCTTCATCAGGTACAGAGGCATCAAGTGGTGATGATGCCTCTGTACCTAATGAAGAGCTAACCTGGGCTCAAAACGTTGTAAGAACGGTTTCTGAAAGGGAACATCCTACAGTGTTGCGAGTCCTTGTGAAACAGATAGTGAGCCTACTTACTTTTTGGACTCAGCACCGGGACAAAAATGATGTGTTTTACACACTGATTCCAGTATGCAACCTACACAAGTGGCATGTGGTAACTTGAATCCTGTCCAGCAGTTAAACTGTTGAAATGAACAATATTCATCGACTCCGGGTTTTTCAATGAGGGAGGAGTAGCAAAACACATCAGATACAAATGAATATTCCAAGCAGAGTATTTTCATGTCTTTAAACATGTCTGGAGGGGATCTTTATCCAAGACCAAAGATCTTTGCCTAACCTTGACAAAGTTGAATCATTAGTTGCTACAGGTGGACATTAAAGGAAAACAAATTAAATACATTGTCAGTGAACATTCTACTGATACACTTGCGACTTGGCAATCGTGTACGTTAATTAACAACGTTTCTTCATTATGTTAATAGAAAACATAATCTGAGAGGCATACTTTCAAAATGGATTTGCTGCTGCAAATGTGTAGTTAATAAACATATTTTTTTAAGAGACAGGGTTGGACATTGCCATAGACTGAATTAATGTATTACAAGTGACTAAGGAGGTCAGGATAAGGTGGTAAGGTAAACAATGAGCCACTGAAAGTGTTGCTTCCAGTCAGAGAACATCAGGTAACCTGATCAAGTCTCTCAAGAGGTCAGGCAAACCTAGCAGAATTTTCATTTTCACTTTTCATGTCCATTTTCCAAATTTTAGAATATTGCATTTGCATTTTCATTTAGACACCAAAAGAACATGGTGACATGTAAATGTAAATGTAATAGACGGGGGCGCTGTTTTGCTTATTGCATTTGAATATTATCCACTGTACAGCAGGTTTAGTCTTTGAAAATGAAATCTCAAATGCAGTTTTCATTTTCATTTTCAGATTGTTAGAAAATAGCATTTCCGTTTCCACTGTGACTTAAATATTGCATGCATAGCAGTAGTTTTGGTATAAAGTTGACATGGCCTGCTGGTGACCTATTCCGATTGAATGGCTCGATGTTGATTGCATACCTCCTATCCAAGTTAGTAGCTTTTACACCTGCAAACACTCGCGTCTTCAGGGTCAGTCCTGCCATGGGGATGGACAGCTGCTGAATGTATGATGAGTCCTGTAGCCAAACCACAGTATTTCAGCACGTTTGTCACATTTCCTGACTCTTTCCTTTCATCTTGTTGAGAATGATATGTTCAGTTTCACTGCAGTTCATGAATATCCGCATATCTTTCATCTGGTTTTCATAGAATCCCGGGTGTTTGGCACAAGTGCATTTAACGTAAGATTTGAAATGAATTGAGGGTAAATTGAGTATAATCTTCTTCAATTATGGGATTAAAGGTAATTTGCTGCCTACTTAAGCTGCATAAAAGGGGTTGGTGTCTTCCCTGTCTTGTACATGTATCATCATTCTCAGAAATCTTTGCAATTACAGATGTGAAAGGGGCAGATTGATTTAACATAGCTGCAGAGCTTCTCTTTATCTGTCTCTTTAATGCATGCTGAGTAGGTACAGCTTTGGTATATAGCCTTGTCTCCAGCGCAACAGCAGTGCAGCAAAATAACAGATATTTAGACACGACTGATGTAAACTTACATTGTAAAGCAGTAGATTCAGCGTGCTGATGAAAGTACCGTTGCTGTCCTTTACTGAGATTGCAGCGGCTGACCTTCAGTAAAGACAGAAAAAGATCAAAGCTGCCGAAACCAGTCCGAAAGTTGATTCCAATATTTTAGGTGACATTTGCATCTTTTATTTAATCAGATAATTCTGTAGGCATAGATACTGTTTTATTTGCACCTTTAAAACATACCTGAAGTTTTATCTCTCACTTTGTTTTATTCAGCCACTGTATATGATTGACATACACAATATCTTTACACCATATATGAATCTTTGCAGAGTCTAGAAAACCTTTTACAATCTTCATCTTTAAATTCTGATAAAAAACTCTCTATTTTCATATCAGTATTTCCTCATTTGAATTTAGCCTTGCTGTATAGATCGGCTCAAGGGACTGGTTTTATAAATTTTAGATACACAATATCTTGAAAAGTTGTGAAATATGATAAAATATGATAAAATATGATAAAATCTAAAACAATAGCCCCGAAACCTTTGTGAAGCTGAGAATGTTCCAGATTTTTTGACCCTGTGTCAGAGAGGTGTTGATTCAACTCAACGGTGAGTTTTTGGGCTGCATTTTGTGGTGGTGTTGTCTCTGAATTCATTATACTTTAACTCTAACCCCTACTTTAAATATTTGTCCTTCCTGGGAGACAGAATAACAGAAATTCAGTAGTAGTTTGTTGTACTGTATTAATTAAATATTGGAGGTGTTTCTGGTCTTCACCCAGTTGGAATAATTAAAAATTTTAATTTGACATTATCACAAACTACAGCCTGACCATAGAGATGTATCAGCACCTCTCTAATACAGCGTCAACAAAAAATGAACAGCACAATTTCTTTTACAAAGGCTGTATTATTTGTTACAGGCCTTTTGCAATGCATTGGATTATGCTGCACAGTTAGTTGTGGCACTTTGTTCATCCGCTGTTAGATTTTTACAGCTAATAGCACAACCAAAATGAGCTTTACTCACTTTAATTTCTGGATTGCTTGCCCTCTGAAGAACCCCACTAGAGCACTTTCAAACCAATTTAAAAGTGTAAGTAATCATTTGAGTGAGACTTACGAGGCCAGTTGTGTGTTGTTGACCAGGTATTCCAGCGGATAACTGCAGCTGAACTTATATAGCAGACCTGGCAGGTAGCTGATGATTGTGGGGGGATCCGGTGTGTCGATATATCCTGATATGTTTCCAATCTGCACCAGTGACAGGTTCCCATAAGCGTTGGGTCCTTGAGCTGTGGAGACCTGGAGCAAACAACATTAGGGTAACACTCCTGGCTCGCTAACCGACCACCATACTTACCACTTACTGTGGGCACACTGGACAGGGGTTGATACCATCAGCCACACCACTGAGCATACAGTCCCTTATCCCCAAATCATTCCCTACTTATCTGAAAACAGACCCTCCAGCAACTGTCCCGTAACATCCAGCTCAACACTGAGCAAAAACATGGGGGAGAGACAGCTCGCTCAGCAAAGATTCACTTTAAACTCCCTTCAAACTGTTTTAAGAACTGTTTTTCACTGACAGGGCCTCTGGGATCCCACAGTAGTCCCTTAATTGCGATGACGAGTGCTGGACTTCATTTCCGTGCAGCATAAACACAACTTGTCAATATCAGAACATGGATACTGTCAATGAGACTGGCTCAACTAAAAGACACATCTGACCTTTTTTCTACAAACTTCTGGGAGGCTTTATTGCTGTTTTTAAAGTTTTCAGCTTCAGTCAGTATTTGTTCTGCCTATATTAGTTAGCCTATGAGTCATTTTTTCAGCAGGAAATGCCTAATTTCTAAATCCCTCTTTACAGTTAACTACATTTTTATTAGCTTTAATGATATTTTCTCAAAGCTATTTGGCATTCTGATACTTCTGATAGGTCTTAAATACCTTACCAACAATATTTCCTGCTTAACAGTCATCATCAACACTGCGCAGTGTCAGTGAGGCTGACAGTAATACTGCAAAATCGGTACAACAACCAATTTGACCATTCCTGTTGTTCTTACCACCAGGGAATTGCCACAGGACTCCAGCGTTGCCAGGCTGATACTAAAGATTACGACGGTGGGAAAGGTGTTGTTATTGATGAATCCGCGGCAGTGGGCATCTCCATGGCGACCATTGAGGGCCAGGTCAGAGTCGGTGTAGCCAGAAAAGAGGACAGGGCAGAAGTTGATCTTGAGTGTGATGGTCTGCACCCCACAATATACACTGATATCCCTCTCCGCTGCAAGACACACACACACACACACACACACACAGACAGATGCATACAGAAATGAAAATGAGTCACAAGATATTTAGTTAGATGAAATTAACTGAAATGTACATTTTATGTTTTAGGAAAGAAGTGCAGTTCTGGGATTACCGTCCAAAACGATCAGTCTTATTAAAAACACAATTTAGGAACTGGTATGTGGACAAAAATGTAACTGTCTCCTCTTTGGAATATGAAGCTATGGATAACTTTATTTTAAAAGATATCCACACGTAAATTCCTTCCGGTAATTATGAAACAAAAAGCGTGAATCTGTGTCATTTTCTTTGTGTTCCTCACCAGGGAAGCGGCTGTGAAAGTTGGCGTCACAGTTGTACCCATTGAACTGAGCTCCAGCTGATGAGGCCTTACAAAACAGTAAAAGAATCAAAAATATATGTTCCATTTTAGCACCTGAAACAGAGCAAGAATTCGCACTTAATGTAAGAAATACAGTCCATGCACTTAATCTGTCACTTCAGAAAATACAGTATAACTTTAAAGGTGGGGAAAACAGAAAGTGAAATCCATCATATATAATACATAATAGTATAATCTTATATAATAAATTTTGCTGAGAAAAACCCAAGATATTCTTCTGAAGTGTGCTAATGTCAGAGGGGAAAGTTTCCCAAAAGATTTCAGTTATGTCTTAACAGTTTTGACTTCAGAGGAACGTCTTTCATATGCCTGCCAAACAGTGTCAAAGCAGACAAATGTCACATTGAATTATCTTTGAAAACCTGCAGCTTTGGCATCAAAGTTAATAGAAATGATGCTGGATAATGTGCTGATGACTACGGTTATTTCATAAAGTATAATGGCTTATCTCTATGTGCACATCTCATTGTCCTGTGAAAATCTCTTATCACATAATCATGGTCAGTCACAGATATTGTCTCAGTCCTGTGGAAACAGTTAAATTAAAGGAATAGTTTAACAAAGTTTGCAGATGCTGTTGTTCCTGACAGCTTGAGCAAGGCAAACCGTTGCTCTATGAGAGGTAGAACCACTCACCCTCGTTCCTGGAAGCCAGCGAGTCAGCGGTTCTCCATAAGCTTGGGACAGACGATGGAATGGTCCGTACAGCATCCCTACCCGACAACTAGAAACAGGTCTCAGGAGCAGGGGGGGAAAAAGGGATCCTACACATAAGAGATTCATTATTTGAACATGTCAACAAAAAAGGGCTGTCCAGCGTGAACATGGGAAAGTCCATCAAATCTGAATGTGTTATACAAATCCTTTCACGTTCGCAGAAACATGAGGAGGTTTTGAAGTTTCCCACTCATATCCTTTCGGCCCAATCTGGCTGTGTCACTGCTCACAAATGGTTTGACACCGCATGAGGTCCAGCGGCGGTGGGGGGGAGAATTATCTTTTCATCGCTCCAGTGGCCCTGGCCTGCTGACTGAGCTGTTCCTTTCTGCCCGGGGCCGATCGGGGAGTGCAGAGCCCACCACGCAGGCCTTTGGCCCCGGGAATCCACACTTTTCATGCTTTGTGTGCGGCAGTCCTCAGTCAGCACAGCAGCAGGCAATCTGCTTGGTGGGGCTGCGAGCTGCTGCCGGCAACCTACCAGAACCCCCAACTTTGATTCCTGGTCACAGGACTCCTACCACATAAAGAGAGCAAAGAAAAAGAAAGCAAAGTTCAAGGGATTAGCCTCACTGTCCCATCATCCATATGGACAGCAGTATATGTGACAGGCTCAACGCAGTGTGAACCAGACAGAGGACACACAGGGATCCTGTGAATATGGAATATGAGATGGAAAGGACATAACAGTGGCAGTTTTGAGCAAACTTCTCACTTTAGGTCCAATGGAAAACAAGAGGCACTATTTAGTTTGTCTCTTCTGACCGTCAACCCACATGTATTTTTCCTCTCCACAGAGGACTGTCATCATCAAGATAATTTCACACTTGCCTCAGTAAAGGTTTGTGTCTGTGGCTTCTCAACATTATGTCCTGGATTGGATCATCAGCTTCCACAATCAATGACATCTTGTCAACTTCGAGTATTTGACATAGCGTTTTGTATTTTGCCTGAATTCATCAGTTAATCGCGTGTAATCTGCCCTTACCTTGTTTGTCTCACCTGATGAAGGGTATCATTGGCCTCCAACTTTGTTGCTTTTCTTCCGTTTTTCAAAGCTTCTACAGTCACAATCATTTCAGACGAAATCCATTGTTCAACGGTGTTCAGGCAACATTTGTGATCCCTTGGTCCACTAGGGTCTTCCTGTATAAAACATCTTGTTGAAGCTGCCAATGCAAACTGCTGGACAGTACGACCCTCCGCAGCTCAAGACATTCAGTTCTGTTCCTTTGCTGTGCTAATATTCACTTGGAGAGGTATCTAGGAAATTGAACACTGGGAGTTGGCAACTTCTTATTTCTAAGGATTTTGCTGATCCTGATAAATTGTAATTGGCCAAAAACTGGAGATAGTACATTGCTTCACTGCAGACTGATAGCCATCTTGAGCTCCCCAGCACCTCAATTATCCAGAACTCATTTCATCACTCTATATGCCTGATAAATAGATCCAGTTGGTCTTATCAGTTGGAGAGCATCTTAATCCATATAACATGACAACCATGGAGGCAAAAGACCCTATTTTGGAACTTTTCATCAGCTTGCACAAACAGACAGATTGACATTGTCAAACGACAGCACTCAGGTCTACTTATGGAAAAAATACCTGAGTGCTCTTTGTAGAGTATGTGAATGCACATCTTCCCATTGGCCTTTTATGGTTTGTTAATGGCCAGGACATCTATTGGTTCATGGTAATGATACATTATCTTGGCAAAAGCATACAAATAATGTATTGAGGTTACTGAATGACTTGTTGACAACTTGAGCTTAGCTAACAGCTAGTTTTATCAGTGGTGAGGCTCAGTCTGTGTATGTATGCCAGTAGTCCTTTCTTTACAGTTTGTCCACTTCATCTTTAACACTGACAGGCTAACGTTGTTGTCTTTCAAACACAGACTTTGTATAGCTCAGTGGAAGAGTTTTCCTTTACACTAGTTTGTGACTTGTTTACCACTTATGAACTAAGAGCTGATGCTGTACTGAGATCTTTAGGATATCATGAACAATGCTGCACAAACAGAAAAAGCTATGAATACTTTGCTGTGCAAGAAAAAATATTGGTGACACTTAAAAATAAGGATACAAATCATATATAAATTGTGTTGGGGTTGCTGATGGTGTGCTCCTTAGTGTGAATTTTGTATTGTTCTTCTGTAGTATATTTCAGGTTGGTTGTTATTTTTTGTTTCGTTTCTAAGTTTTTTATATGGTGTTTTCTTTGTCGGTTTTGTTTTAAAAAATGTAAGTTTTTGATTTAGTACAACTGATCTTTTATCTCTATAACCTGCGCATTACTGCTGGCCCTCAGCCCAGGGACAACAGATTAAAACTGGCTTTAGCTATATCTGGTAGCATCATCAGGGTATTAAAATTTGAGGTGAATCTGGTTAATCTGCTAGGAGTGGTTTGTACCAGTATTTGGACAGTAACTTCCTTTTGCCAGTAAGTGGCGCAATGACTATAACTCCTAATTAGCATGCAGATGTCCTCATACCAGAACTCTTCTGAAATATGTGAAATTTGGGGCAGATTAGACAATGTACACTCAAGTTACAACAACTCAAGGCGAATAATGTGCCGCCATGACAATGGTGATGGAAACTCACAATATTGACAATGAATCATCATGAAGGTCTTAAGACTTTGCTGCAGATCTGGTTAACCTGGTAGGAATCATTTGTAATAGAACAGAGCTTGTAACTTCCTATTGCCAGTAGCTGGCTCTGTGACTCCTAATCGGCATGGCTTATCAAACACGCTATCACAGTGATGGAAAAGGGGCAAACAGCGAGAGGACCCAAAAGCAGACTGAAGAGGCAGAAGAATGAGTTCACTGCAGATTTTTTAATGTCTTATGTGGTGGTGGACAAGCAGCAAACAGGTTACAGGTGGCAAACTGGTCAACAAATCCAAAAATGAACAGGCAGACAGAAACAACACAGAAATGATGAAGTACGAACTGACAAAGAGACAAGGAAAACACACAGACAAAAAACATTCTGGAAGGGTAGCCAATGAGACACTAATTAACACAGGTGAAAACACTCAAAGCAATACCTACTAGGCTACTTAATAAACTTACTACACGTGATGGAGGGGCAGGATACCAAAGTTAAACAGGAAACCATGGAAAACAAACCCAAAACAATGACATACACTGAAGTGTATGAAACAACTTCCTATTTCCTATTTCACTGAGAATAATGTGTCGCCACAATTATGGTGTTTGATGGAAACTCAAACCATGAAATCATCAAAATCATAAGACTTTGGGTGAACAAATTTCAAATTTGAGGTGGCTCTGGTCAACCTGCTAGAAGTACATCAAAAGTATTAAATGTGTAATTTCCTGTTGCCAGTAGGTGGACTATAAGTGATTTTTGACATGTATGCTGTATGTCTGCTGTGTGCCTGACTGCTGACCAGGTGAGAGGACAGCTGATGAAACTCCACTCAAACAAGGCTGCTGGAGCCCGATGCTCCCCAGCTATGTGGAGTTCTTCAACATGTCTTCAACCTGAGCCTGAGTCTTCAAAGGGTCCCTGTTCTGTGTAAGACATCTTGCCTCGTTCCTGTCCCGAAAACGCCACGTCCCAGTGGCTCCAAGGACTACAGACTGGTGGCACTGACCTCCCACATAATGAAGACCCTGGAGAGACTGGTGCTGGAACAGCTGCAGCCCATGGTCAGACCCCTCCTGGACCCCCTTCAGTTCGCCTACCAGCGAATTGAGGACTTGAGGACGCCATCATCTTCCTGCTGAACCGCATTCACACTCACCTGGACAAGCCGGCAAGCATGGTGAGGATCATCTGCTGGGTGAGAAGCTGGCAGCGATGCAGGTGGATGTCCCCCTCGTGTCCTGGATTGTTGACTACCTGACTGGCAGACCACAGTATGTGCGTCTGCAGCACTGTGTGTTGGACACTGTGGTCAGCAACACTGGGGCCCCTCAGGGGACTGTCCTCTCTCCCTTCCTCTTCACCATCTACACCATAGACTTCAGCCACCACACAGAGTCCTGCCACCTTCAGAAGTTTTCTGATGACTCTGCTGTGGTGGGATGTATCAGTGGTGGTGATGAGACTGAGTACAGGGCTGTGGTTGGTAACTATGTCTCATGGTGCGAGCAGAACCATCTGCAGCTCAATGCAACAAAGTCCAAGGAGCTGGTTGTAGACCTACGAAGGGCCAAGGCACCAGTGACTACGGTTTCCATCCAGGGGGTCAGCGTGGACATCGGTGAGGATTACAAGTATCTGGGAGTACACATAGACAATAAACTGGACTGGGCTAAGAACACTCAAGCTTTCTACAGGAAGGGCCAGAGCCCCCTCTATTTTCTGATGATGCTGAGGTCCTTCAACCTCTGCTGGACAATTCTGAGGATGTCTTACGAGTCTGTGGTGGCCAGTGCTATCCTGTATGCTGTTGCATGCTGGGGCAGCAGGCTGAGGGTAGCGGACACTAACAGACTTAATAAACTGATCCGTAAGGCCAGTGACATTGTTGGGTTGGAGCTGGACTCTCTGTCGGTGGTGTCAGAGAGGAGGATGCTGGCCAAACTACATGCCATCCTGGACAGTGTCTCCCACCCACTCCATGGCGTGCTGGTCAAGCAAAGGAGTACCTTCAGCGGAAGACTCATCCTCCCAAAATGCACCACAGAGCGCCACAGGAAGTCATTCCTGCCTGTGGCCATCAAACTCTATAACTCCTCCCTCTAAGTGTTAGTCGATATGACCATAAGTCACTAAACTGGACACCAATCATGAACACCTCTGAAATACTGGACATAATTTGGGAATATTCGGTGCTTAAACTACTGTGCAATACACCCTGTTTTAAATTTAATTTGTGATACTTATTTATACTTCTAGTACGGCTGTGCAATATCCTCCGTCCCATTATATATTGTTAATAAGCTACACGTAACTTGACACTTCATGCACTATTACTTTATACTGTAATATTAACCTCAACCTAACCCACTTTGTACATTACACTTATTTAATTTTAAATTTATACTTATACCCACTTTGTAGTTACATGTATTATATTATTGCTTTTTACTTAGTACTTCCATTCTTGTGTGCACTGACGTGATAGTGAACTACTGTTACAAAGAGTTTCCCCTTGGGGATTGATAAAGTATTTCTGATTCTGATTCTGATTTTGATAGATGTCTTCAGGATGGGAAGTTTGGAGCAGATTTGACCATGTACACTGAGGTTACAGCAACTTCCCGTTTCTTGGCAAAACATCAAAATTTGACTACTGATACATCTCACCCTGTCTCCTAGTATATGTTCTCTTTTGTTTTTCTTACATATTTTCCTGTTTTATTCTGTTACCCATCTCTCCTCTCATTTCAGATCACTTTACTTCCTGCTCCTCATGTGTTTCCCGCCTGTCGTGATTGCATGCTCCTCACTAATCAGCTGCACCTGCGTCCTATTGTTTTTACCCACCTGAGTATATAGTCTGCTGCTTTTCTTTACTCGGCCAGTTGTTGTAGAATTTTCCTTTTTCTAGTGTTCTGTGTTTACCTGGTGTTTGAATTATTGCTTGTGTGCCTGACGGCTACCCCATGGATTCGTATGCTTGTGCTGATTGAACGCCTGTGTACCGAACCTGCCTTTGGCAAGTAAAGAGCTGAACTTTATTCCTCCTTGTTGGAGTCGTGCTTCTGAGTCCTTTGCCACTACTTCACCAGACATTACAAGTCTAATAATTATTTGTGACCTTGCCTGAACCTGAGTGTTTGCGATACCTTAATAAATTAAGGTTGATTGGATCAGTCAGCCATCAATGACCCAACACAGTGACCAGATATTGCTTATCTGGACATCTGTTTGATTGAATCACCAGTGATGCTGTGTTGCTTGTAAACAACCAGCCTGTTAATAGCCAACTGTTTGAGCTAAGCTGAGATTTAGTTGGAGACTACAGTCTGATGCCATTATACTGTATGACTGTACTCAGCATCCTTCCACTTAAGCTAGCTATCCATTAGCAGCAACTATCACCAGCATCATTTAGCCATTTACCAAAACCGTTATTATTCAGGTATCTTATATGCTTGTGGTGGTAATTCAACTAATCAGATCTTTCCTATTTCGTAATAAAGACCTACTAGAAAATGTATGTAATAAGTCACTGGTGAGGGAGCACCTAAGCTCGCTATCATCCTAGGGGCACAGCTGCGCTCACAGCTAGCATTCAATCACAAGGATGCGTCAAAGTAATGAGTACTAGCCAATCACAGCACAGTAGGGATGGAACTTGACGGAAAAGGGTGGCAGCGGCCCAAGTAGGCTACATTTTCACTGATCTCTAAACAAAATAGGTACAAATAGCTACCTACTACTCTCCCTCACTGTGAAGAATACGTGGAACAAGTTTAGCTGGTGCCCCATTCATAGCAAGTTTACACAAGCAGAAAGAACTGAGAAATGTAGGAACCTGGCAGCAACACAGGTGACGTTATTCCACTTAAAAGCTTCAATTCGTCTCTGCTACCTGGGACAAGATCAGGTGAAAGGTATCCTTTCAAAATATCCTGGTGTTTAACAGCTTTTCTAGAAAGCCTAAAAACTGTGTTGTTATAAAAAACAACTGTGCAAGAATATCTTTTTCTTGTGGCCAATAGTTTTGAAGTGCAAAGTTATTGGCAAACAATATGACTGAAATTATGTCACACCAGCATCAGCTGGCAACTGGTGACTTTTTCACACCGACAGAGCACTTCAAAATTTGGTTGACTTGCAAATCGAGACATCTGTGGAAAAAAAGGGGCAAAGTGATGAATTCTGTTAATATCAATTCAATGCTGCAATTTAGTGAGGCTTTTATCAAAACACAAATGTCATGGCAATAATAGCAAGCCTCCATTTTGTTTAAGGCTGGACAGGCATTAATTCCTGTTAATTTTTCTAGCGCAAGTGAATACATAAAACATAATTATTTTCAACTAAATATTGACCAAATAACTCAAATAAATTGTAAATTGATTGATTGAGTGATTCTACTTTCTGTATCTCCAAGACAGAGACAGATAGACCGTTTGCTGCTCTAGCTCAACACAGCTAATTTGTGCGACTCTTCATTACATTGACTAACTATCTGCTATAACGTTACATTTGAACGTTTATTAGTTTTGCCTAAGCACTTACGGTGCTTCAGTGTTGCTAGTTACCAGTCTCTACCTTAGCAGCTAGCAATGGCTTCTCTCCCTCTCTCTTGCTCGGTGTGTCAAATGTTTAGCTATTCCTCTGCCTCCTTTACTGATAATGGTACATGTAATAAATGTTGTTTATTTGTAGCGTTGGAGGCGAGGCTTAGTGATTTGGAAACGCGGTTCGGCACCATGGGAGCTCAGTCGGTAGTTTCTAGCCAAGCCCCAGTAGCTGGTGCGAACCGTCTAGAGCTAGCTACTGTTAGCCGTTCCCGGCAGCTCCCGAGCAGCCGGGAATCCAGGGCGGCTGGGTGACTGTCCGAAGGAAGCATAGCCCTAGGCCGAGGCCCACGGTTCACCACCAACCCGTTTCCGTTTCCAACAGGTTCTCCCCACTCAGCGACGCACCCGCTGAGAAACCAACTCTGATTATTGGCAGCTCCATTTTGAGAAACGTGAAGTTAGCGACACCAGCGACCATAGTTAAATGTGTTCCTGGGGCCAGAGCGGGCAACATTGAATCATATTTGAAACTGCTGGCTAAAGATAAACGTAAATACAGTAAGATTGCTATTCACGTCGGCGGTAATGACACCCGATTACACCAATCGGAGGTAACTAAAATTAATGTTGAGTCGGTGTGTACATATGCAAAGACGATGTCGGACTCCGTAGTTGAGACCAGGAGGCAGAGTTGCAGTCCTACACGCTTCTCTGCGCTTCCAGAGCAGTTACCCACCCATAATCCCATAATGACGGTGTCTGGCCCCCCGGCCACTGAAATTTATAAAATCAAAAGCTAACAGAAGAGGAGTTGTACATATTAATTAAAAAAAAATTATCACAACAGAAATAGCACTTCAAAATAAGAGAATTAAATGTGGACTCCTAAACATCAGATCTCTAAAGCTGTACTAGTAAATGATCTGATATCAGATTATCACATTGATTTATTTTGTCTCACTGAAACCTGGCTGGGTCATGAAGAATATGTTAGCCTAAATGAATCCACTCCGCCCAGTCATATTGATACTCACATTCCTCAGACACCAGCCGAGGAGGTGGAGTTGCAGCCATCTTCGACTCAAGCCTATTAATCAACCCTAAACCTAAACTAAACTGTAACTCATTCGAAAGCCTTGTTCTAAGTCTTTCACACCCAACCTGAAAAACAAGACAGCCAATTCTATTTGTTATAGTGTACCGCGCTCCTGGTCCTTATTCAGAGTTTTTATCTGAATTCTCAGAATTTCTATCAGGTTTAGTCCTTAAAACAGATAAAGCAATTATTGAAGGTGATTTTAATATTCATGTGGGCGTTGAAAATGATAGCCTTAGTACTGCGTTTATCTCATTATTAGACTCGATTGGCTTCTTTCAGTGCGTACATAAACCCACTCACTGTTTTGGCCACACCCTCGACCTTGTTCTGGTATACGGCATTGAAATTGAAAATCTAACAGTCTTTCCACAGAATCCTTCACTATCAGACCATTATTTAATAACTTTTGAACTCCTATTACTGGAGTACACACCAGCAGTCAAATACTACTACAGTGGATGTCTATCTGATAGTGCTGTAGCTAAATTTAAGAAAGAAATTCCATCTGAATTTAACTCAATGCTATGTCTTAACATAACAGAGGACTCTTATGCAAATTTCAGTCCGTCCCAAATTGATCATCTTGTTGATAGTGCTGCAGGTTCACTGCGAACGACACTTGATTCTGTTGCTCCTCTTAAAAAGAAGATAATAAAACAAAAAAGGGTAGCTCCATGGTATAACGCTGAAACCCGCAAATTAAAGCAAACATCACGAAAACTTGAAAGAAAATGGCGTTCCAACTATCTAGGAGAATCTTGTTTAGCCTGGCAAGATAGTCTTAAAATATATAAGAAGGCCCTCCGTAATGCCAGAGCAGCGTACTACTCATCACTAATAGAGGAAAATAAGAACAACCCCAGGTTTCTTTTCAGCACTGTAGCCAGGCTGACAGAGAGCCACAGCTCCATTGAGCCATGTATTCCTGTAGCCCTCAGCAGTAACGGCTTCATGAGCTTCTTTAATGATAAAATTTTGACTATTAGAGAGAAAATTAATCACGTCCTGCCCGCAGCTGGTGCCAAATGATCTTCAAGCATAGAGGCGTTGGAGGGAGCTGTGAAACCTGATGTGTACTTGGACTGCTTCTCTCCTGTCGACCTTATTCAACTAACGTCGACAATTTTTTCATCTAAGCCATGGACCCATCTTAGACCCAATTCCAACTAGGCTGCTTAAAGATGTTCTACCATTAGTTAGCACGTCTTTAGTAGATATGATCAATCTGTCTTTACTGACAGGTTATGTACCTCAGTCTTTTAAAGTAGCTGTTATTAAACCTCTCCTTAAAAAGCCCACACTCGATCCAGGGGTTTTAGCCAACTATAGACCTATATCTAACCTTCCCTTTATCTCTAAGATCCTTGAAAAAACTGTGGCTAATCAGTTATGTGACTTTCTAAATAACAATAGTATATTTGAGGATTTCCAGTCAGGTTTTAGAGTGCATCATAGCACAGAAACAGCACTGGTGAAAATTACAAATGACCTTTTAATTGCATCAGACAATGGACTTGTCTCTGTACTTGTCTTGTTAAATCTTAGTGCTGCATTCGATACCATTGACCATCAAATTCTATTACAGAGACTGGAACATTTAATTGGAATTAAAGCAACCGCGTTAAGCTGGTTTAAATCCTATCTATCAGACCGATCTCAGTTTGTTTATGTTAACGATGAATCATCCGAGCACACCAAAGTAAGTCACGGAGTTCCGCAAGGTTCTGTGCTTGGACCACTTCTATTTACTTTATATATGCTTCCTTTGGGCAATATTATTAGAAAGCACACCATAAAGTTTCATTGTTATGCAGATGATACCCAATTATATTTATCGATTAAGCCGGATGAAACTGATCAGTTAGTTAAACTTCAATCATGCCTTAAGGACATAAAAACCTGGATGACCAGAAATTTTCTGATGTTAAACTCGGACAAAACTGAAGTTATTGTACTTGGCCCCGAAGGCCTCCGAGACTCGCTGTCGGCAGATATAATTGCTCTAGAGGCCACTGCCCTGGCCTCCAGCACCTCTGTGAGGAACCTAGGAGTTATCTTTGATCAGGATCTATCCTTCAACTCCCACATGAAGCAAACCTCACGGACTGCCTTTTTTCACCTACGTAACATTGCAAAAATTAGGCACTTCCTGTCTCGAAATGATGCAGAAAAATGAATCCATGACAACCGAGACAGGAAGCTATAAATGATCGCCAAAGCTCTGATTATGTGTCAGAACTAAATAATGTAATTGTCAGGACTTATCTACTTGGGCAGCTTTTTAAAATTTGTTCTGACATCTTACTATCTTGTCAATGACAATACATAGCCTCTTACTATTTTATAATTCAAGTGTGTAATAGATGTTTTTCAAAATAAAACATTTATAAATAATGGCCAAATAATTCACTTATTACTAATATGATTGTGTTGGGCTTTACAATGGTTGAAGGGGCGCCACATTGTGTAGATGCAATCAATCAAAATTAACAAAGATATTCATAAATAACTTAAAGAAGAGAAAAAGCTAAGTAATTGATTAAGTCTCATAAAATAAACTATGAATTTAGAACATAATTATACACAAGCAGTTATTAAAATATAAACAAAGCAAAACATACATTGTGAAATCTAACTCTAAATGCACTAAACTACAGAACAAATGGTGTGTGTATGTGTCCAAAATAGCTGTTTGGGTCCAAGATGGCGTCAAACAAAAGAAATCTGACTCGAAATGGAGTCTGGGCTGAGCAGCGGCCACAAGGTGAAACAAAGAAAGGAAATTCATAATGGCTAGGCAATGTATGTGGAAGAGTGTGGCTCTGTTAAAAGGGCCAAATTGAAGTGTACCTGTGAAGCTGGATGCTAACTTCTTTAGTTGGATTCTTAAAGTTTAGCTGGCAGACTTTGTGTAATAGCCATGGGTGCTAAACTGTGTTGCACAAATCTTAAACATGTTCTAGCAGCACTGTTTTAGATCAGAGAGAGAGTTCAGTTTTGCTGTGTGTCTGCTCCAAGCAGGACACACGCTGGAGGACAGAGTTCGATTAGCGGTGAGCTAACCAGAAATCTTAAGGCTGGGGGGCTTCTCCTGAAGTCCACTCTCATCTCCACAGTTTTGAGCGTGTTCAGCTCCAGGTTGTTCTGATCACACCAGAGGGCCAGCTGTTCAACATACCGTCTGTATGCAGACTTGTCACCGTCCTGGATGAGGTCGATGACCGTTGTCATCTGCAAACTTCAGGAGTTTGACGGATAGGTCTCCTGGTGCAGTAATTGGTGTAGAGGGAGAAGAGCAGAGGGGAGAGCACACACCCCTGGGGGGCACCAGTGCTGATTGTCTGGGTGCTCGATGTGATGTTCCCCAGCCTCACCTGCTGCCGGATGTGATGTTCCCCAGCCTCACCTGCTGCCTCTGGTCTAGGAGAAAGTTTGCGATGGGTGGGGGCTGGAACAGAGAGCTGGGTCAGATTTTTATGTAGGATGTCTGGGATGTTGGTGTTAAACGCCGAGCTGAAGTCCACAAAAAGGATCCTTGCGTATGTCCCTGGACTGTCGAGAGGTTGCCAGACGTAATTTAGTCCCATGTTGACTGCATCATCCACTGACGTGTTTGCCCGGTAGGCAAACTGCAGGGGGTCCAGCAGGGGTCCTGTGATGTCCTTCAGGTGGGTCAACACCAGTCTTTCCAAGGACGTCATGACTACAGATGTCAGGGCGATGGGCCTGTATACATTTAATTCTATAATAGAGGGTTTTTTGGGGACCGGGATGACTGTGGAGTGTTTGAAGCAGGCGGGGACTTCACACAGCTCCAGTGATCTTTTGAAGATCTGTGTGAATATGGGGGCTAGCTGGTCAGCACAGATTTTCAGAAAGGAGGGGGACACACCATCCGGTCCTGGTGCCTTCCTGATCTTCTGCCTCTGAAAGAGCCGACACACATCTTCTTCACAGATCCTAAGTGAAGATGGAGGAGTCAGTCGGGAGGGGTAAGGGTGTGGCAGGGGTCTGGGTGGTTGATTGGTGTCGGAGTGGGTGAGGGGTGTGAATGGGGGCTTATCAAACCTACAGTAAAACAAATTCAGTTTGTCAGCCATGTCACAGTACATATTGGCCTTCATGGTTCCCTCAATGAACTGTAGCTCCCCAGTGTCAGCAGCAATCATGCAGCCCCAGACCATGACACTCCAACCACCATGCTTGACTGTAGGCAAGACACACTTGTCTTTGTGGTCTTCACCTGGTTGCCGCCACACATGCTTGACAACATCTGAACCAAAAAAGTTTATCTTGGTCTCATCAGACCACAGGACATGGTTCCAGTAAGCCATGTCCTGTTAAACCGCTGTATGGTCTTGGCCACCATGCTGCAGCTCAATTTTAGGGTCTTGGCAATCTTCTTATAGCCTACGCCATCTTTATGTAGAGCAACAATTGTTTTTTTCAGATCCCCAGAGAGAGTTCTTTGCCATGAGTTGCCATGTTGAACATCCAGTCACCAGTATGAGAGAGTGAGAGTGATAACACCAAATTTAACACACCTGCTCCCCATTCACACCTGAGACCTTGTAACACTAAGGAGTCACATGACACCGGGGAGAGAAAATGGCTAATTGGGCCCAATTTGGACATTTTCACTTAGGAGTGTATTCACTTTTGTGGCCAGTGGTTTAGACATTAATGCCTGTGTGTTTAGTTATTTTGTGGGGACTGCAAATTTACACTGTTTTACAAGCTGTACACTCACTACTTTACATTGTAGCAAAGTGTCATTTCTTCAGTGTTGCCAGGTGAAAAGATAAAATATTTACAAAAATGTGAGGGGTGTACTCAGTATATCCCTGATCATTTCTGATAGATAATTGTTGTATTTGCGTATTTATTACGAAGAATACTGTGCTTTTTATTTTTGACTGATGTTCAATTGTAGCATCGATTTAGGATAATATTAACTGTAAATTAAAATATCAGTTAAATATTTTGTAATCTGAAAAGCATCTTTCGAGAGTAGAGTCTGCCGGTATTCATTTCAGGCTGCATAATGCCCTAACAACCACAACCAATAAACATTCAGCTTATTGCTGAATGAGGGACACAATTTTATGGTGACAGTAACTCATCAAATTAACAACAAAACATACAATACAGTTCCATCAATTGAAGAAACTGGCTCAAGTGGTACTGTCCTGCTCATCCTCATGTTGACAGTTAAGTTGCTTGGGAGGATTAATTATTTGACGTCTCTCTACATTTTTCATTTGGAAGCAGTCAGCCCCAGCCTTAGGGCAGGACAGTGTGGTTACTGAACAGGGACTGTGATGGACCTGCCATGAATGTCTTGGCCAGATGCAGTGTGTGGTGCCCAGAGAGCTTAGTATTGTTAGAAAACAGAGTCTGCACTATTCAGCTGCCAGTGTGTTTATTGTTTTGTTGAGATTGTGTTTGTTTGTGACAATGATTATGTCAAGGCTTGATTACCAACTGGGAAAAGCAGACAACTGACTTTCCAGACTTTCAGGAGCCCCAATAGCCTTCAGTTCACTGTGTGGCATGTCTGTAGTTTGTGGTAATTTGATCCATTGACTAATATAAACTGAAATGAAGAGCATTCCATGGCAACTTTTGTTTCAGTAGCTAATCTTGCAGCCTTGTGTGAAAATCTACTTCTAATAACTTTAATATTTCAGTTGATTTTAAATCAATTTTCATTTGCTCATTTTATAACTAAACTAAGTTGGTGAACATGGTGGTCCATGGAGCCAACCACTCACTTTTTGCCCCAGGGCCTGTTAGCAGTAGCCATCTAGCTATGTATTGTGCCTCCTCAGAGCTTACAGTTTTTTCCAATTGCAAACACACAATTTTGCAAACTAACCCGGTTTAATCAAAATACTTAACACAATTCACAAAACTCACACCCAAACTGCAAAATACCTCATATATCTTGCAAAATGAAGCACTGCAACCCAAACTACATATAACATTATCAAAATCAAACTTTTGCACGAAATGGCACATACTTCATTCATATTACCAGATTTTTGTCTAACCAACTACACACTGTTAGGCATAATGGAAAGCACTCTCATCTTTAGTATGCTATATCATAATATTAAAATATTTATAAATTCTTCAGATTGTTCACATGCACAAAAATATTTGCAGATACACACACACGCACTCGCTGTTGAAACATTTCTTAGTTTAAATTTCACCAAACAAGTCAGTGCAACATATGCACAGCCGATGTAGTTACATTGGACTGAACAAAACTATGCTCACAAAAAACAGTGAACTGAAAAAGAAAATGGCAGAAAAATATATATTTAAAAAAAGAGGCTAGAAAAATAATTAGGCAGCATCTTGCCGCACAGTTGGGTTTGGCCACAATGCCTCGTCCACATAACAGGCAATATCTTCCTTGCCAGACATCGAGGGAAGAAGCGCCTTGAGTGCCTTATCCATACCTGAATCGCACCCACATCAATCTTATCACATGCCTCTTATTCAGCCTCCAAAAGAGGCATGCGCACAAAGGGCTGCCGATCGTGTATCTTCTATGGGGTTCAGAAATAGTGCGTATGGTGGGAGGTATTGCACGAGAAATGGTGGATGGTTAGCAAATCAGTTTTGGACTGGAGCTGCACGATGAATGCTCATGTTGTCCCATGCTACAACGTACCAGTTTCTTTGATGGTCTGCATCATTCATACGCTCTGGAAGCATGAGAACGTTGTGGAGTCTGTCTAGAAATGTGAGAATATGGCCTGTGTTGTATGGCCCAAGACTGGCATGACCGTGGAGGACACCAGGAAGATTGGAGATGGCAGCGCACATTGTGATGTTCCCACCACGTTGGCCAGGAACATCTATAATGGCTCCGTGGCCAATGATGTTTCTTCCTCTTCTTCTGGTCTTTGCTAGGTTGATCTATAAAGATGAACTCATGTGGGATTGCATGAGCATCCATTTCCAGTACTCCCTGAAAACAAAAGAACAAAAATCTGTCAATAAGGTGTTATCCAGTACACTGGGAACAAATAATGCGTGTAGTGTACTGCAGTCAATACTGTGCTTACATCCACATATGCTTTTCTGAGCTCTTTGTTTCTTTGAGAGTTTCTCTCAAACGGCACCTTATTAAGATGGATTCATTCTGATTTGGGTTCGCTTGAGAATGCGAGCCAATGTGGTCAGACTGACTCATTGAATGTTGCTGAATGTTGGTGTTTTCTTGGATGATGTGGCTCTGAATTTCTCGTAATCTGATTTCATTATTTTCCAAAACCAAGTTTACAATGCCAGCTTCCTGTACCCCGGTGAACATTCGGCCCCTTCCTCCACCATGGTTGCGTCCCTCAGTCCTTTAGAAAAAAACAAAAATATAAGGCTTGGACAATGCAGCCTAAAGATATTCCCCCTCCCACAGCAGAGTACATTGTACAGGAAACGTGTACAGTTAGTGTATGACATCAGCCATTCATGAAGTAAACAGGTGTCACCCAACTGATACACTATGACATGGGATGTACTACATAGTGTATATATAATAATAAATATAAATATAGTAAATATAAATAACTATAGAATATATCTCTTGTACACTACTGAAACAATGATTTATGTTGCATACACGTGTTAATAGTTTGTTGAGATGACAGTATTTAATATGTACAACTTGTGTAAAATGCCTTGTAATGTTGCCTGTCGTGATTTCTCTCATTTATACGAATATCTCATCAAAAAACACCACCAGCTTTTAGCGAAAGGGTCATTAATATACATGCATTATTAACTGAATATTTAACAGGTATAATCAACTGACAAACCAGTTTTTTGTCAGTAACTAACTAATTCTGGTTCTAGTCTTTATAACTTTGTCTTGGAAACATGACACGTAAAGTAAAGTTGAATAATGATTAATCTCTTTGTACTCTTTGAAATTACCTTTGGGTTGACATAGGACCCAATAGCGTGTTCGCGCTCTCTCACACACACACATGAAATTTTGGTTATATACCTGTACTCCAGTCTAAATGTCCAGATGACACTGGCGACAGTAAAACGGCTCGAGTCGGGCTGCACTCCCTGTCCAGCCTCTCGCATTGTCAGCCCATGGCCTGATGACACGATCTACTAAGGTTGCTCGGATTTCATTTGAAAGTTGTTGTCTTCTTTGGCCATGAACTCCTCTACCAGCTCTACCCCTACCTCTCACTCTCACTCTTCCTCCCCCTCTCATTCTCACCCTCTCTCTTCCTCTTCCTCTCTCTCCAGCATCTTCCATTGTTGTTTGTAAAAAAAAATGGTGCTCACCTGTGGTCTTTTCATAGTGCTTACATCCTGATTGAAGTGTTAACAATGAACCAAAGAGGTGTTTGGCCAGGTGGCACATGTATTGGACAACTAGCTCCTGTAAGTGTCATTCTGAATGGCAGTTGTTTTGAAATGGCAAACATGTGACTTTATGTCAAATTGATGTGTCTTATGCAGAGAACCGTGTTCAGTTCATTTAAAAAGTGCCATTTTGAATTTCAAAATGCGTGTGTAAAGCAGAACATGTGTTTAGACTTTAGGAGACTTGAGTAGAGGTTTTGTTCTCTGTGTGTCAGTTTAAATAATTGTCAATGTCATGTTAGCGTGTTAGCAATTGGAAAAAACTGTTTCATTCACTGTCAAAAACAACTATTAGTGATGTTTGTTGCATCCCTAGGTCTGTTTTATTAGGCATACACATATACATAGATCCTGCAACTTTCATGTTGAGACATTCCCAAGCTCAGCTAAAATGTTTTTGAGTTTCTGGGCGAGTTTCAGCCGACTAAAACACAACAGTAAACGTCAGTCTCCCTGAATCAAAGAGCAAACGCTTCTGTGATTTCAACATTTTGTACCCACATACATCAATCATACAGAGAGAAATTCACTAGAGAGAAGGCGCAGCTCTCACTTGACAAACTTCATAAAGGCCCCTAAGGATTCCCAAGGCTTTAACTCGACTTGGCAGAGAGTTCAGTACCCTGCAGAGCTCCCAATAGTTCATTACACTAGAGATATGCTTAATAATTAAAAGATATGAGGTGACATAACCCTGCCCGTTAGTCCATTTTATGACCATTTACTGAAAGCCCCATGCATGAACTAACATATATAGTTAACTAGCTATATTTATAAACCCATAAGTACCACTGAAATATGAAGTTGACTTTCTTTCAACCTAAACAACAAGTTCATGGCCTCTGTTTGGTTGTTCAAAGCCATTCAGGGGAACGTGCTCTTCCTGTACTCTTCGTTCCACTGGTCATAATCTCCTGAAGGTCCTTCAAACCCGCCTTAAAACTCGGGGAGACCTTTCCTTTCGGGCAGTTTCACCAAAACTCTGGAATGCCCTGCACCTGCTGTACGTGTGTGTTATCCTAATGTGGAATGTGTTAAACTGCATCACAATTGTACGCGGACTCGATGTTTGGTAGCGATCCACAATAATTGTTTTTCACCAAATCAATTTGGTCAACTAGAATCAAGAAACTAAAATAGTTTGTTTTTTTTAAAGTGACTGAAAAGGTGTCTATGCATGTGCATGCAGTGCCTTCATTTAAAATGTTGACCACTAGATGTCCTCGAAGTTACACCAAATGTAGTGACGGTGGGGAAAGGCCAGCATGTTCAGGTGCTGTCGGAAATATCATAACTAAATCTTGATTAAGTAGCCTGGAGGAGGCAACAAAGTGTTAACTGTTGGGCAGCTAAATGAGGACTTTTTCTGTGGTGCCCGTACTACCGAGAAGTCATCATGGGAAGAGGGCACAGAAGCTGAGTCAGTGCTGAGTCAGTAATTTATTCATTGTACTCTGCTCCTTAGGTGGGTCCCGCTTCTAGGGCTAAATTAGGTAACACAGGAAACATCCTGTGTAGGTCCCTAGACTACCAAAGGACTACTTTTCTCCATTTTCACCATTTGCGACTTTTTAAAACTCTTGTCACTGTCCAGGGCGTACCCCGCCTAAGGCCCAAAGTCACTGGGATAGGCTCCAGTCACCCGCGACCCCCAACGGGAACGAGCGGTAGAACATGACTGACTGACCGACCGACTCAAACTCTTGTGTGTGGTAGGCTATATAGGCCTGTAAATGAACACTTGCTTCAATTCACTTTTTCATTGGATCCAAAAATAGCTCTGCACCACCATCACATGCAAAACAGGCCGAAGACCAAGGCTGCTTCTGTCACTGGGTCCCTTTGGGGTCAGGACGGAGAACACATAAACCAGGCAAATCATGTTACCGCTTCCTGCAGGAAATGAATGAGCCTACTGGTCCTGCTGAATCGAAGTTTCGTTTTGTTCAGGGTTCATCAAACTGCTTTAGACTAGTGCTTATATGATTGCCTGTGCGTCTTTTAATAGTACAATGACAGTGCATTAATGGATGTAGAAATCCTGACAATACTGGAATATCTGAAATAATAATAATATGAATAAAGAACACAAAAAAAGAGGGAGAATGTAACGGAATGAATCTCGAACTTGAGCCATGTGAGAGGAATCTCAGATAAGCGCAGGGCAGAAGTGGACCCAAACACAGCTCACAGCGTGTAGCTGTCATCTGTATGCACTTGGTGCATTGTGTGCAAAAGTTGTAAGTGGTCAGCGCTGGCCAGGAAATAGACCCGCCATTTTCCTTCAAAACCCTCGGTCCATTTAAACGATGATTTAAACCCAGCAGGGGGAGGCGCTGTAATAAACTGGACGGAGTTCAGCGTGGGAACCAAAGAAAGCGAGAACGAGATCCGCATCAAGCTAGACACAGTTAACCACGCTACCACCGGAACTGACACACATGAACTCCAAAATAAAGGCTCAATTATATCAAAGTTATTGCTTTAAAATGATAGGTGGTAAACCCAAATAGACTATGCTTTTTGTACGCCTAAGCTTTGGGCTTCTAGTCCATAGCTTCATGTGTAGTGAGGCAATTTTGGGGTGCTGAATTTGTTTCTGCCCAACAACATCGCAAAGTGTGTTCTTTTGAAAATAAATATGTGTGTGTGTGTTAAAGTAATGCTGAAGCATTTTTTGCTTTTCTTACATTTTCCTAAATGTAGCTTTTATTGTGAAAGCGTGTGTCCGGAAGTAACATCTATTATTAATCGTTATATGTAGCTACGGTATGTGACAAAGATTTGTACGGGAACAGGGAAGCCAAATTGAGAAGCGACTGTTACGTTAAACGCGAGGGATCGATTCAAAGACTGGGTTCGTATTTATTGTCATGCAATATAGATGGTTCTTACTGCGGGATTAGTCAGTGTCTTCACCTTAAGTTGTTCGGGTGAATGTATCTCTCATTAACTTAACGTTAGTTGCCTAGCCAACTAACGTTAGCCTACAAGCGCAATGTAACGCCCGCCGTCGTCTCATTAGTTCTCCTCTGTCTCTCTCTTGTCTCCAGTGTTGTCCGGTGGCACAGAGCCTCTGAAAAGCGACACCATCCACACAAGCCAGGCTGTTCCGCTGGATTTGGAAACGTTTCTGCAGCCGTGAGCGTTTATTCGATCCCACACAAGGATGTCTGGACAGAGCATTACAGACAGGATCACCGCCGCTCAGCACAGTGTCACCGGGTCGGCGATTTCCAAAACTGTGTGCAAGGCGACCACGCATGAAATAATGGGTCCAAAAAAGAAGCATTTGGATTGTAAGTATTGTATTTTTTTTGGTAGTTTATAGAGCTGTATATTTCAATTCGGCTCGGCTTTTGTTTTGTAGTTAACGTCGGCATCTAAATGCCGTGTCCATGGCTAACTTAGAAGGCCTGCACATACATGTAACGTTACCATTACCTCCATTTAGCCATAGCTGACTGTGGTAGTCTACTGTTGACGTTAAAGCCGATATGCGCCTATCTACAGACACTCAATGGACATACATTCTCCGTTTTATATTAACGTTAACGTTAGATAACTTCAGCAAGGCTAACCGTTACAGCTGACAAGCGGTTTGTCAATGACATGGGGTCCGCTCCAGCAGCTTGTGCATTTTGTTACCGCTAACTCGTTGTAGCATGAAGGCTTTAACAGCTTTCTTTGAAATGACCAACCCCATTGCCTGAACAGCCACAGAGGGACGAAAGCCAGTACGCAAAGTTGGCAATTGTGCGCTAACTTTATTAGTTGCAAAGGCTAACTTGTATAGCCTATACAGTGATCATGGAATTTTTCGGAATCACAGTTCAATTTGACATTTCCCAACCAACTCCCACTTAAGCAATGTTTCAGCCTTTAGAACGGGTTAGGGGTGATTCTGTGCAGCCCAGCAATACTAAGGGAAGTGGCTGTGGGCTTGTGCAAATTGATGTTCAGCAGGGACATGAGCAGATCCATTGTTACCATCTTTCCGAATAAGGTTGTTTTACTCTTTAGCTGTTATTAATAAAGGGTTCTGTCCGGCTGCGTGGACTTAAACAGTGAGGTTTGTCTGCCGGATAGTCGACACAGCCGTGCACTTCTAGAGCTTTGGGTCTTGTTTGAATTTTTATCTGTCTTCTCCCACACCTACATGGTGCTGTCCGGGGGCTTCTAAGTCAAACAGACTGTGTGTAGACATTTCCCCGTTTGGCATCTGCAGGTGGAGCAACATTGGCATAGTAGTCAGTCAGGTGCGGCGACATATCCCTCTGAATCCGCATACGTCAGTAAAACAAGAGTCGCACGCCATCCAGCAGTTTTTGGATCTTTGCAATCCTGCAAAATCCTCGAGAATCCCTTTCTTATGTAAGAATGTCTGCTAATGTTTGAGGTCTTGATATGGCTTGTGTTTTATCTGTGATTTTTTTTTTCTCATTGTTTCCGGTAGCAATTGAATTCAAGTACACTTTACATTTTCCACCGTCCCAAAGGACGAAATGCAAATAGGGTGCCTGTTGTTTTTTCCTGGCTAGCAAGTGCAAGGAGAAGCAAAAGGAGACAGGTACAGCTTGTTCGAAACATTTGAGCTGTAATACCAAAAGGAAATTGGTACTTTTAGTGCAGCACAAGAAAATAGTCCATAGTCAGTCAACAATTACATAAGTTTTCTTTACAGTACATGCTTCACATGACCCCCCCCATGGGCTTGGGTGAATATGTTGAGGCAATATCGTGGTTAAGATGTGTTTTTGTCACTGCCATCTGGTCTTCGCTCATTGGATTTCAAACTATTAATTTGAGGTTTTAGCTCATACTTGGCATGCATAGGATGACCTGGAGCTTGTCAGTTCTAATGTAATACCATTTGCTGAATAGAACCCCATTTCTACGTCTCAACTTGCAAGACGTCATCACAATTTCGATATCGCCCTCATTTGTGAACCGGCATGAGCAGGATGGACCATCAGCTTGAACATAGCGCCACTTGGAGCAGCTAAATCAGCCCTGTTTTTAGTGTAAAAGTAGAAGCAAAGTGAAACCAATCCACATCCATTATATTTTCACTTGAGGTCTCAATTTCATTACCTGTGACAATGTGTATCCCTTAGCCTTTCTGGTATTGGCTAACTGTGTGCATTACTAATCTTTGAAAAAAAGGATCCGTTGATTTTCTTCAGGAATGGACTCTTAGATATTGTCCTACTTCTATCAGTCTTACAAATGAAATGTGGAACACCAGGCACCAGACCTTGGCAAAACTGTGGTCCACAAACGGCAAACATGCAGTGCACCTACTGTGCAACCTGGTCAGTGCAGTTTAATTTGAAAGGCATCAGTCAGCCTTCTGGATACGTGGTGTAATTTTCTCAATGACATGCCTGTCCTGCCGACAGACTTTAAACTAACGCTCAAAAGTTTGGAGTCACCTGTTATATTGATGAGTTTTCTTCTTTCCTTCAATAATGGCTATTTTAACATTGATAAAAACAGTACAATTATACACCAAATGTATTATTTTCATTTGAAAGAATAATTAAATTATTAAAACGTGTGTTTAGCTGATGTCCCCACAGTGCTTTGCGTGACAGGGGGGAATACAGTAGTAACCATTTCACCCCCAAACACTCTTTGAATTTTAATTTGTTGTCCTGTCCAGAAAAGCGCAAGTGTCCCTGGCTCTTTCTTGAACCCCAGCTGTGGGATCGGTCAGTCCCGAGTATGTTCTGCTGCTATTCCGTGATCCAATTCTAGGATCCAACTAGGCCTGCACAGTTAATCGCAATACGGCCACGTGCAAAATCCAAATCGCCGAAGTTGCCGTTTTTTGATAAAGGTGAAACGGCATCATAATGAAGTGCTGCAGAGATGCCCTGGGGCCTACAAATCTTGTTATCCAGATGTAAGAAGACATGTTTGTTTGATGCAGACGCCTACAAATGTCACATCACCATGAGTTTAATAGTTTTCAGTGAAAATTCAAATGATGATGCAAAAATGATCCAGCCCACTAATTGTGAATCATATCGCTATCTGTCAAAATAAATGCAATATGATTTTTTTTTTTTCTTTTACCACATCATGTAGCCCTAGATCTAACCCTAGACTAACCTATTTCTACTACTTCTATTTTGAAGTTTTAAGAAGAGCTTTGCTAAAGCAACTTGCCTGCTTGTTGTTGACATTATGTTGTCCACTTGACGCTGAAACGTGTCCCTACTTAAATCTGCGCCCTTTTTAATGCTAAGCTTCCAATTTCTCTAACCCAATGCTGATTTCTTCTATTCTTATTTTTCTGTTGCTCAGAGGAATCCTTGTCTCTTTCTGTACCATGTATGCTGTTTTGTTGTCAATGTTCAAAACATTATTTTTTTTTTTTTATTTGCAAACCCTTCATTCAAAATAAAATGTATTCGTAAAGAAGACTTTCTACGACCTAAAAGCATGAAAGGCATTTTTAGTCTGTAGAGTATTCCTCTCAGCCATCGGACTGTATCGAATCAAGCTTTTGTGGCTGGTGACTAGGCCCGCACGATTCAGGGGAAAACGTGAATCACGTTTTTTTTTTTTTTTAGTTTAGAGTTGACATCACGATTCTCTGCAACGATTTTTTTCCTCATGAAGCCTGATGTTTATTACACACATGAACCAGGACAAAACAAACTGGCAGCACCAGAAATATCGGTTTTGGCACATTGCACGTCGCCGCAAGCCTACAAGTTTTCATCAATATCCATGAGGGCTGTAACGGATCGCAGTTGATCCCGACCCACGGTTCCGCACGCACGTGACCCGCGGATTAATTGCGCTTTTTTTTTTTATTAACTAGCGGATTAATTTAAATTGTTCAGCGATCGCAGAGTGAAAGAGTTTTTCTGCTGATATTGCTTTTTAAGTAATTGCGTTATTTTAAACTCGTTTCAGTGAAACTCCACACAGCAGTCATGTGTCCACATGTTAATGAGTCAACGACGGCCAGCGGCGGAGCATTTCGGCTTCCCCGTAAAATATACTGATGCCGGAAGAAGGGCGGTGGACAAAACTGTAACGGTGTGTGGACACCAACAGTTCCAAAGGATCGGAAAAATGATCCGATCCGTGACTCGTGACCCGTAATGTGATCCGAACCCTGAGCTTTGTTTATTTCCGTACTTCAGCGCTCGCTCGAAACACGTGACTAAAAGGTGCTTTGTCATTGGCTGACGGTAAAAACCTGAAATTTGTGAGTGCTGTTTCAAAATAAAGGCCAAAGTTTTTCTTTCTTTTATTTTTAAATCGACGACATTTAAAATTAAAATCGTGAACAGGGCGAGTCGAGATCACGATTTTATAACGATTTATCGTGCAGGCCTACTGGCGACTCCAAACTTTTGAGCAGTAGTGTAGTGTGTGTATTCTCACCATGTTTAACATGTGGGTTTTTGACTAACCACAGCCTTGAGCCGATGGAGTGCAGTAACGAGGCCATGCCCCAGTGACCTTCCTGTTTCCAGACCACCAGGTGATGTGTGGCTCAGCTGTGGAGCTGCTGAACTGAAGCCTCTGCCTGAATCTAGAGGCCCACTGCCTAGCAGGAATTTCACTTTGGTTCGAGGTGTTTAAAGAGGCTTGAAGGGTGCGCTTGCGTTTTGGAGTTTTGTGACCAGCCAGATATAGCTCCGATGCGTCTCGCTGCCATACCTGTGTTCCTCCTGTCTGCAGCGCAGGAAAGATATGGCCCTCTGCACGCCTCCGTCGAGGTTCACATTCTTTAACGCTGGCATGCTAGATAAACTCCGTCACATAATTTTAAAGAGACTCTGCAATTACCAGACAGAGGTAAGTAAAGGGCGAACAAATCAACCTATGCTGCTAGCTTTAGCTTATTTACCTGCGTGTTTCTGCAAAGTAGGCGTGAAAGGACTTCCTTTAAAATAATGTTACCAGGTGGGTTTGGTGCAGTTCACGCCGTCTGAAACTACAGATTTTTGGACATGTGGTTTTTGTAGTTCCACAGTTATGTAAAGTGTGGTATTGCCTACACTGTTGAATAGTAGGCACCCGAGGAATTGTTTTTGTCCAGGTTAATTGCCATTATGTAAAGTTCATTACCCACTGCTGTTAAACTGCTCAAAGGTCTCCCGTATGAGGTAAATAATATATGAAATCAGCAGTGGCTGTTGACCTTTGATACTGGCATAAACATCTTGACTCACGAGGAAATTCCCTTTGGTTTTGTTGGCCTGTGAATGGGTCCTGTAATGTCCTTTGGCCTGTGGTACATGAATTAGTAGCTGCAGGTACCTATGTGTTCATTCATATGTCACGTGTTCTTCCATCTGGCATAGAGCTGGTCGGAGAAGCTGCCTCGGATGGCATTTATTTCATTCATTCATTCATTCATTCATTTATTCTCCAGTGGCTGGTGTGCTCTGTTCACGGACACATACACGATATCATTTCTTTCCCTCCTGCCTCCCTTCCCCATTTAATGGGTTTTGCGTTAAAGGTAGACATCCAAAATATTCAGTTATTTATTAGTGTTATTTTCTTACTTTTTGCAGCAGAAAAGAATCGTGAACTAGTGCATAACACTGCTTTACATGCACTCATGCTCATGTTAGCGAATTCTTTAGGCAGATGTGGAATATACCACTTTCCTTTTAAATATTGTGATTAGTTCCCACACATAAGCAGTACATAACTAGTGTTCTAAAGCTGCCCTTCTCATGTTGATAATGTGGTGACTTTGTTTTCCCTCGAGAGAAACAGCCTTGCATTAATGTCGCTTGCCTGGCAGTTTTTTTTTTTTTTTTTACCTGGATTTTAGTCAACGACTGCATGGGGTTGGCGATTGGAGATTTATTACAAGTTCTACACCTCCCAACAAGACATTCGCACCACTTCCTGTTACAAAGGGTCGGAAAGTATGTGTATATTTGTCATGCACATAGTTTATTTTCATTATTACCCCAAAGGCACATTAATGACTTATCAGTTACTCAGAGGGCAAAGTTTGAAACCTAAACAAATCAGTTTTTATGCTTACGTAACTGTGTGTGTGCAGTAAAATCGAGCCCCGTAGCCATTGGAAATTGACAATTCTATCGGCAGGCAGGGGGGGAGAATACGTTACCCTATTTATAGTAGCTTATTTCTTATTTCACCATTGTAATTCTACTTAATTGTCCACTTATTTTAGTGTTTACCCACAAACTACTTCAAGCTGCTCACCTAGATTTTTCCTTCGCATGTGCGACTGTCAGTAGACCTCGATAGAGGGGTAGGGCGAGGGGAGCTTGTCTACTAGTTAATCGATCAGGGATGGCGTTGTTCTCTCGGGCAGATAAAAAAAAAAAAAAGATTAAAAGGAAAAAAATGCAAAAATGAGTCATCAACTATACTTTGGCAGTTGTTAGTATACCTGGGCTGCCCGCCCAAATAACACTGGGTAGGCCTACATGTACACACACCTTCGAATTCACCATGGCAGTGTCTTTCTGCCCCCCCCCCAAATAAAAAGAGAACTTTGACATTGACAGCTAGACAGGCATTGCCAATTGATTCAATCCGTTGTCAGTTAAGTTATTGTGTACAAACATGTCCGTACGTTGGCTGGCGAAACTTCTTTTTGGAAAGAGAATGTGTTAAAAGCAAGCAATGCTGAGAAGAAAGCTTCTCTCGTGCACCTTTTGGTCGACCCATTTGTCAATTGTTTGCCACAGTTCGCAGTCTGACGTTCCTGAGTGAGGCCCTTATGTTCCACTGACACGGTCTCACCCACACTTCTGGCCTACATGCAAATCTGTATGGAATTAAACTGTGCTGCTTTGAAAGATCTCATTCATGTCTCAGCTGTTTTGAGTTTGATGGCTGCATCGCGGTTTTGGTTTTATCTGGTTCTCGGTTTAACTTGCCCACTGGAATTGTATAACCTGTGAGGCAAGTTTACATGGCCAGCTGTGGTCCGACATTGTTCTGTAAAACTACTTAATATAGGAATCTGGAATTACTGTTTGGCAGAAATTGTGCAAGTAAAGTAGGCTTCTAAAAGATGTATAGGCAGTACCAGAATTTACTGTAAATGAAACGGTAAAAAGCAGAGGATTTACAGGCCTTACTAAAAGTGCATTTTGGGAATATGTTACTCTTTTTACAGGATTTTATTTATTTATTCAGGCAGTGTTGACAAATCAAGAGGATATCAGTAGAGAGTAGAGCAGGTTTATTTGAGGAGTCGGGACTAGAGCTGCAACGATTAAGAACTGTGGATCCTAAGCTTAAAAAAGGGTATATCTGAAAAGACTGAACACTTGCAGTTGTATGTGCAACAGCTGTTTTGTTTGTGGTAACTGTTGACTTTGTTGTGTATAATATATATATACATAAAATAAACTTTTATTTATATTTCCCTTTTTTTATTTTTAAGGTGTAGGGAGATTGTTAATATTATTTCCTCTCTACACTGTTCATTATGGTACAAGGTGCTTCTACACTGTTGTATACGGCACGGTGGGCCTGTGGGTTGGCGCATGAGCAGTGTGGGTGTCTATGTGACGGTGATGGAAGTTGCGTAAAACTTTGCCGTGCGCTGAATAAAGTTGTACAACCCATAAACGTCGTGTTTTTATTTTGAGTAACGAGTCGATTGATGGATTAGTTAATGGATTAAATTAATTCTCAGATTTTTAGCGCCCAACAAAGGTGAAGGTGGTGGGCGTTCTTTCTTTTTGGACCCTCAGCCAAGGCGATCTGTACGTGGTTCATCTGAGCCGTAGTGGCAGTCACATGTACCTTTGCACCCTCCCAGAGGCCCTGCCCCATAGTGTCACCCTCCCCATGCTGAATGCAGCGCTGCACCAGGAGCATGTGACTGCAGTGGCATCAAGTGACAGCCCTTAATAAGAGTGCTAACGCCCTGTCCACCAGCTGGGCTGAATGGAGCCCACTGTGACTCTGAGAGGCCTGTGAGGTTCAGTAGCACAGCTCATACTAGCTACCACGACACGCTTGCTCCTGTATCCCACCAGAGCCCACACTTGGGTATTGGAGCAGTCTTTGTCAACATGTGGCACCTGTCTGTCACTTGATTCTTGGCAATCTATGTCGTGTGATAGCTGCGAGCTCTGCAATGAAACTTCATGAGAGTTTTTGCACATATGTGGGTAAAGTTCCAGGGGCTCACTGTGCGCTTTACCACACATTAGACATTTCCTGACGCAGGAAGGGTTCCTCTAGTTCCTAAAGCAAGCCTTGGATTGCCAAGAGTAAACAGCCAACAGGAAATCATTACATAACCTAACCCCTCCGAAGAGCACGGTGGAGCAGAGCTGATCAAACGTGGGGTTGGCTGGGATACTTCTGATGCATTTCCTGGCAATAATGCTGCTGATTACAATGATTCCAGTGACCACACTTGGCCACTGGGATGCCCTCAACGTCCTGACATGCTATAATCATGTTATCTTAAAAATTCCAAGCGATTTCCCAAAAGAGACGCATCTAATTGAGAATTGCTTGGGTGTTCATCCAGAAAGGAAGTACACACATTTAGCAAATCCCGCTAAAGTAAAAGCTTAAATTAAAGTACTGACTTTTATGTCGTATAGCAGCAATTTGTACCACAGATCACTAATTAAAAGTCACTGTGGTTTTGTAAAGACTCTCCCCTCTGGTGGCTTGTATTTTTTGTATCTGCAACTCTGAACGTTACTTGTAAAGTCCTCTGCCCTGAGACCTAAGCCAAATCTATTACAGCACGTCAGAAGCAGTAAGGCTGAAACACAGGGAAGTCTCTTTCCAGTGTGTGTTCGTTTACCCTGCGACTCGATTGCACAGTAGTACTTACATCCTATATCGTCTTTGCGAAAGAGTTTACCCATCACTTCCTTTCCCTTGTTTTCAGTGTACTGTCAGTCAGCTCCATCTGGTGACGCAGCCATCCTCGCGGAGTTACTTAAATCCTCCATCCTGTCATGCTACCTCTTTTGGAAATCCTCCATGGACACAAAACCTGAGAACCCTGCATCTTACAACTAAGCTCTTGTCCCAGTTCTACCAGCTCCCTTGTCTTACTTTGACCTGTTATATATCACAATTTCTAGACATTTCACATTCTTTGGTGACCTTGTGGCCAAAAATCAGTTAAGCCCACCTCGGAGATGTTGGCAGAGCTCAAAATGCTCCCAAAAATGCAGCATACAATGAGCTTTCTTGCCATTAGATGCTAAATTAAATGTGCTGCCGTCCTCTCTGTTCAGGGCTTTATCATCAGGTTGCAAACAAATATCGTGATTCATTTCCTTTCTTCTTTCTAGTTTTAATTATAGTTTCAAATCCCCACTCTGATCGCTCTCTTATTCATGAAATAATGACTGATAATTCGTCATTTAGTACCAGACCAAAACAGAACAATGCACAAGTAACCACACACACTTAAGTTCGTGTAGGAGTTCTTCCTTCATGTGTGTGTGGACATCATAACAACTAAAATCTGGGGCTAATGCTTCTCTGCAAATGGCCCATGCACAGCACAGATGTGTTTGATTTGTTTATTTTTTATTTATTTCTTTTATGCTGGTCTGTTGTGAAGGAGCCTTAGGCCAGCTAAAATGTTTGCAGGGCATTCCAGCCCACAGACTGTGTGTGGGTTCTATAAGCCTCTTGTTACAGTGCGTTTAGTGACATTTTAATGTGTGCTGATAGTGGCCAAGTTATATATAAGAAAACAGGAAATAATATTTTTTTGTCTTATCTGGCACGCTGTGTCTCTGGAATTTTGCTGATAGATAGATATTTATTGTCCCTTGACGGGAAATTAGTTTTCACAGAATTTCAAGCAGTACACACGACTGGCAAAACATATATATATACAAACAATAACAACAGAGGAGAGAAAAAAAATAAATTAAAACTTAGTATTTGCTAAGAGCTGTGTTAATGTTGGCTTTGGAAATGACTAAAAGGAAGGATAAGGATTTAAAAAAAACAAAAAGCTGCCTTCAAAGAAAATGTTTGTTTTTTTTAAATTTTTTTAGGCTTTCATCACTTCTGTTTTATTAACAATAGATTTTAGGGAAGTCAGCGGGTTTCAAATAATTTCCGAACAATGGCTATTTCACAAACGGGGAGGAGCAACGGTTACTTTGAAACATTCTCAGAATGCCACAAGGAAGCTGAAACCCCGTCAGTGACACTTAGCAGCAGAAACAATGGAGAGAGAGCGAGAGGGACAGAGGTAGAAGAAACAAGCCACTGCTCTCTAACCACAGGCACTGACGCAAAGTGGAGCTCTTCCTTTGGGGAGTCTTTTAAGCCATATCATGTCATTCACAAAGCGCAATGAGATGACTTCTGTTATGGCTATGGCCCTTGTCTGCGTGCTCCTATGAACACTAAGCGACCCTATGAAGTAAACAAAATTAGATTCTTAGGTTGCCACAAATATTCAACATTTTGGCCTGTGGGAGGGCAGCACCAGAGGAAAGGTCATGCTTCGTCTAATCAAAATGGTTTGACCTCTGTGCATTGTGAGACTCCGCTTGTCAGACTCAGCCCTGCGCTGGCAGAATGGGCTCAACATTGATCAGCCTCAGCTGTGATATGTCCGTCTCAGCTGTGCATCGCGTTAACGGCTAACATTACAATGCCGACTTGCAGGCCCTGATACGTGCAACCCGTAGAATGAAAATCAGCATGTGTGAGACAGAACGCTTATAACAAAAGATCACTTGCATACAGAAATACGACAAGAAACCAGAGGGATTTAATTTCAGATAGGTTCCATATATCAGTTTGACCTTGCCTTTCCACTTTTGATCATTTCAAGTATTATTACTTCTCTCTATTGCGCAAGAGAGAGTTGTTATGATTTGGCCTTATACGAAACAAACTTCAGGAACGCCAGTGGAGAATGTTGGTGGCGAGCTTGTACTCCCCACAGACATTTCAGTTGTGTCTGAAAAGGCCTTTGTTGTCACATGGGCGCCCTACTGTGTATGTAAAAGCAAAAAGCCTTTTGTGTGGCTTTCAACAAACACTGAGGAGGATTCATAGAGCGCTCATGTAAACAGGCCTCAATGGGTAGCATAGCCACCACCTACGCAACCGTTAATGTTCGCTATAAACCTAAACCACATATTTCAGTTATTTCATTGATGTGGCTCTGTATGACACGGAACTTTCTGTTATACTGTTTGCACAGTACCATACAATTACCTTCTATGTGTGTGTGTGTATATAAGTAAAATTATAATTTTTTATTCTAATTTGTTCTATGTGTGTAGCGTTTAACTTTTATTTCATTGTGCGACCCTTTGTTGTGGAATGACAAACAGCCTTGTAGAGTGAGACGGTTGGGAAGATGTAAACCTAGGTTGTCAGTTATACGATGTACAGTATATTACTTAAAGACCTTACTGTTAACCGTAGGCCATTTTTCAGTTTAATTTACAGTCGTAGCACAGCCAGTAAAACACAATTTATAAAAATGCAATTTGGATATAAAATGGAACATGTTAGTGTTACTCTTAATTTGAGTAATCAGTAGGGCCTGGAGAGGATGGTTCATCTCCCCTCAAATATAAAATTCACTTCAATATTTATTTACATTGTCTGCCAGGCCTCTTTTTGGCATCTGATGGGTATGAATATTGGATAACTGGCAACCATTAGTCTGTCACATGACTTTCTAGAAGAGGTCAAAATAAAGAGGTCTTTGGCAAAATGTGGCAATATCTGATTTCATGTCTTGGGACTAAAAGATTGCAGTAACTGTCAGTTTACTGCTCAGGATTCATCACATGAATTTGGCGGCATTGCTGAAGAATGCCCCCATATGAACACAGCACGTCCGTTGAGCTCCTTCTCCCTCCCCCTTTCCGCTACTCGTATCCATTCTTTCTTTACTCAGTTATTTTCAGCTCAGTGGGATCTCAAGCAATCTCAGTTTAAAAAACACAGAGTCTGAGATGATTATCCCATCTGTAACAGGTATCCATTAGATATTTTTACTGGAAGAAGGGGGCATCAGGTTTTCGACCAAGCGTTTACCTTTCACATATGTCCTTCAAGTACAGTACACTCTTAAGGCTTTGTTCAGACTGGAGGCATATTTATTTGCAAGTGATCGGATTGGATTTGTACGTCCTGACATCATCAGCCTGGGTTGCTTGTGGTAACGACGCTTTCCAGCCCGGAAGCGGGGGAAATGGAGATCCATCATCTTGCCCTCCAAACAATTGCACAAAGCTGTGGTGCAGAACTCCTCTGTTGCACCAGGCAAAATCATGTATTCTTCTCAGACGCTCTGATGCACCTCTGGCACTTTGAATTTGACGTTGTTGCGTTGCGAGCGACACAAAAGACACTTTGAAATCTGATGTTAGTCACATGACTGAGACCAGGTTTGGAATTAAACTTTTTTTGTCCAGGTTGTAATTAGCGTGGCATTAGGCACTGAACACAAGTAGTTTGTGTTTTGAAAGATTTTATTTATTTACTTATGCTGAGCGAATGAAGCCGCATTCGAAGCATCCATTCTGTAGAGAAGTTGCAGTGCATGCATAAAGGAAATAAAGAAACTGCCCGATTTGTGTGTCCTTGATAAAGTGTCCAAGTGTACCAAGTGGACTCGCTAATCAGTCTGCGTTGTGGACTGTCACAAATAGCTCTTTTATGCTACAAAATCGCCTGCATTTTGGCGGATGCTAATTTCCACCTCTGAATGAGAAGCGTCTGTAGAAATCCAATTTGGAATCACATTTCAAACCACCTCCAAATGTGGCTTGGATCCGATTTGCAAAAATCACATTTCCTGTTTTGTTTTTTTTTGTTTTTTTTTTGCTCTCCAGACTTTAAAATAAATCTGGATATGCCAAAAAATGGATTTGGGCTGGCAGTCTGAACAGGGCTTAAAAGATCAAAAATTGTGGCACCATAAGTTACTATCAGGTTCAAGTCCAATATGTGCAGTTAATAATGGGCACATAGCGCTGAGAGAGAAGGCTCGGTGTGTGTTTGTGTGAAGATATAAGGCTGGTCTGATGAGGTCTGGCATCTTTGATCAGTCCTATTGCATTCATGGAAAGGGGAACCACGAGGTATTTGCTTTTACTTCTGGCCAGATGGTCATGGTGCACTACCATGGCAGCCATGCTGAGGATGTATGCCCTGGCAGTCCACAAATCAGAGACATGCCTACTTTTGGGGTATATGTGTGAATACTGAGGAAAAGTCATGGGAATAACTATCTTCTCAGTAATAGTTTAAATACATTGTAACCTCACTTCCCAGTGCCAAAAGAAGTTTGGCACTTCCAGAAGGTTTGTCTCGCATATCTGTACTGTAGCTTTCTAGAAGTCTCCATATTTTATTGATTGTGGTCAGCATGGTGTTATGCAAAGGAACAGATGGGGGGGGGGGGAAATGAGGAAGCTACATGGAGGAAAACTCTGCTTTCACTAAACAGCCAACTTGTGGTTTTTTTCTGAGATGCTGTGCATTGATTGCCTCATAATACAACACTGGCTCAGTGATTCATGCCCCCCTTTTCCTTCCTTCTCGCTCTTTCTTCTCCCACAGACTTGATTCAGTGCACAAATGAGATGAACGTGAACATCCCTCAGCTGGCTGACACACTGTTTGAGAGGACCACCAACACCAGCTGGGTGGTTGTCTTCAAGTCCCTCACCGCCACACACCATCTGATGGTCTACGGCAGTGAGGTCAGGACTTGAGAAATAACTGTTATCCACCCTTGCAGAATTGGATGGAAATATTAGAGGTTATTTAACAAAAAATATTTTTTCTGATTTTAAGGGATCACCCCTGTACATGGACAGCATACAATATGTTGGCATGGGTTATGGCATAGCTTGTTATCATCTCATAGTGCACTAAATGCTACATGTAAAGCGGTTCAATGCACAACCGTTAGCTGTTTCAAAACCCTCACTGCTGGCAAATGTCTGTTGTGAAAACACACATTCCTGATACATTGTTTTTCTTGCAGAGATTTATACAGTATCTGGCCTCAAGGAACACACTATTCAACCTCAGCAATTTTTTGGACAAAAGTGGCCTACAAGGTATATTACCAACACTGTATACATTGTGCAGCAATAAGCCGTTGAATACTCAGCCAGTATTCATCTAGGTCATGAAATTTAGCATGACCCCGGCCCTCACTTCTTTTGTTTGTAATGTAGGCTATGACATGTCAACGTTCATAAGGAGGTACAGCCGCTACCTGAATGAGAAGGCTGTGTCCTACAGACAAGTCGCTTTTGACTTCACTAAGGTGAAAAGAGGGTAAGGAGCATTCACTTTCACTTCTTAACTTTCACTGTTAGTCTTGACTTGTACCTGAGCCACAGAGCTTGATGTTCTTGTTCCAGAAACCTGGTCTTGTTTGACACCCCAGGGAAGGGTATCTGATCGGATACTTCAAAATAACATTGCAATAGTTGCAAAATACATTGTGACAGTTTTGGTCAAAGTTGCATAATTTCATTAGATATATGCAGCATTTCACTTCTGCAGCTCTATTCGGGAAAACATTGTTCCTGTTTTTGCTTCACTTTTAAAGCCAAAATACTCTCGAATAACAGATATGGGTTTTTATTTTTATTTTGGATGTCTTTTTTTCAAGCTCTCTGGTGGGCCTGGGCACAGATGGTCTAATTTGACAGATTATTTTGCATCGTTTGCAGTGTAACTACAGTTGTTGCTCTACTTGATCATTCGTACATTGCAGTGTCAAACAAGACATTATGAAGCTCTACGCTGCAATGAGAGATGCATTCACCGATACATACGTGTTTGTGCTGATTCAATGACGTTGGAGATCATTTGGATGAACCATGTCCATTTACATTAACAAAATCCTCAAGTAATGAACAATCAAGACTAGGAAGCCCATTTCCATTGGTGTCACCAGGCTGAAAAATATCTGTATTAGGTTTGGTGACCCGTTCTCTTTCCTTTCCACAGGTCTGATGGCGTGATGAGAACCATGAACACAGAGAAACTCCTCAAGACCATCCCCATCATCCAAAATCAAATGGATGTGTTACTTGATTTCAATGTGAGTGCTCAGTATTGGCTGTACTGGTTGGCATCTGAATCGATTGCTGACAAACTTAAAACTGATTGTTCTTAACACCTCCACCTCTCTTCCAGGTCAATGCTAATGAACTGACAAATGGTGTGATCAATGCAGCCTTCATGCTTCTGTTCAAAGATGCGATCCGTCTGTTTGCAGCGTACAATGAGGGCATAATCAACCTCCTGGGTAATAATAACAAGCTTTTGTGTTGGTATAGTCTTGCAGATTCACTATATGGATTGTAGGCTTTTTCTTACTGCCTCTGTGCATTATGACTGAAGGGGTCACTACAGATAAGGGACAGTGGTGAAAGACTAAATGAATTACTGCAGACGTCTTTCAATCATTGAATGCTTTGTAATCGGATGTGCTTAGGGAATGTCCGTTAGCATTCCCGCACGGTTCATGTAAGTCTTCACCTAGCAGAAAAATGGAGGACTGGAAAACTGATGGCTTACTGGAACCGCAGACCCCCTAACAAGCTTATTTCAAAGAGTGTTTATAGAGAGCAAACATTTCCCTGCAGACCTCCCATGGATTATTTTCTGACCCTAGTCTAAAATTGAAAGGAAAATTTGGTACCTTTTTATGTGGACGCGCAGTCAGTGTTTATATTATATGTAGTCAATTGAAGTAATCTATTCCTCAGTGCCTGCTATATTGACCAAGAAAGCAGAGCTCTCGTGCTCGCGGAGCCATGCTGCCAGTGCCTACATGTACCAGAATGCATTGCGCGTGAGCTTCTGATGCTGGGTGCCAATCAAAATTGCACAACATTGCCAAGCAAATGAAGTCCTGCATTCGACCATTTCTTTTTCACAAGTAGCTATATTGTTACCTTCAGGGCATGTCTGTCAAGGACATTTACATAAAGCGGCAATACACATACACACACACACACACACCAGCAAAACAGGCTTCTGTGTAACAACAAAGCTAATGCTAGCTGAGGTAACGCTGCAATATAAAGTTCCACAAAAAGCAGCATGATAAACAGTTACTGGCATCCAAGCTACTACACTCGTTACTATTGGTTAGTTCAGTTTCTTAACTGTCCATCAATATAACAACATTTGACCAACGTCGCCCCAGTCTGTGGGAGTACCACCCTAGCCTACAGCTATTACTTTGTTAAGCATAACCTAGCCTTAGGTGACACAAATACTCGGCAAACTAAAACGGCCCACGCTGAAATTCATTGCGGCAGAATTATTCAGTTTCTGTTGGCGTTGGACAGCGATTTAAGCAAATGCACCACCAGGAGCTGTTTGCTCTCAGTGGCTGAGGTTCTGGCGGGTCCCCGCCGACCGTATCCTCCTTGCACAGCGGCAGCCTCGGACTCTCTCCGCTTCGTTTGTTTGGCCATTTATTGCTAACTAGTAGCTGAATGAGACTACAGAGGTCGTCGGGGACATTAAACATCATCACGCCGAACACGTCAACTCATCTACTCATCCCTGCAGCCCTCTATATCCGAGCCAGCCAAAACATTGTGAACTGTATCTTCGGCCGTAACATCCTCTACACTCATATTTTGGGATGCGTTTTCGCTGTTGGAGACGTAGCTGGTTTGCAATACAAGCGAAGAAAACAAGTTTTGTTTTTGAGCAGCGCCTAGAGCATGGTTACACAGAGGCAGAGACTAGAAATCCAAGCGGAAGTAGCCTGTAGTGCCTCCTTGTCTCTAACCACATCACTGTCATGTCAACTGCCGGCGCTGGATGCAGAAAGAACTACTTGACGAACTCGGGAGCCTTCTCGAGCAATATAGCACGCACTGAGGAATTTATTGCTTCAATCGACTGCATTTATCATCAACACGGATTGAACATCCACACAAAAGGTGCCGGATGTTCCCCTTTAGTATGCCGCAAGCTTTCCTTTCTCCTCTTGTAGCATGAGCATGCACTGCTCAGCTTCTTGGTTTTGTCTTCTTGTAGACAAAATGATTTGCAGTAGGCCTTGTTTGCATACCTCGAAACAGGATAAACTGCTAAAATAGGGCAGATCACTTCAAACTGTAGTTGTAGATCCCAATGCTCGTGATCTTATGATGGCCCGTCAATATTTACTGAGCAAATCTCACAACATATTGGTATGATAAGTGATTTGTTCTCATTTACCTTTTGTCCTGAGTCCTAAGATTTCAAAGGCAGCTTCAGGCCTTGAATTTTACAAGCATATATCAATCTATGTATAATACCCTATGGAGATAGTATACCCATAAGACTATAAATTGTGTTTTGAAAATATAAAGTTAAAAACCTGAAAGTAACAGACAAAGCACAAATGAGTATAAGAAAAATGTGTTTGGCATAATATTTTTGTTGTGGTTATTTTGTTAACAGAGAAATACTTTGACATGAAGAAAGTCCAGTGCAAAGAAGGGCTTGAGATCTACAAGAAATTCCTTACACGAATGACAAGAATCTCAGAGTTCCTCAAAGTTGCAGAAGTAAGTCAGTACCCCCAGATCAGCCAATCGGGTATTATTACAAAGGGGGCCTGGGATCCTTTAGATGGCTTGGCTATTTTCTCCCATCCAAATTCTGATGGTCTTCGTTCTGTTCCTGCAGCAAGTGGGAATTGATCGAGGGGACATTCCAGATCTGTCTCAGGTAAGCAAATTCTGATGACAACCATTTGGCATCTAATTACATTACTTTGAATAACTTGTCTTAACTTCGCACCCCTCACCCCTTGCTGGCTTTGCTTAACTAAAACGAGGAGACTGGGGGAATTAAATTCCCTACTATGTGTAACATTATTTATATAATCTGTATATATTGCTAGAATATAGTGTAACATGCATGTATTTGCCATGAAATAACACATAAATGTGCTTTTAAGTGGCAAATCGTCATGGAACAATGGCTGCAATAAAGTATGTTGACAATGTGGAGTAGTACCTGCTTTAAATGATACTCTGATTCTCCTTCTGAGTGAGCAGTAAGTATATCTGCTGCCTGCCTGAAATGTGCTAGTAATAGTGAAACACTATAGTTATTGTCATTGGTAGAGGTATGTCTACGGGTCAGTTCACCAATGTTTTTTCTAATTCTGGCTCTGTACACCTCCACAATGGATTTGAAATGAAACAATCGAGATGCAGACTTTCATCTTTAATTCAAGGGGTTGAGCAAAAATACTATGACACGTTTGGGAACTGCAACCATTTTTATACACCGTCCCCTATTTTTAGGGACTCCAATGTAATTGCGTTAACGTAAACGTTCATTGTTAATGCTTTGTCAAGAATCATTTGCAGGCAATGACTGCCTGAAGTCTGGAACCCATGGACTTTGCCAAATGCTGGGTTTCCTACTTTGTGGTGCTTTGCCACGCCTTCACTGCTGCGGTCTTCAGTTGTTGTTTGTTTGTGGGTCTTTCTGCCTTTAGTTTTGTCTTCTGCAAGTAAAATGCATGCTCGATTGATTGACTCAGTCATTGCAGAATATTCCACTTCTTTGCCTTAAACTCCTGGGTTGCTTTCGCAGTATGGTTTGGGTCATTGTTCATCAGTACTGTGAAGCACCGTCCAATCAACTTTGCTGAATTTGGCTGAATCTGAGCAGACAGTATATTCCTATCCTATGCACTCCAGAATTCATATAGCTTCTTTTGTTGCATCATCAATAAACACTAGTGACCCAGTGCCATTGGAAGCCATGCATTCCCATGCCATCACACCTTTGTTTTACAGTTGATGTGGTATGCTGAGGATCATGAGCCATTCCAAGCAGTCTCCATACTTTTTTCTTACCACCATTCTGGTACGGGTTGATCTTAGTTTCATCCGTCCACCAATGCTGTTCCAGAACGGTTTGATATTTTTAGGCAAAGTCTAATCTGGTCTTTCTATTCTTGAGGCATATCAGCGGTTTGCACCTTATGGTGAACCCTCTGTATTTGCTCTTGTGAAGTCTTCTTTATGGCAAACTCGGATAATAATATGCCTACCTCCTATATAGACTGTTCTTCACTTGGCTGGAAGTTGTGAAGGGGTTTTTCTTTACCATGGAAAGGATCCTGCGATCATCCACCACTGTTGTCTTCCATAGATTTCCAGGCCTTTTTGTATTGCCGAGCTCACAAGTGCAATTATTTTTTCTTAGTATGTACCAAACTGTTGATGTGGCCACTCATCCTGTTCCTGCAATGTCACTGATGGATTTGTTTTGTTTTTCCAACCTTGAGAAATTGTATGAGGAATTCATCAACTCATTTTTCTGTTGCATAACACAAATCTATGTGAGGTTCGTAAGGTTGTTGATCAGTACTGATGACCTAATGATTGCTTTGTCTAGTTCTCAGATTTGTAAATCACTTTATAGCTTATACTTATTGGAAGTAGTTAACTACAGTGGTAGTGAAAGGTGTACTTATTTTATTTATATGTTTCAGTTTATCTAGCAGCACAGTCACACTAGGCCCACTGTTATACAGCTGTCACAGGAGCTGTAGCAACTTAACTCGGCAGTACTGTGCAAACTCTTGTAACTTGGTAAGATGTAAACTGCCATGCATCGTTTAATTTACAGTGTTAAGTATGCTGACACAGTGTTGTTATGGTCCATTATTTGTGCTCAAATAGGTTGAGTGACCTCTATAATATGAACTTCCAAAATGTGGCTGTTGTTGTCTTTTCACAGACCGCTAACCCCCTGCAGCTTTTGGCCTAACAAGTTTTAACGCCAAGTGCTGTGCATGCTAGGCAGGCAATGCATGTGCCCACTGCTGCACCCACAAACACCTTCCAACTCACACTCACTACAGCAAATAAAGGTGTGAATCAAGGGTTTTAGTGTGGGATAGGATATGTCTGTCTTATATAGACCAGTAACATGCTGAAGTGGTGCATTACGTACAAAACGCATTTATTTGGGGGCTCGGTTATTCATTATGTATTTAGTAGAACTTTGTAACTGTAGCAGATAAACCAGAATTAGACCCCTTTCTCTCATATGTTTTCTTGACCGTTACCACCTTTATTTTCTGTATCTTCCCCTTCCTTCTATCTCTCCATTTTCAGTTTACAGTTTGTGTAAGTACCTGAACCTTTTTCTCTCTTCATCTCTTGTGTGGACTCTTGGCAATAACTTGGCATGCTTCAGTGTTTTATTTATTTATTTTTTTGTGCTTTGTTTTTCCGAAAGACATCTTGTATTACAGTAGGCTTTCCTCAGCCTTTGACACTTAATATGTGCCAATGACATTCACACTAGGCCCCCAGTAGCCTCTTGGACGCCCTGGAGCAGCACTTGGCCTCTTTGGAGGGAAAGAAAGTCAAAGACTCCACAGCAGCCAGCAGGTAGGTCTGCTTCAGCTCTGTTCACTAGATCTCCCGGCCATCTAGGCTCAGAGCAGAGCCTTTTTTTTTCTGCGTGGAAGATAGTAAAACTATTCATCTATGTGTCAGTAGAAATGAGTCACCTATGCCACTACAGAGAGGTAATGCAACAAGCGTACCAAAGTCCAGGTGTAAAAGTGTGCAATGTTAGTCACCGTTTTGTGTCTGTCCCTTGATTCAGGGCTAGCACCCTCTCCAATGCGGTCTCGTCCCTGGCCAACACCGGCATATCTTTCACCAGAGTCGACGAGAGGGAAAAACAGGCAGCCCTGGAAGAGGAGCAGGCTCGCCTAAAAGCGCTAAAAGTACATTTTCCTCACTCACCTGCATTCATTTCAGCTGAATACTTAGCACTGCAGGCCTGTAGGCATTTTGCTGCACCTTGAAGTTAATGAAGTCATGTCATTAAGACTCCCTTCTAGGGATTATGGCAAGTGCATAGCCATACCAATTGTTACAGATTTTAAGTAGTAGGGCATCCCTGTGGTTTGGTGGTCTGAAACGTATACAATATAATTCCTACATCCCTGCTTCGTTCCAGGCTGAAGACGTTTTCTGTATGTCACCCCATTTTGCTCTCTCCACGTATAGAGTGCTGCAGGAATGAGTCCTAAAACCCAGAAATGAGTTAGCGTCTTCTCACTTCCCGTTCCCTCGTCTCGAAGTCAATGGGTTTTTGGGTAAATGCCTGAAATAAGGACTGTGGTTAACACAAGCTTAAGAGATTTTCACGTTTTGTTCCATGACCTAAAATAAGTCCCACTCGTGAATTTCGACGCTTTTAATTGTCTTAAAAATAGCGGTTGCTAGCAAGTGGCTGAATGAGACTACAGAGGTCATCGGGGACATGACACGTCATCACGCCGAACACGGAAACGCACCTACTCACAAGTCCGCCTTTACAGTTTTGTTGTGTTTTTAAAGAAAAGCTTTTGGTACCACAATAATGAGTATTTGGATAAAAGTTAGCCTCCGTGTTGCTAACATTAGCCTCATAATTAATTATATATACTACAATTTAATCATATGGACTATGATTATAGTTTCTATCATTTTTCCCCTCCCCCTGTTAAAAGTGTTTGTTTTTTTTTGGGTGGTTTTTCCTTAGTTGAATCGAGGGTCTAAGGAAGAGGGCGTCATATGTTACAGTTTGTAAAGCCCTTTGAGGCAAAATTGTGATTTGTGATATTGGGCTATATAAATAAAATGAAATAAATGATTGTAGGAGCAGCGTCTGAAAGAGCTCCAGAAGAATCCTGCTGCAGTGACCACAGACTCCTCCCCTGTCTCCCAGGTGGGCGGGACCATCCACTCAGCCGCTACCATTGACCTCTTCTCCACTCCCAGCCCCACCAACAGGTGAGGCCACAGGACTTAAGCGCTGTCACTCCTCTCAAAGTGACCAAATGATTTTAAAGAAATGCCACAACATCCTACTGCTTGTGCATTCAGATGCAGACGAACATACAGTATATTTGGATCAAATTATTTTGCAGATGTTTCAGAGCTGGACATAAGAGCTGAAAAGGGATCAGATAATGTTATTACAGCATCAATTAAAGTTTGGAAATTTGCGTACTTAAGATTTCTATCCGTTTCGTGTCAGCTTTTTGTGCTTGTACAGCGAAAAGGTTGGTAGATGGATGTTGAGTCGGGGGGATGACTTAAATGCAAGTAGATAGCTGTTACAAAACATTTCAAAATGGTTTCACAGGTTCGTAGTTCTCACAGATTAGATACAACTTTGATCTGATAGAAACTGGAACGCTGCAGCAGCAGTAATGATAACGTCTAAAAGACAGCACCCACCCCAGCCCCATCCTGTCCACCCTACTGCCGTCTGGCAAGCGACACAGAAGTGTCTGCTGCCGTACCACCAGCCTTCCCTCAGGCTGAGACCCCTCAACTCCACCTCATCCTCCGCCCTTCACCATCAATAAATGACGTGGAGCTTTCTGTAATGTAATGTTTTGCACATTACGATACCACTGTTTTGTATAATATATATATATATGTATATTAGTATCTATTTATTGTTTTTATTCTATTCTAATTTGAAATATTTCTATATACGATATGTATATATGTAGCAACTTTAATTTAATTGTGCAGCGTTGTGTTGTAGAATTACAAAGAAATGGCCCTTGAACATGAGATGCAGCACAAGACCGTGCAATAAAAATGAAAATACTTATATGGTCAAATGTGGTGAACGTACCGGATTAACATAGCACTGTCAACAGTTTTAACACCAGCAACAGAAATAAGAGTGAAGCAAATAATTTTAGGTTCCCCTGCATTGCGGAGGACAAAACTGCAGTCACGTTTATTTTAATGGAAACTTTGGCGAGAACCTAATGTTTTGTCAATGAGTGACTGATTTCTCCTGAATGTCCTTGTTTTCCTGCTTGTTCCGTCAGTGCCTTCAAGGCAGCAAGCGACCTGCTAGACCTACAACCAGCTTTCGAGCAGCCACTGCCTCTCTCCACCACCAACACATGGGGAGGTGAGCGCGCCGCCGTCTTCTTGGCAACACTTCGCTCCACACTGCTGCCACACTTACAAACCCACATTACGCGCTTCATTCGCACGCATCTCTCAAACATTCCCCGCAGGACACACATTCACTGGTATGATTCCTTCGAATTGATGTACCTTTTGGAAAAAAGGAAGGATTGAGGTTTACAGTATGATTATTCAAATTCAGTGTCTTTATATATGATTACAGAGGAAGAGAATTAAAGACACGCTGAGAATACAAAACATACGTCTTGTTAATGGTAACGATTTAAAACCCAGTACAGGAACATACTTATATTAATCGATGTCTTTATTTTGTGAGGTCTTAGCCATATATTTTGAACTGTAGTTTGACATATTCCATTATTGTGCAGACGCACAAGCTGAAACACCAATTATCCTACATTTGCCTGCCAGATATTTATTTGAATAGGTAAACCTAAAAAAAAACCCGTCACACACTACATTTAAGGACATTTCAGTGCATGCAGAGCACTTTGCTTGCCAGTGTCCTACTACTGTACGGAAGTACATGACGGAACTTGTTACTGGTGCATGACTTATATGTGAAACTGATTTGTAGATGACATGGACTTTGCAGTTGTTTCCTGTTTTAAAAAAACAACAACATTGTGTGTGATATTGCCCTGCATAGTTACAGTTGTAACCTTATCTCATATCTCCTTTTTATAATGTGTGCTTTTCACTTCAGTGCCATATCAGCAGGTATGTACATAATGTGGTTGGTACAGATGACAGCAGTGTTTGCCTGTAATTTAACATATTAGTGAGCAGACTAAAAGTATAGTTTTAGATTAGGACCAGTATTCCATTCTCACTCATTTCAAGTGACGTTTGTTTATTAATTGTATTGCGGTAAGCTTATCCGAAATAATGAAATTGTATAAATAGATTTGAACTAATTCAGGCCCGACAAACATCAACATTTTGAATGTTGGTAAAAGTAATAACTCTCTAAGTTTAGTAAATGGACTTGAAAGTACTATAGCATTGCAGTGTGTGTAACTTTTGTCATATCCGGTTTCCTTGTTCATGTTTGCACTTATTGTGTTTTGTGGTAAACAGGTTAGGCAAGATGTCCCCAAACTGACACCTGTTCTGAACACAAATACCATACACAGCTTTTTTTTTTATTTTATTTTTTTATGTGAAGCCCAGTCTTTGGATTGTTCTGATAATGAAGACCCTGAACCTGTGCACTGCTTAAAGCGCTTGTGATAAAGCTGGTCCTCAGGTCTGAAATTTGGGCCAGTGAGAGCAGTGCAACAAAGGCCATGATATCCGCCTGCCCTATCTCAATCTCACCTTCATCACTGACATCTTCCCCTTGTACTACATCTTGCATGCACTTTTTAAACTTTTCTCCCTCTCCTCTCCACAATCTCTGTATTTTCTTTTTCTTTTTTTTTTTTCCCCCCCCTGTCTTCCTTTCTCGTTCTCTTTCTCTATTTTT
>CM022491.1:20985198-21032133 GCA_011952105.1 Coreoperca whiteheadi | reverse complement strand
TTTTTCACCTCTGCTACAGAAGCTGTGGAGGAATCCATTCCAAACTCAAACCCTTTCCTCACACTACCTGTTGTCGATACTGTCCAGCCGTCCACGGCGGCCTCGGATGCCGGCAGCCTGTCCTCTAGGACGCCTAGACATGAAGTGTTCGGTGGGATTGTTTTGCTGCATCTTCTCTCTTCGTTTACTTCAGCCTAGACTTCATTTTGTGTTCCACACAGCAAGTCCGTGTGTCGCGCTGATGTAACAAGTCATCCTGGCTGATGATTTCCTGTAGGCGAACTGTCGTGTAAAACGCGCGGGGAGTGAATACGTAGGCGTGGATTTCAGAGCCGTAGGGAAAGAAACGGAGGAAATGGCTGAAGTGGTTTAGGGTCATTGGTCAGAACATACTGTTTTTTGACACTTTCTCACATTCATCAAACATCTGGCATGCTGCCCGACTCCAAATATTTGTTTCCTTTCCACAATCAGGCTAAGTTCCTAGTGTTTGTTTTCTCAGCTCTTAACGTTCTTTGATTAAGGCTGTTTAATCGTATTTGCCGTTTTGTACTTCAAAGGCCAAAACTCTTTGGTTGCATGAATGTCCGTCTTCATCAGCAGCATTTTTGTTTTTCTCCAGAGCGTTACAATCCCTTTTTTGACTCAAGCTCTTCCCTGGCATCAGATCTTGATACGGCTACACCGACAGAGGCATTTATCACAGGTACTGTGGCGGACGACTGTCTGGCTGCTGGAGTGGTGATGTGGGAGTAGTGCCGTGTGACGTTCGTGAATTGTAATGAGTAGAAATGGATTGACAAGGTGTCTCCCAGTGAAGTCAGCGCGTTGTGCGGAGCGTCCCCCCCCGGCTTCCTACAAGCCAGTGGGTGTGAGCCTGCTCTGTGTTGTGGTTGGCCGCTAATTGTGCGCTGCCCTGAATTTTGCCCTGTATTTATCCCCGGCCCTAGCCATGTGATGAGTGCCGGCTTCCGCTTTCGTCCTGGAAATCCTGATCCTTGTTTTTCCTCTTTCAAAGCCATTTCTACAGTTGCTTGGCGTCCTTGCTGCTCTTTCACCGCTCTATTTTTTTCTGGTCTCTTATCTTCATAATCACCCCCCCCCCCCTTCTTTCTCCGTCTGGTTCTTTGCCTGTCTGCTGCTGTTGCTGTATGTCAGAGTCTTTCTGTCGGCCAAGCCCTTACAACACCACTCCTCTCTTCCAATCTGAGCCCCCTGCCATAGCTGGTCTGTTCAGAGGTAGGTACACTGAGGTTGATCAAGGTGTAAGCCCCTTTTTTAGAAATCCAGCCTAATACATCGGATATACCTTACTCTTGTTGCTTAGCATTGTATTTTTCTTAATCTCCTGGGGAAATGTCAACATGGACATTGAGCTTTGTACAGCGTAGCTACAGGTTTGATTGGGAAAAAATGTGTCCGTGACCTAAAACATAGGTGATAGATGTCAGGTTTTGGTGTGAGTTCTAGCAACAAACGACTAATATGTTGATTATTTACTTGATTAATTCTTTTTAACATGTTTTTAAAATAGTGAAAAATGCCCATCACAATTTCCAGCAGCCACACTTTTGGGTCTGACCAGTAGTCCAAAACTCAATATTCAGTTTACTATCATGTGAAAAAAGCAAAGCAGCAAATCCTCTCATTGGGGACGTTGGAACCAGAGAATTTTTGGCATTTTATTTCTAGAAAAAAAGAATGAATGAACCATCAAACTAGTTGCCCATTATTCATCTGTCAATCAACTAATCGATTAATCGCTTCATTATCTCAGCTTGAGAATTTGGAAATAGTGTTTCCAATATTTACTTACCCTCAACAAACATACATTGAACAGTCCGTCATTGAAGATAAAGAAATAACCAGTTTTACAAGTTACTAACAGCCCTCCACTGCCCCCGAATATCACTTGTACTAAGGATCATAAGTTATTATCACTGTGTAAAATGCAACCCATCTTTGTGTCATTCGTCACCTGTATAGATAGTTAGTAAAGCTGTTTTTCTTAAGTGTTCAGTGTCCTGACGCATCGACCTTTTGTGTGAGCTTACGTAGAAAACAATAGACGTGGGTATTATGACACGCATCATATGGAGGCAGCGGGTTGTCCCCCTTGAGAAATTTTCCTTGAAAGATAATGCTTACCGTATATGAGGTACTGTCAACCTTAACCTGTGATCTTAACAAAAGAACCAAAGTATTTTGCAACTGATCACTATGACTCTACTGCAGTGGGTCAGGGTGGTTGCATTTAGCGTTTCATGGCACATGTAACAAGTTTAGGATTGCACACGCTTCTATCTACAGGAGTAAGAGAATAGCTTTATAAAAGCATGATGCTGCCCTCAGGTGTGACTGACTTTTCATTAGTAGCACACGTGGTGACTGCTACAATAAGTCAAGTGGTTTTACGTTTTTTTTCCAAATAGCGTTGTCAAATGCTTTGACTGAAAATCAAGTGGTTTGGATGCAACTGGTTCTAAAAAGGAAGACCCTTCTAAATATTTGTGTTTTCCTACCTGCTTGTGCTCGTTTTGGGAGGACCGGAGTTATTTTGGTGTCAATATTTGGATCCTGATAGTTAGTTTTTTTTTTTTTTTCTTTTTGCCTCAGCAGGGTTCACAGCCTCCCCAACGTCCCAGCAACCGCAGAACTCTCGAGGCCTTAACGTCGACTTTGACTCAGTATTTGGCAACAACACCAATGCCAACAACCTGGACTCTACAGGTAAGTGTTGTACTCGACACACGCTGACCTTTTCTCCCCCCACGTAATGTACTCTACTGCCACCTGAAGGTTTGGCGGACAGATTGCACGTTCATGTCGGCGTTATAGACCTTCAAAGTGCTGGACTTTGATTTGTTTGTCAGTGTGTGTGGTTTATGTGGACTATGAATGTTCTGAGCATATCCCAAACCAAGCGTTCATGCCTCATCAGACTGTGAAAGTGGCACTCCTTTGTTATGACTAAAAGGTTGGTGCCAGTAGCTCTTCATTAGGGTTTTATCATGTGGAGAAATTAATGAGAAGACATTCTTCACAATCAACCCAAAAGTGGCAGAGCCTGAAATGCACGCTTATGCTTTATACCTAGTCCTGTTTTCAATCGGTTTTGAACGATCCCATCGAAAAAAAATGGCGTGATGGAAGAAAGCCTTCCTGTTGTCCCAATGTCTGTATCTGTATGCACTGGCATATTTAACACCAAGTTTGTATTACATAGTTTTGTTATGTTTACCTGTTGGTTTTATTTATTTATTTATTTATTTATTTATTTATTTATTGCAAATTGTCAAATATATTCTCATAATATGAATTGACCATCGCATGCTAATTCAGGTTTTCAGAAAGCAGTGGCTGGTAACCTTGCACTCCAGTGAGGATGTTTCACTGATTTCACCAACCGAGGGATCTTGATTATTCCTCCTTTCGCTAATAGAACAAAGTGGAATCTACATATAGTATATACACTAACTATTTCAACCCTGACTGATCAACCCAGATAGCAAAGTCCACTGCAATGGTTCAATGAGAGCTTCCTTAATGGCAGAAAGACATTTTATGACTTGGTTTTACACCCTTTCTGAAATATGTTCAGGTGCAGAAAATAATGCAGTTTCATTGCATGAGTGTGTTTTCTGTGGCCCTCAACTGAGGGGGACTCTCATTCATATTATCTATTGACTACTGTAACTTACAGTGGGCTCTAAAAGTCAGTTAGAGCAGTGCAACAGAAATATTTGGGTACTGAAAATGATTTTTGACCTGTGATTAAGTTGAATTTTAGGTTTTAGATATTTGAATCTGTTGTGTGTTGTATTTTAAAATCCAAACTCGTCCCTTTTTAAATAGACATACGTGTAATTAAAACAGATGAGCCCGTTGCTGGAGACATTGGCAGCCTGTAATGGCCTCTACGTTGCATTTAACATTGTGCGCCACTGAGACGGATTTTGGAGGAAGTCCCATAAATTGTGCTTAATGAGAAATGAGTCGGAATTGTGATGAACATTGTCATTAACAGTACCACCGGCGTGTGATCGAGGCCAATGACTATTGCACCCTGTGCCTCATTAGTGCGTAGTCATTTGAACAGATCATCATTAATCGGCAAGAAAAGTTGCGGTTTCTTAATGTTACATTTAGCACCTGGAATCTCTTACAAACACATTATTTGTACACCCTCACTGGCTGCTTACAATCTCAACATTTTTTTTTTTTTTTGTATTCTTTTCCCTTGTCCTTGGGTTATACACACTCCCTGTGGCCTTGGCTTTTTGCATGGCATATGCATGACTGGGTGAGTTGACTCGACACACATTCTTCTCGCACAGTCTGTGAGCCCTGCTTCCTGCCTCATTGACGCTCAACATCCTCTCTCTGTCCGTGTGTGTGTGTGTGTGTGTGCGCGCACGTTATGTTCGGGTCGTGTGTTTGTGCGTTGCTTTGTTGTCGTCTGTCGTATTGTGTCTTTACCTGTTCTGGGGCCCCCAACCTCTTCCCCTTCCCTTCCCTTCCCTCCCCTTCCTTTCCCCCTTTGATTAAGACATCTTAGGTGGCATCCTCAAACCCACAGTGGCATCCTCACCCAATCAGGGCATGAGCCTCAACGGTCAGCAGGCTCACAAACTGGTGTCCAACGACCTGGACTCGTCACTGGCCAATCTCGTCGGCAGTGAGTTCCCTTTTTTTTTTCTTTTTCTTTTTTGCTACCATGGCGCCAAATATTTAGGAAATTGAACTAATTGATGAGATGACATTTGTATTAAACAGTAGCAGTAATTTACAAAATTGTAGCATGGAAATAAACTCAAGCATAACTATGAGATGTGTAAAATGCAAAGAAGAAACGGTAAATGAAATCGGTGTTTCTACATATTATGTCTTGTGTAGATTCCGTGTGTTTTTGTGGCTGTGCTTTCATCACTTTTCATTACTTAGGTCTGGGAATTTCCAACGGAACAGCAAAGAAGTAAGCGCACTGAAGTAATATCAAACTTCGTGTCCCTGAGACTGCACACTAAACATGACTAACCGTTTTACTTGGCCCCTGTAGTGATCTTCACTGGAGCCAGCCTGGTGAGAAGAAGCTGACAGGGGGCACCAACTGGCAACCCAAGACTGCTCCCTCTACCACCTGGAACGCTGCCGCCATGGTAGGGCTATCACCTATCTGCACCTATCTGGTAAAGGCCCGAAAAGCAGATCAGTTGGGCATGAATCTTTTTTTTTTTTATTTATTTATTTTTTTGCCGCCTTTGGCTCTTCTCCATAGTCCTGCAAGTCCTGAGAATATGGGGGCCAAATTAATCCAATTACCGCCATTGGAGTCTCATACTGACCTTAAAGGCCTTTTTCTACAGGATCTTAATGACCTGGAGCGTCCTATAATTTGAGCTTTTAAGAAACCTGTAAGACTTTGGTTCTTGGTTGACAGAAGACATTTTCATGAGCTGTTTGGCAGGTGAGTGCAGTTTAACTGTTGCTAGATTTACTTTCCCGTTTACCCAAAATGACTTTGAATATCAGTATCTATAGATAAGCCCCCTCTCGCAGGAAAAGGTCTATAAGGCAGCAAAACACGCATGCCGGGTATTCTGAATCGGATTATTACCTATAAATTGAAACACCCTTCTTGTAGTGCTTATCACACACGTCCTGCTTCGTTAATTACGGTGTTTGCTGTGTTGCATTGCGTCCTACCTAGAGTGCCGGTACCTGGAACTTGCATTTAGTATCCCCTCCTGAACTGTGCCAAATTGTAGTTGTTACAGGAACGCCCCCCCCGGGGCGGAGCGGGGCGGAGAACAGAACACAAAAGCAGACGTTCAACCAACCGATTGTCCAACAGCGCGGTAGCTTTAACTGGCTCTGCTGTAATTCAACAGCGCAAACATATCAGCAGTGAGCCAACATGAAAAAGGAAATACATGCACTCACGTATTAAATAGAAACTATTGTTACGTTAATCGTTATAACAGGTAGCCAGGTGGCTAGTAAATATCTTCGTGGGCATGCCAAGTGATTCTATTTTAAACCCTGAAATTCCCTTTTGTGCCTTATGTCTTGTCTGTTTAATGTTAACGTCACAATGTTTGTTTGCTCTAAATGATTCAGAACATACAGAACAGGCTGCATTTTCCACAATATGTAAAGCCGTTCCTCCGATACTTCTGGTTTTAGCATTAAGTTCAGCGTAGTTCAGAGGCCATGCCGTCCCTGGCAGCCGCAGCACACTGTCAGGACTGACTTGACACTGCAGCCACAGCTTGCAGTAGCCTGGGCTCAGTCCATTATCAGCCCCCAGGTTCTGTGTGGACAACCTAGTCATGAGCAGAGGGGAGCAACACAGGCTTGTTTGGGACTACTTTATTACAGCTTTGAACCAATATCAGGTTACTCTTATTTAATTCTAGTGTGTTTTCTGTCGGCCAAGAAATGCCCAGTCCAACCTTTCCTGCCAGTTCTCTTGTTGCTGACTTTCCGGTGTAAGGTGTTGAGGGTCTGTGGCTTTGCTTGAAGGTCTTCGGTATTTCCTGATTTGTGTATTTACTGGGCTTTCTTTGCCCCCGAGTGTCCTTTACTCTCTGTAACTGGTGTCACAACAGCCACAGCCTCTTGTGTCTGCCTATGATGTCCTAGTGGACGGTTGTTGAAGGCCAGCGCCTCACATGGCAGCTCCGCCGCCATCCGTGTGTGAACGAGAGGCAATATTGTAAAGCGCTATATAAATGCAGTCCATTTACCGTTGATGGTTCTGTAGTCTGGAGCTTTGACCAATGTGGGACACGCCTGCGTTGCAAATACTGTAAACCAGTCAGTGTTTAACCGTAAAGGAATGAGAAACTCCAGTCTCTCTAACAACGTGTAACATCGAGCCCACACGAGTGTGCCAAATGTTGGACGATTAATGCTCAATGTTAGATGGTGATCACAAGCTGACGTAGTGTTCGCTGATGAAGCCGCGAAGAGAGAGTTGGTCAGCTTCCTTAAACTGAAGCGGATACACTTAGAAGCAGATGCACACAACATGCATCGTCCACAGTCATTAGGATAATCCAGGGTTCAAGGTTTAATGTTTGTTCCCCCCCCCCCCCAGTCAGGCACGGGGGTCAGAAATCTCAAATTTGTACTTGCCTCTATACGTATTGTTATCAAATAACAAAGACTAAAGTTAATTGTCATGTCAAATTCTTACACATTGCACGTTTACATAAAGATTAAAGAGATTTAGGAGTTTTAACATTTTTAAAAAATTACTAAAATTAACCTACAAAATGTTTAGAAATAACCGTTCTTACGTTATGTCTGACGTCTGTGTATTGTGTTGCAGAAATCTGCTGAAGTTAGGATGCTCGACAGTCAGCCCGCCCTGTCTCGTAATACCACTTAGTACCTCAAGAGGCGATAGTGTGATGGTACGGCTCAGGCCTGCCCCCCAGCTGGGAGCTGTGTACGCGCGGCAAGTCCGATACTTTACTCAATAAACTCTCAAAATGGCCATTTTCATGCACCTCTTTTCCTAATTAAAGGCGAAAATACATCCATACGCCTTCTGAATTCAAGTTTCTCAGCGGCGTGTTGGTGAAATGTAGTTTTTGACTGACAGTGGGTCGACAGAAAAAAATGACAGTTACCGTGCCCTCTCAAAGTCTCCGGGTTTGCAGAGATACAAACCTGGTCCGTCCCGGTCCGGCTGCTGAGCCTGGTACTGTTGCCCGCTCGCCCTGCTCCGTTCACCGCTGTGTCCCTCCTATCGAAAATGGTATGACAATCGTAAACCTTGTCTTTACCCGCCGCCATTTTCTTGCAAGTGGCCGACTGGTACTGCGCATGTGCAGCTCTCAACAGAGATGAGAAGGAAACGGGATGGCTCACTCCTGAGCTACTTCTATCATCTGTTCCGAGGAAAATGACGTGTTCCCTTTTTACCACTTGCCTGACCGGGCAAGTGAGTTGCTAGATTTACGAGTCCGACTTGGCATTTTACTTGGGGAAACCCGGGCAATCCTTATTGTTGAGCCCTGTAATCCTCAACATAATGCACGAAAATGAGCCTAATCCTGTTGACTCCTCCGAGGAGCGCTGAGCGAGATGTCCCTGAAACAAACAAAATACTGTCGGCGAAGACTGCATTCTAAAGGAGAGCTCGCATTTGAAATGAAACAAGCACAGTCTGTGCTGAAAGCGCCAATTTTGGCACCAGGGTCCCGTCTGACTCACTTGTGCCTCCCTCGCCAATGACTGAATAGTTAATGAAACGTATCCTTCCCGAGAGGGCTGGGCGTTAGACAAGTCTGGGTCTGTTATCACTGTAGGGGCTGTTGGAGAAGCAAGGACTGTTCAGAGAAAAAGGGTCTGTACTTGTTTTCTGTCTAATCTCTTTCCACAAGGAGGTCTGCACCTGCTGGTAACCAACCCCTACCCCCAGGACTCCGCACAGTGTCTCTGTCGCTAAACGTGACCTGTGTCTGGAACTTTTAGAACCACATTGATCCATTCCAATCCAAAAAGTCTCCATAAACCCCAATATTGGCCGAATCCTGCTGCCATTTTCTCACAGTCGGTATCATCTTGCCATCTTCTTTCACGCCCCCAATCAAGCTGCATTCTTGATTTTACTATGAAAACTATGCAGGCATCAGTGGTGGGATGTAAGGATTTTAACTTTGTTTTTGTTTGTTTTTTTGAAGTAGTGCACTTAAGTAAAGTACAAGTGCCTCAAATGTGTATTTCTATTTTATGCAACTTTATACTTCTACTCCACTACATCGCAGAGGCAAATATTCTACTTTTTACTCCACTAGATTTGTCTGACAGCTTTAGTTACTTGGCACATTTTCGTAGCCTTCCTGTCCAGTGAAAACCATGTATCCCCAAAATGTGTTGATTTTGAATGGGGCATTTTTCTGACACAATAAAGGATGAAGCACCTGAAAGGGACCATTTTACTGCACAATGAGTACCTTTTACTTTTGATACTTGCCCAATGCAATTTGCTGATGATACTTACATACTTTTCCTTGAGCAAGGTTTTTAATGCAGGGTGAAGTATTTACATAGTGTGGTATTAGTGCTTTTACTTAAGTAAAGGATCTGAATACTTCTTCCACCACTGGCAGGCATACAGTGCACTGACTTTTGAATGAAGCATTGGAACGCATCAGCAAGCTTAGCAGGTCCGAACAAGGTGAGCTTTGTCATGGGTCTGCTCTATTAACCGGAAAAAAGAGAATCCTCCTTTCTAAGCATTTTTCTGACCGAGGTTGAATATGAACTTAATTAATATTGGTATTGAATCAGTTCTTTCTGAAGTCCTTCATCATGACCCATTCCTGCATAGCTTTTTAAAGCTTTATTTTAGTTGCTGTAAATAAATGTATGCTGTGAAGACTTAACTTCGATAATCTAATAATAAACAGATAAATGTGTATTGGATATCGTCCTGTTCTTATTATGTAGAAGGAATCCTCTTTTCTTTTTTTTTCTTTTTTGTCACCTCAGGCACCATCTGTCATGGCCTTCCCTGCAACCACACCGACGGGCATGATGGCATACGCAATGGTATGTCAGCTGGGACTGTATGTTCAGCGTGACTTCACTTCCTGTGACTCTCTCTTTCTTTCTTTCTCTCTCTCTCTCTCTCTCGCTCTCTCACTCACTCTCTTTCTCTCTCTCTCACACACACAGTGTTTAGCAGCTTTTCAGACCCTCTTAGCGATTTTATTTCTAAAAAGCGAGTAGCGACCTATTCAGACTAGCGGGGAAAAGGTGAGAATCATATTATTCATTCATTCCCATGTATGCTGCTCAGAGTAATCGCTGTTCTGCCGACAGCACCGGGGGCTCATCTCTCCTCTTGCGCCTTGTGTGTTTTTTTTTTTGGTTTAGGTAGTGTGATTCACCCATGCCGTGTTCTCTTTTCTCTCCCACCAGCCTCCTCACATGGGCTCCATGATGATGACACAGCCCACCATGATGTACACCCAGCCCGTGATGAGGCCAGCCAACCCCTTTGGCCCCAATCCAGGTGCACAGGTAATGGACGTCTACAATGTCCCACTCGTTCGGCATGTAAGCTTAGTGAGCCAGCCTGTCTGAACCAAATAAACGGTTTTGTTCAATTCTTCCATAATACCTGATGGTCCCCTCAGCTCTGAGCGTCCACTTTCTAAAGCCATAGAGGTTTTAGTAAGTTTTCTGTAAATTCTTTGGGGAATTCAGGGAATATTTTTATGGGATTAAATCAAAATCAAAATCAAACAAGGCTGCCATTTTTTTTTCCTGCTTGAAAATGGACCAAGCACCGCCCCAATTTGCACGTGTCACACGTTTTGTTGCACTGATTGGATAGGTAGCTCCTGTTGCGTCCAGACGCAGTTTGGTCCGCGTTACTTTTGTAACACGTTACCCCCAACACCGTCGAATTTATAACAAAATCAGCCACAGTGCAACGGAAACCGACTTGATTTAATCATGATGTACAATGAGGCATGTGACTCGCTCTCCAACTTCCGTTCCGCTGAAGAGACGAAAACATCAGATCTGTCTCAAGCGATGAGGAGACTGACCTTCCTCATATCAACAAACAGTCTGGAGAATTAGCTCCCCCAACTGTTTATTTTGATGAATATTTACAGAACTGTAGTGGAAGCAACCATTCACCTTTTTTTTTTGTTTGTTTGTTTTTTTTTAAATCAACTTTTCAATGGAAACTTAACTTATGAGTCCAAAATTCTTTTTGGATGAGATCAAGAGGTGGCCATTGCTATATTTCTTTATCTTCATCCAACACTTAGTCACGGTCTAATGCGAGGTCTGTGGCGCTGTTTTGACATCCACAAACATTATCATTACGGGCATTACCGAAAAATAGCAATGCGTGTGTTTTCTGATCGGACCACACACCTGTAGCCTAGCTTTTCTTTCGGAGTTCCTCCGAGCATCGTAGGCTCTCCATTTCTGTGTCCTCAAAGTGTTTTTAATTCTACTTTGTGCCAGTCACAACACTTTCGTGTGAGGTGCCATTACGCTCGACTCCCCAGCTGGCTGTTTTGCGTACTCTGCACACGTCCTGTCTCCTGTTGAATAAGGACTGGTTTCTTTGCTCTGCAGGAGACTGCTCAGAGCTGATGTCACGCTGAGATGTGAGAGTTTGGAAATTACAGTTGTGGTTTCACGCAGGCGTGGGTTTTGACGTGTCCATGGACGTATGCAAGTTCAGCAGTTGCAACGTGCTTTGTCAATAGCAATTCATAACAGCGGGACGAAATCTGGATGTCTGATTCATTGACTGAAACAAACAAATGGTTGCTGCCGATGTGAGTCATCAGATGATATCACAGATTTTTATCAGAGAAATAAACTGAAATGACCAGCGATGCTAGTGTCTTGTGAATCGGCGCTTTTCTTTTGCAATGCAAGCGTCACACACCATCTTTATTTTGCCTTGTTGGAGCATTTTAGCATTTGGAGCATTCTGTATGTATAGAGGGTTAGATTGGAGATGCATTAGAAGTCTGGATACTGGTCTTGCTTTACTGGGTCTACAACTATTTTCCTTTTTATCTTAACAGATGCAGTTTATGTAACCGGAGGGGTGGGGGGCAGTCTTTCCCGTTGAAGACGATTCACGACAAAGTCAACTTTCCAAGCAAACTTGCAGTTTGCTTCTAATTAACTCACCTCTCTCTGAGAATGAAAGGCCCAAGTAAGACTTGTTGAATAGAATTACAGTGACCGGTAGTGGCTCTGGCCATCTCAGAGAGGCATCACAGTGGACATTGTGCCCATCTAGTCCTGTCTAAGTCATAGAAGGCAAAGAAGACTGCGTTCTGCCATTCAAAACCATGTGGACAGGAAGCAAACCCCTACTGTATCCTGGACTAAGAGAAACAACACCCGAAGGGAGAGCCTTCTGACATCACTGTTTATGTACCTGGGGGGGGGGGGCAAAGTTGGGTTGGCACGGCACACTTTTTGAGTTTTTTTTTTGTTCCTCTTTCTCCAGGTGAGGCTGGGAGAGTCACTTCTTTTGATTATCAATCATGAGTCCCTTCTTAAAGCATCCCCAGTTTAGGAAAACAATTGCAAACTCCTTTATATGACACATTTTTATTTTATTTCTTTTTTATGTATTGTTTGCAGTAGACAACATGTGTGTAATGTTTGTATTTATTTATGATCACCTTCAGAGAGGATGACATTTATAAAAAAAAAAAAGAAAAAAAAAAGGTATGTAACTAGTCACTGACTTCCTCCTTATGGAAGGTCTTCAGGTTTATACATAGGAATGATTGATTGTAGAATTGGATTTTGAGTGATTTGAGATGATTTTTAAAAAGTTAATATAAAGAGATGACACATTTTGCTGTTGTTTGGGCACTAAAAGTTCTCTGTACACGCATGGGGCCTTGTACAGTTATCTGTGGCACACTGAGGCTGTCTATGAACGTAATAAGTCATTAAAACCGGCATATTGGTGGGGCCTACGTTTATGAATTTGGCATGGGAAAATGTTTCACATCAGCAGAAGCACTACATTTTGTGATTGAGGCAGCACTGCATTGGAAAGGAATCTGCATTTATGCTTTTGACGCTTTTGGCATGCCATTTATTCTTACATTTAACAAAGCTCCTGGCTGCCCTTTCCCAACCTGAATGTGCAGGGTCCCTTTCATGCTCAGATCATGTTTCCATAGGCGAGCACTGGGGCGTTCAGAACAATGTGTGGGCATGGGGAGGCTTCGGCTGTAGGTTCAGGTCAGACTGCTAACTGGTGGGTGGGTGGGGGGGTCTAGTTGTGCGGGAGAATAGAGCACTGTTGATCGGTGCTCTGTGTATATAAAACCTATCCAGCCAATCACAGGAATGGGTGGGTGCAGGTATGAAAGATGGTCTGAACATAAAAGTGGCCCCTAATCCATTAACTGAGCATATTTGCTGCATTGTCCCTGCAGATTATATTTTTGTTTGTTTGATTTTTACAATAAAGTGCAAGCTTCCACACTTCTTTGCCTCCATATTTATTCATCAAAAGAGAGAAAAATGTTTGGGGACTGTTTGTGTAATAAGTGCATAAATGAGGAGAGCTCAATGAGCAGTGTAGAACAATATTTGAGGTTAGCAACAGAGAAAGACCCTGGCGATTAGACTCATCGATGTGAAGTATCTTCATGAAGCATTGGCCCATTTACTTAAAAAAATAGGACAGGATCCCAAGGGATTTAATGGTGGAGTAAAAGGCAGCAGGTGGTTGGTGGAAACTCTCATTTGAATCTCCCTGGAAATCCTTAGTCGTGGGGGGGGGTGTTTTTGGGGCAGATTGTGTAATAAGTATATTTGTCTCTCAGTTGTGGCTTAGAAAAGCCCCTTTTAAAAAGTCATCAGATTTGTTTGGATTACAAATGATGCATGTATTTTTCCAATTCCGCCTTCTTATTTCAAATCCATATGCTGTAACAGTCATTTCTACATCATCAGCAGGCCTGTTGAAGAAAATTGAAAACGAAGAAAATTGCTGCTTGCATAAGTATTCAGCCCCTACACGTTAGCACTTTGTAGAGCCACATTTTGCTGCAATAACCGCTTGAATCTTTTGGGATAAATATCTACCAGCTTTGCACAGTGTTTGGGAGGGAGTTTTTATCCCCCCCCCCCCCCCCCAATGCTTCCTGGCAGATTTGCTCCCGATCATTCAGGTTTGGTTGGCTGGAAGATGCTTGTGGACCGCAACTTCCAAACAGTGCGACAGATTCTCTATTGGATTGAGATCTGGACTTTGATCTGGCTATTGTAGAGCTTTCACCTTTTTGTTGTTTAGCTCCTGGGTTACTTTGGCCTTGCGCTTGAGGGCATCGTCCTGCTGAAAGGTGAACTTTCCCCCAAGCTTAAGTGTTTTTGTTTTGTTTAGTTTTTTTGCGGACTGAAGCCAATCTCTTGCAGTGTTCTGCTCCATCCATTTTTCCTTCAATTCTAACAAGGTGCCCAGTCCCTGCTGAGCAATGGCCAGTGTTAGGTTTGCACCACGCATAGCGCTTTGAATTATGTCCAAAAAGCTCTGTTTGTTCATCTCACCACGTCCCACCTCTTACCTGGCCCACTCTTCGTGCTTTCTGGCAAATTCCAGGCATGCTTTGATAGGTTTATTTTCTTGGGTAATGGCTTTTCTCAGTCCACTTTAGCTCCCTCAAAGTGATTGTTGGATTATTGGTGGCTACCCTCACAAGTCTCCTTCTTGCTTGGCTGAGGTTTGAATGGACAGCCCTGTCTAGGCAGTACCTTGATCCAGCAGTGCTCCGTATTAGTTTGTAGCCTTTTCCTAATTTGTGCATGTCTACTACTTTATCTCTAACTTCCTCAGAATGCTCTTCGGTCTTCATTTTCATACATTTCCTTCAGATTTACAGTCTGACCAATGATACTTCAATGTGGCACTAAGCATTCACACACACAGCCGTCGGGAGCATTTTGGGGTTCAGTATCAGTAGCTGGGGGAAGCGGGGATCGAATCGCCGACCTTCCGATTAGTGGACGACCCGCTCTGCCACCAGGCTGCCCCAAAGTTGCGCCCTCATTAGGGCAATGTTGCTCTCCTGTGAAAACTTGAAGCTTCCAGAGAATAAGTGTTGAATGTTTACGCAAACTGCATATTTCAGTTATTTAAAATCAAACCAATGTCACTTTAAAATAGCTAATTTTGAGGATGAGTCTTTCAAAATAAAATATTATACAGAAATCAATATCAATGTATCATTTGTAATTCAGACAAATCTGAGCATTTTTAAGAGGGAGTGTAGACTGCCATCTAGACCATAAACAAATATTAGGGAACTTGTGAGACAGATTTTAAAAATAAAAGGTCAAAATCATCGCAGCAGAGCCTGATACATGACTAAAAGTCCTTATCAGGACTATACTCAGTCCATCTGAAAAAACACGGAATCCGGCCTGTCCCATAATCCAACCAATAGCTTATTTTTGTTCGACCCTTTCTGCCTTGTAAACACCCAGCCATCTTTCAAACTTTAAACCCCCAGTTTATAATGGGCTAGCTCTTATAAAGATGTCATCTCCTAGCCCAAGCTGAGATAACCCTGATGACATCACTGACTGGCTTTTATTTCAGACTTGACAAAGCCCCTTCAGAGCAACAGAAGGTATTATGCACTGTTTTCATGGTAATTTAATTAGTGGAGTAGTACTATTTATGACGAGTAAACTCACCTTTTATGTGTAAAAATGTGTGGCGTTTCCCCCTTAAGGTCAACTTGCAGGTAGTACTGGTGTTGAATTTGTGGAAAGTCCGCAATGGGTGATCTAAGTGGTGAGTGGTCCTTGGCCCTTGAGGATGCTGGAGTCCCACCCTCCATCATTGTGGAGGCTTCTGCTGCTGAACCCACAGGTGCAGTAGCTCCTCCATGTGCAACACACACACACACACACACACACACACACACAGAAGGACCTTGATATAAAAGCTACATCCTGCTTGGCAAAGACTCTCCACAAGCAACAAGAAGATTCTTTGTTGTGATGCTACTTCCCCTTAGTTTGGATGCAGCAGTGGAAAGATGCACGTGCGTGTGAGAGACACTGACTTTCATGATAGAATTAATTGGCGAGTTAATAAAAACCTTACTGTTGAACTGAGGCCTCTCTTTTCACGGCCATCTTCAGACAGTTAACCTTATTTAACTGCTCCTTCTCTTCCAGAAATGAGTTGGGTGGGGACAAAACAGCTGTGGTCTGTTTCCTTTAAGATTATGATTCACAGACAAACTGAGAACTTATTTACGATTTAAAAAGAATCTGATTTCAACAAAAGTATGCAGCTATTTGAACAGGTTTTCAGTCTGAATATTCTGAACGCCTTTTTCAATAACATGCTTGTAAACAGGATTATGAGAACACAAATCCGAGAAGTTTACATTTTGATTATCGAGTGATCACTGATTTTAGGAAAAAGGAGGCAAATAAACACACCCGTCTACATCAGTGGAGCAGGTGAACGGTTTTAGGTTTTGGGGAATCAGCATCACACAGAACCTGGCATGGGATGTGCACAGCCCAGGACAGGAGGGTTCTATAGCAGGTGATTAAAACCGTCTACGGCGCATCAGTGATATCGGTGGGGTGAGGTGCCTGCCCAGAGCCCAAAGGACAGCACCCACCCCAGCCCCAGCCCCAGCCTGTTTACTCTGCTGCCGTCTGGAAAGAGATACAGAAGTATCCTCTGCACCACCAGACTACAGAGCAGCTGTGAAACTCCCCAATTCATCCTTAGCACTCCACCACAAATACATTTTCTGGGGTTTTTGGTTTTTTTGGTTTTTTTTGAGTGTTTAGCATGAGGGGACTACATGTTGTATTTTGTTGTGTACTAATAAATAAATTAACCTTGAATCGTTATCGGTCACTGTGAGCCACGGTGGAAATGACATGGACAATCATCCCTAATGATCCAGGTGGTGGAGGGTGTGCTTTGGTGTCGACGATTAAATAATAAAATACACATTCTGTGGCTGAGGGCCGAATGTATATCCTCATGATGCTGCTTTACACTAGTCCAACTTTTCTGGCTTGCTTCAAGGGGCAGTAATCCAACAATTCATAGAATCATAAACATATGTATCCTTGAAGTATTTTTTAATGTACATTTTCCAGGTGCTTCAATGAAGTATAGCTACATGGGGTCTTTGTCTAATGTATGATTTATATAATTCATTATTATATGTAATAACATTTTCTGGAAAATTTCACGTATTATAAATAACAATCAGTTTCAGAACTCGGTACAGGTTAGACTGTGACTAATGAAGAATGGAGCTCTTCTGCCACCTTGTGGTCAACAGAACGAAGAGCTATGATTGGTGGCTTAATGAAGCGTGCTACTGGTTGTATGTTGTGTTTTTTCTATTGCCTTTATTTTTTAATTAATTTTTGGCCACTTGGAGGCAGTGACTTGTAAGCACAACATTAACATCACCGTTTTAAATTGATATGGTGAATTTGGTTAGCTGAGTTGCTTATTTGCACTTTCACACATTCAGCAGTTACACAACATTTTCACTCATTTGGAGTTGTTTGTGTCCACCTGATGAGGGCAAGTCCAATATTCACTCTTTTAGCTCTGTTTTTGCTCTCTACCAACTCCTAAGGAGAAATATCAGAGTCTTTTTAATGTTTTTATTTATTTGGATATCCTATGGTCTATTGTTCTTTTTTCACAGTCTTTAATCAGAATTCGATTATTGTATTAAACTGGCTTTATTTTTATTTGGTTAATCTACCATAAGGCTTATATACTCAGATCGCCCTTATGAAATGTGCTGGATGTGTATTTTAGGTTTTACTAGCTCTGGAGGCTGTAAATAGTTTAAATTATGCCCACTGTATTAATGTTAAGAAGGTCCATCTTACCATTTCTGGTAATACCGATCACGTACCGAGATCATAGTCAGGAACAGAATCGGTGGAAGGGCGGTATTTTTTACAGCCCAATTAAGCCAAAACTCTGAACAACCTGCTCCAAGTTATGTGTTCAGCATAAGTTACCATGGTGATCTAGCCAGCCAAAAGAGAACCACCTACCTGACCCCGAAAACTCTGGCTTTAGGCTCAACATAGCTGGCTAAGCCACTAATCTAGCTTTGTAGTACACCCCTCTGGTTGGTGCTTGGTTTATTTTGGTACCAGTGGATTCCAGCCATAAAATATTGCAGTGGTAAATGCCCCAGATTGTGCAAAGAATTGCTTGCATTTTTATTTTATACAGGAGATACAACACACGGAAACTTGTACTGGAGTAAATAACAAGTAATTCTGTAGTCAAAATTATGGGGGTTTTTTTAGGCTCAACATAGCTGGCTAAACCACTAATCTCCCTTGGTAATGTTAGGGTGAAAACATTTGCCTTGGTGTTATTAAGATCTTTACGCAGTTATTAAAAAAACAGCTCATTTGGAGTAGTGATTGCTAAATTGCTGATGCTATGACGTGTGCTTGTGTGTGTGCTCAAAGAAACGGAATATGCTGAAAATGTCCTTGGGCTGACAGATTGGAAGTTTCACAGGCGCGTCAAAGATAAGAAAGAAACTTTTGAGGGAGCAAATTGTCAGCTATCAGAAAACATAGTCACATCTAAGGGAATGGTCAGCATGGGACAGGGCAGTGTGGGTTTCTCTTCTTTTTAGGAGCTGTCCTCTGGTTGGATGAAGATGACGCCACCACAAGGGGAGAACTAAATCCATGGCCCCCAACCCCCAACTGTTTTGCGACAAATCAGATAGCACATTCTCATTTAAAATACTGTGTAATCCTAAAGACAGGTTATCTCTCTTGGGGAAGTTGTCTGCAGATAACTGGAATGGCAGACTGTGGATTTCTGAACTAAGAGAGATTTATGTACATGTTCATTTTTGATCTTCTAATTTCAATAAATTATTTACACTAAGGATTAAGTTTCAGTTCATCATGCGCAGTTCGCGCCAAAGTTGTCAGCAGTCTTCAACACCAAAATGATTTAAAAGAAATCAATACACTGAAAACCAAATACGGCAGTTGGCTATGAGTACTGAGAGAAAACATCAAATAAAACCTGTTAAATACAGATTTAACAATCAGATACCCACAAAATTACCATGGGAAAGTAAAATCAACATTAAACAAAACACTTATGTACAAGTTTCGCCAGACTCAAGTGGAACTTCCTGGAGATTTCCACAAGTCAACTCCCTGTCCTTTACCTTCAACAAAGTTAAAATTTAATGTAAAACCCACGACGGAGTCACCGCACCGTCCACACTGCAAATCTCCAGGTTTTTCGCAGGTAAACAGGGAGAAAGACCATGATGCACTTGGCAAAGTAACAAAAATTTTACTCAGTGCTGCCACCTTGTGACCAAAGTCTGTAACAGCCTGTGCGAATGACAGTCCACTTAAAATCTGCTTCACACTTGATGTAGACTTAAACAATGTTAAACTCCAAAGAAAACAACAAAGAACACATGTCAACAACTGAGAGTTATATTAAACCAAAGAGGGAAATGACATCGTAATAGATTTACCCCCCGGCTACACAAATAAACGAACATGCTTACAGTAGTACACGCCTGTGTTCGTTTAATACTGGCAGGAGTATCCAGTATCAAGCCTATCCAGTTCTGCCGATGCTATGGGAGGATTGGCGGCTGAAGGACCACGGCCCATGCCACTGTAGTGGGTACCTTAGGTACATACCCCAGCCTCGGATGCAGGATGGTCTTCACTGCTCCTGGAGTGAACTCCAGGTAAGCAGGGGCCACCGACAAGGCCTGCAGATCTCCCTCTCTCTTGAGAGACATCATGGCCTGCAAAAATGCCAATTTTAAGACCGGGCACTTCACGCACCGTCCAGGGGCCCGAAGGGGGCCACGGACAAATTGTCAAGCACCACAGTTAAGAGGGAACCTTAACCCGAGCCAGAGGCCTCATTCTCAAGGTGCCACGGAGGAATAGCCCAGCCGAAAACCGGCCTTGGAGAAATTCCAGCAATTAAAAGCTACAGGGCAGTGAACTGGAGCTCTTGGCATCAAGAAGTGAAATGTTTTCACTTGAAAGAATAACGTTTTCTCGTGGAGGGAGCTCTAGAGTGCAGGATGGTCTCAAACTACCTCGGTAGAGAGACCAGCAGCTCAGAGGTGGTCCCCCTTAGGCCCAGACCCAAAGCTTCCACATCCCTGGCCATGGGTTAAATATCTCGCCGCTGGCCTGGGACAACAGATCCCTCCTGACTGGTCTCTCATGGGAGACCATCCGGGACGGCTGTCAAGCCCAAAAACCATATTCGGATGGGCCAGAACGGAGCCACTAGTAGAAGCCGGACCCCTGTTCGGCGAACTCTCTCGAACTCCCGGGAGCAGAGCAAATGGGGGAAAAGCGTACAGCTGCAGCCTCGGCCACGGCTAGACCATAGCATCCAGCCCCAGGGGCGCTGGGTGCATGAGGGAGAACCAGAGAGGGCAGTGTGCGTTCTCTTGGGATGCAAACAGATTCACTTCTGCTCTTCCGAACTTCCTCCAGATCATCTGCACCGTCTCAGGATACAGTCTCCATTCCCCGGGCTTTGGCTCCTGCCTCGACAGGATGTCCGCTCCCACATTTAGGTACCAAGGATGTAAAGTGCTCTCAGGGAGAGCAACTTCCCTTGGGAGCAAAGGAGGATCCAATACACCAACCTGCACATAGGGCGCAATCTCAGGTCCCCCTGCCGGTTTATGTAGGAGACCACTGTCATATTGTCTGTTCAAACAAGAACAAGGTGGCCCATGAGGTCTGGGAGAAAGTGCCATAAGGTTAGCAGAACTGCCAGCATCTCTAGGCAATTTATATGCCATAGACGATACGTCAACCACAGACCTCGGGCTGAGCGGCCGTCCATGACGGGATGGGGCACACCCCATCCTGTGCTGGAGGCGTCCGTCGACACAGACAATGACACACCGCTCCTAGCACTGGGCCCTGGGTCAGGAACCAGTGTTGTCTCCACCTGACCACGGAACAAAGGCAAGGGCTAGTAACCTGAGCCTCCACTGCAACTGCCGCATGTGCAGCAGGCCCAGCGGTATTATGGTGAGCGCTGCTGCCATGATCCCTAACAGTTTCTGGAACACAGAGGTATCAGCCTAGCTGCACCCTGGACACCATGGGCATGATCGACTCGATCTGTGCGGGAGACAATTGTGCCCGCATCGCAACCGAATCCCACACTACTCCTAAGAATGTCGTCCTTTGGACAGGAGTAAGCATGCTCTTGCTCGTGTTGAGCCTCAACCCCAGGCACTGCATGCAGGCAAGCACGACTTCTCGATGCCGTGCCGCTTCAATCTGCGACCACAGTAATAGTCGCCTCTATCCCCCTATATCCCCTGGAGCCTGAGCGATGCCAGGGAACCTCGTGAAACTGCAAGGGGAGAGAGCTAGGCCGAACAGAAAAACCCGATACTGGTAAGCTTTGCCCCCAAAAGCGAACCTCAGGAACTTCCGGTTTTCCGGTAGGATAGAAACATGGAAGTTTGCGTCCTTTAGATCGATTGTGACAAACCAGTCCTTGGACTGAATTTGGCTCACGATCATAGGGATCGTCAGCATCTTGAACCAAAGTGCGGTTCAGGTGATGAAGATCTAAAATGGGGCTCAACCCTCCATCCCTCTTCGGAACTACGAATTACCGGCTGTAGAACCTGGTGTGCCTCTCAGATAAGGGCACCTGCTCTATGGCTCCTTTCTCCAACAGAGAAAGGACCTCTCGCTCCATAATCTGCGCTTGTGCTGGGTTCACTACCGTCTCCAAAATCCCTCAGAAATTTGGAGGTCGGGAGCCAAACTGAAGCCTGTATCCTTACTGAATGGTGCGCAGCACCTAGTGCGGCACCCTAGGCAACGCTTCACAAGTGTGCAGAAAATCCACCAGGGGGATCAGCCGCTCGAGGCTGGTGCGCTTGCGGAAGATCAGAAGTCTGACGACAATAGTGAAGCCGGCTTCCTTAACTTCCGTTAACTTCGGGTTCCGCTGGCACGTGTTGACATTTGCACCAATCAGAGACCGGGCTAGGTTGTACAGATGATTCAGATGCGGTCACGCTGAAGGCATTCCCCACGGCGTCACCTGACGCAGCGTTGAAGTTCACTTGAAAGGGAATCTGGAATTTTAAGAAGTCGTGACTGATTAATGGATTGAACACAGGACTTTCCCCCAGAAGGTTGAGGTTTGATTCTTATTCTTATTTGTCTCAGAAGCGACCTCATTGCAGCTGGAACATGCCCCAGCTGTGCCTGGTAGAATTCAGGCGTTTCCCCAGAGGTGGTTTTGGGCCCGAGGGGCCCCGCTTCTTCGCGGCATTGGCCGCTTGATAAGCGTGCCACTAGATGTCACAAATGATGTTTGACAGGTGATTTCATTCTCTGAAACACATCAGGAAACAGTATTGGCTGCACCTCATTGGACGAATGCTTCCACTCATGGGCTGTCTGTTCCTGGGTTTCAAACCAGACCAACATGGCTGCTCATTTGGAAACTTTCACTTATGTTACCAAATTTATGAAGCCCCCTAAAGGCCATGGCGCAAATTTTTATGAGGACTACTTTTGCATTCCCTTGCAATATGTTTTGCGTTACCCCGTAATATTTTACCTTCTCTCCCAATATTACTTGCAGTATTTTGCATACTCTCGCAATACTTTTGGGTTACTTCGCAATGATTTTCTTCTTCCATTCCTTCTGAGCCATATGTCTATTTCCCCTCATCTGCTCCTTGCACAATGCCCCAGTATATCAGTTCATTAAATTTTACTTGAATTGGACATTAAGTATGCTGATATAGTATTAACACTCAATAGGCATGCATGGTTAATTGATGTTCCTTATACATACAGCTCCCAGACGTATGGTAATGTTCTATCTGAAACATCTTAGCAATGGACATCATATAACGTGGAGTCCATGAACAATAAATTCATTAACTTGATAATCTCCACACTACCTTCAATTACAAATAGACATGTGGCTCTGAAGGAATGGAAGAAGAAAAGTTTTGCGAGGGAACGCAAAAGTAGGCTATTGCAAGAGAATGCAAATAAGAATGCAGGGCTGATGACACAACGGTCATCGGACTCATCCAGGATGGTGACAAGTCTGCATACAGACGGGAGGTTAAACAGCTGGCCATCTGGTGCTATCAGAACGACCTGGAGCTGAACACGCTCAAAACTGTGGAGAAGACCGTGGACTTCAGGAGAAGCACCCCTACAGTGACCCCAATTACCATACTGAACAACACTGATGCCTACGTCGTTACCACAGCAACCCATCCAGATAGGTTGGTGATGTCTGGACACACAAATCCGACCCGATCACTTGCACCCAACAATGTGGACAGGCTGTCTTAAAGATCTGATTTGAGAAACAAATCTAATTTGCCTCCAGTATGAGCAGAGCCTATTAATGGTATAATACTTAACAAAGCCTACATTTTCACAGAGCACGCACTACATACAAGGTGCTGGAAAGCAGTAAATAGCCTAACACCTATAAGACACAAGACTTTACAATAAAGGTAAAATGACAGCAATGTAGAACAATGTCTTCCAAATGTTTCAATGTCACAGAAAGGCAAAGGACTATATATGTTCCCAGTGAGGCAGGCTTGAGACTTGAGACTGAGCGCCTGTAATGATCTGTAGACCAGGCTGGTAAAGAAACCTGGACGCAGACCTTCTACCTGCTCTCTGCTGCCTCCTGCTGTTGTGTCTGCAGCTCATCCCCCCCCCCCCCTCCAGTAGCTCAGGATCCTGTTGCACTTTAGTTTTCTCTCAGCAAGGACAAGGAGGAACAGCAAGAGGTGAGCTGACTTCTTTCTGACTTTACACTTGGAAAATACTGTCTTTTCTTTAAATGATATACTCCACTTTCCTCTATTTGCTGTTGTCCTTACACTGTTAGGATTACGAACTGGAATGTCAGTGCAGTTTGGGAGGAATGCTAAGTGAAAGTCCCAGCAAAGGGAGGAACCATCATTTTCTGATCCAAATGAGCAGTGATGTTGATCAGAACAGCTGAAAGTTTCTCTCTAACATCACTGCAAAACTATGCATTACTATTATTGTCAACTAGCAGATTGCAAATGTTACAACATGCTATAAGGTCACTATATAACCTCAGATTATCAGTCATGTTAAAACTCTCCATAGGAAAATGGTATAGATTTTTAATAAGGAAACTCAATTTATAAACAGTTAGAATAGCCTTTTAACTGCCAGTTTTATATTTCTTCAGTTTTCTGCTGAAGAATAGATATGTTTGCTTACTTACCCCCAGCCAGCCTTGTTGGGCTTTGCTGGACTCTTTGGATAGAAACATTCCGTTTGATGTTTTGACTCTCACAGTGTCTCAATATGCAGACAGTCATATTTTAAGTCATTAACTGAACATGATATGAGTTACAGCCCTATTTTTATATGATGAACTTAGATTTATATTTGATAAATACTGTATATTTTATTGTACAATATAATGAAAGCATTGTTTTTCAACTGTAGTAAAAAAACTCTACAGAGCTGCTCAAGGTGCTAGCGATTAACTGGCTTGAGTGGGTGAGGTTTTGTAGTGTACAAAAAAGTAACCTTGTGGGCACCATTTTTAGATCACTGTTCTTTGCTTTTTAATGCATTATTTTGATATAGCATTCAGTCAGTGCAAATGACAGTAAGCAAGGATTTGTGTCACCACTCCAGCTTTGAAACCTGGGATAAAGGGAGATACCAGGCAGAAGTTAGTAGTCACATGAATTATTATATATTAGCAAAACAGAATAGTGTAACATGTTAAATCTTCAGTTTTCTCAAGGAAGTCCGACAGAAATGAGTCAAGGAAACAAGGAAAGGAAATAGGTCCTCTACCCTTCAGCTAGTCGTTTCCCCTATTAGAAAAACGGGACATACAACATTCCCTTTTTGTAAAGAAATATCGCACTGTAATTTCCCCATAAACCTGCATGACCTTACTTATTCAGGGCTTCTTACACAGCTCTGTTACTTGTACTGAATAAGAGGTGATTACAACGTTCTTAACAATGGGAGCCAATTCGATCACAGCTATTTCTAAAACAAAGTCACAATTACATAACTACCATTTTCTCCCTAGCAGCAGAATGACATTGCTTTTTTCTTTGGTGAGAACATTTAGTAAATATAAGTGTGCTAATTTGAACACAATGACGCATTTTTTTCAACATGAACCTCAAATCAAGCAAGTGAAATTCCCCCCAAAATTCCTACAACACTTTTAGATGTGGGTGAACAAGGACATAGTTAGAACACGCAGGCATTCCTCAGAATGATTTTGTCTTCTCTTAAAGTTAAAGCAGCAGCTCTGCTCAGATAAAAGACCTGAAATTGTAATCGATTTATATAAAATGTATATTGTTGTTTCACTATTATCCTTCGTTATCAGATAGACATGTGTATCATAACCTTGCCATCTTTGTCAAGAACACAAAGACTCAGACATTAGGTTTTCTGATATTGTGGTTGTGTAGCAGTGTTAGTCAGTGGGAAGAAGCAGTGAGTAAGAAAGGAATGTTTTTAGTGAGAATAGTAAACAGTGTGTGAACTTTACATGTCAAGGCAAAGGAGCCTTCATGTTTTATCAAGCCGTTGTGGTGGCTTGAATGTCAAGCCATAAACTGTTACTCTGGGCTTGAACGGAGTGTGCCTATACATGTTTTTATCGTGAACTACTTGCATATATAGAATGATTGAAACAGGTTTTACTGTGTCAGGTTTCATTAGGTGAATTTTATTTTACTTTTTAAATTAAACTGATCTGCTACATATTTAACTAGTCACCTAAATCCATTTAACATTCAGTTTCTTACTCCTGAGCAAGCCAGTGAACTCTGTGTTGACCAGCGCCACACTTTCATTTCTAAAATTCTAGTTTTGTACAGCTTACAGTACATCTCATCAACTACCATTGCATATAAAGACATAATTAATTCAATATCTTCATTTTAAAGAACCACCTGTAAAAGCTGTCAGTATTGCATTGTCATCCAATAATGTTGAAATGGGTGTAAGTTATAACCAAGTTTTTTTACAAGACACTGATGCTTATTAAACTGCTTCCAACCAGGGATGCAGCTGATGCTTATTTTCATTACTGATTAATCTGTTGATTATTTTCTCAATAAATTGTTTGGTTTATAAAATGTAAGAAAATTGTGAAAAATTCCTATCACAATTTCCCACAGCCCAATATGACATGTTAAATTTGCTTATTTTGTCTAATAACAGTCCAAAACCCAAAGATATTAAATGTATTATCAAAAAGACTGTGAAAACCAGCACATATTCACATTGAAGAAGCTGGAACCAGTGAACTTTTAGCATTCTTGCTTGAAAATTTACTTAAACAAAGAAACAATTACCAAAATACTTTATTATTTATTTGCTGTTTGTTGACTGCTGTTAATTGATCGATCCATTAAACATTTTGGCTCGCTCCACTACCAACTATTGCACAGTCTGTTTAGGAATGCTTCCCCTTTGATTTTTGCTGTTTTCTTTCAGGGCCAAACAGGTCTGGAAAGGTTCAAACATGGCTGCAGGGAACAACCCCAGCTGAAGCACAATATATCCAAAACTAGCAAAGCTCCAGAGGAGGATTACCACCGTCTCAATATGGTCATTGTATACGATGGAAAAAGCACACGTCGCCCAGTTTGTGTAAACCACTGACACTGACTTTACTTGGAAGAACAGAACAAAGCCTCCACGAGACACAAACTCAAAGCAGTGGAAAGTGGAGGACACAGTGAGCGGCAGCAGTCGCCATGATTGACCTGAGTTTCCTGACGGAGGAGGAGCAGGAGACCATCCTGGCTGTATTGAAAAGAGATGCTGAGCTGAAGAAGGCTGAGGAGCAGCGTGTCCAGTGAGTTCCTTGTGTCAAAGCCCTGGGTAGAGGCACTAACTAATCCCACGCTGTTTAAGGTTGATCTGTCACAGACGAGATTGTGTAGAAACTATTATTATCCATTTTATTTATAGGCGCCTTTCTTGACACTCATGGTCAGCTTACATCATCAACAGAAAGTGTAAAGTATACTAATATCTGTCCCAAATCTTACAAGAACTGTAGAAAGTACATTTATCTCCTACCTACAAGTTCCAGGAGCAGGTGAAAATGTTGCTTACAGTACATGGATTTTATTAGCAAATTTCTTTTTAGTAGATTCTTCTCTTCTCATACCAGAATTTGGAAATTAATGTTCTGAATAATGAAGTAGTGACGATACATTTTCCCACTGATGTGTCTGCACTCAGGGGCCTACAGAAGACTGTGACTGACAAGGGCCAGCTGAGGTACATGACTGGAGAATGGTTTTACGAGACCAAGCAGCTTCGCCATCAGGATCGCATCCATGGCTCCGACATCATCAGGGCCTCCTTGAGACACACACATAAACCACTGACTATATGTGAGTCTCTCTCGTGAACATTGTAAAGTTAACTTAAGATGCAAGTTCTCTGTGTGTGAAGTGACAAATCTTTTCCCTCCATGAACAGAATTGCATGAAGGCAGCAAAACCAGAGGCTATTTCTCAAAATCTTTGTCATTGTGCGCTATAAACACTTTTATATTCTCACCAGAGTATAGTTTTTTTAATTTAAGTAATAGTGTGGCCTTTCAATCATATGGACCTAAGAATACCAAATTTGTCATCCATCCATCCATTACAAAACCCTTACACTCGCCTAGTTGCTGATGACAGGACGTAAACTCAGCTGATACATCAGCTGATCCAGGGCACAATTCCAACTTAGCTGTCTGCTTTAACCACCTCACATCATTTGTCTGAACTTGTTGAAATACTTTTACTTGCCCAAACTAAACCATTTGCTAAGCTGTTAACATAAAAAACACGTGCAAGGTGACTTGCTTTACTGACAGTACTGTAATATTACTAACTTTGTGTTGAAGGAATATTTTTAACGTTATTATCCATAATTTCAATAAACTATGTCCGTAGTAGGATTTGTGATAGATGGAAACTAGTGTTTACATTAGTCAGTCTTTCTTGCTATTGGGATAGTTTCAAGTGAATGGACTCTTGAGTGTCCTCGTAGAGTAAAATACTTACAAGAAGCTCCTAGTTAAATTCTTGCTACTGTCGGGTGGCACTAGTCTACACAACATGTAACTTTTTATGCCGCTTTTCTTGAACCCAACAAAATTTGAAAAAAAGTGCTCAAAATCCTTTAAATCTCCTTTTTTCTCAAGTCATTATGTTTCAAAAAAAGAGAAAAAAGTTCAGAGCAAGGAAAGTGACGGGGTTACAAAGACACATGAATGAACGCAGGCTCTGCAGGGGTTCAGCACATATTATACACTTTTTTGAAAAGAAGCATTATTCTAGCTTTTTTTTAAATGCATCTTTTTGCCCTATTTTTATTGGTGCATCATAAAATATTACAGTAACAGAGGCAAGTAAACACCTATTTCAACCACAAATTGAAAATATACTCTAGTGATTCCTCACATTTGATTTATGACCCCTCATACAGAAAAAAACCCGGTTTAAAATCGTTCTAGTGCTTCTTCTTTGGAAGAGCCTGCGTGTCTGTGGTTCACAAACTGAAACAGAAGATTAGGTGATACACTTTATAAACCTAATGTGTTTATATACCTCTGAAACTCCCATGTTAGATGGCGTATATATTACTTCTATTCAGGATGGAGAGATTTGCATGGTTTTACCTGAAACTGTAAAGTAATTAATAGGTTATTATGTTGTAATGAACATAAACAGTGGTGCGTTTCAATGAATGTCAAAGTCAAATTAATTTCTATAGCAAATTTCAAACAATATACACTGACCAATGTGCTTTACAATATATATGCAGAAAAAAAACATCAACAGAGCAACAATCAACAGTAAAATAAGTCATGCGTATACTTATTTTCAAGAAAAGAGGTGGGCCTTGAGCTGTGCTTTAAGAAAACATGATCTCTGCAAACTGACAGGTAGCCAGTGGAGGGAGGCAAGTACGGGGGAAATGTGCTCATGCTTACAGGAACCATTTAAAACCTCGCAGTAGCGTTCTGCACATACTGCAGACGTGAGAGTGAGGACTGACTGGCTCCCATGTACAAGGAGTTGCAGTATAGTCGAGACACGCTGTAATGAAAGCATGGATTACGTTTTCACAATCTTGGAATGTTAGGAAGGGTTTTACTTTGGCTAAGGCTTGCAGTTGGAAAAAACCTCCACTCACCACAGAGTTTATCTGTCAAATGTATAAGCAGAGTCAAAAATCATCCCAAGATTTTTTGCATGCGGTTTCACAAAGCATGACAGTGGGCTGAGCTTCGCACACAGAGTGCACGTTGATTCAGCGAGGCCAAAGAGAACCACCTCAATTTTCAGTTCATTTAACATCAAGACGTTTAGGCACATCCTGTCTTTAAAGTCGTGGAAACAAATCGAGGCTGCATTGGCATTTTAGTGAGAGGTAAAGATGACAAACTACTTCCCACAGAAGGGAGGGGGATAACAGGTTCAGAGTGATTCAAAACAGACAGTTGATGTTAGAAAGCAAATCCCACGCTCTGCTCTGGTACCTCTTGATCCTCTTATAGCCCTATCTTGTAAAAAAAGTAGCTTGCCTTTCTTTGATTTTCTTTTGGCCATTAACTTTCTTTAACAGTAGCTGTGTGTTGTGTGCCACAGTGGAGCTCTCCCAGATATTGCCTGAGAAGCCTAGTTTTGTCAGCAGTGAAAATAAAGAAGTGTTCATCCCACCTGTACTCTGTGGAGTCCTTCAGGAGCCTAACATGCAGATCATCAATGAAAGGTGAGTATGGGGCACCAAAGCAGGAAGTCGTCTGCAAGCAGAAGTCACCCATGTATTACATTTGTTAGGAGCGTTTTTGAGTGTTAAAATGTTATATTTTCCCCCAAACTACAGCTCCCCCTGAAGTCAGGCTTCATTGTGTCTTTTGCTGTTAGGGATTGCCCAACTGGTTGATATATTAAAGAACATTTAAAGCTGCTTATAATCCATTTTCTTATATTAATAATGTATCAAATGACTAAATGAATGTGAAAGGTTTTGCTCATAGTGATGAACCCACAGAGAATTGTCAGCAGTTCCCCTCAGCTCTACAGAGCTTTTCAGCTTCCAGCTCATTGTTTTGGTTTTCTGGCCCACAACTTTACTGTTTTGGTTCAGTCTCATCACTCTCATCAGCATTATTGTCAGCAGCAGCAGCAGACAGCTGTTTTCAGTGGAAAAAACTCTGTGAAACTGCTGTACCTGCTCAGCACCAAACAGCAGACAGATAAAGTTAGCGACTAGCTGATAAAGTGGCTAGTGGAGAATTTAGCAGCTACAGAGACAGAGTTTTTTATGGGCGGCTGTGGCTCGGTGGCAGAGCGGTCGTCCACCAATCGGAAGGTTGGCGGTTCGATCCCGGCTTCCCCCGGCCATGTGTCGAAGTATCCTTGAGCAAGATACTGAACCCTGAACTGCTCCCGAAGCTGCGCCTTCGGTGTCTGAGTGAGTGTGAATGATTAGTTTAAGTTGTACTGATGGGCAGTTAGCTCCTGCCATCAGCGTGTGAATGTGTGTGAATGGGGTGAATGTGATGTAGTGTAAAAGCGCTTTGAGTAGTCAGAAAGACTAGAAAAGCGCTATACAAGTACAGTCCATTTACCATTTACCATATTTATTTGGGAGAGTAAATATCATTAATGTTATCGGAGCTTTGTGCCTGCTGCATCTGTACATAAGCAACTCTTTCTTAACAAGTTCAACAGCGTTGTGTTTACTGCTGCAGGTTAATTCATTATGCAGCGAGAGTATTCACTATTTAAAGGGATTTTTTGCTAATGACATAGGTTTACATAGAAATATTTGGATGTATCTAGAAAATGTACACTCACTTCTTTATATTACTATGTTTAATGTCCATCCATCCATCTTCTTCCACTGTTTATTGTTTTGCACCAAAAATACCAGAGCAAATTCTTTGTATGTGGCCTGCGACAGCAGATCCCTCGAGACGGGAATCTCCCATGGGAGGCCGCCCAGAAGGGCTACCCAAAAACCATATACTGGCGGGCCAGAACGGGGACAGGAGCAGCAGCTGGGCCCCTGTTCGGCAAACTCTCTAGAACCCCTGGGAGCAGGGCAATCGGGGGAACGTGTACAGTCATAGCCTTGGCCACACCTGCACCATTTCATCCAGCCCCAGGGGCGCTGGGTGCACAAGGGAGAACCAGAGGGGGGCAGTGAGCATTCTCCGGGGACACGAACAGGTCCACTTGCCCTCTGCCGAACCTTCTCCAGATCATCTGCACGTCTTAGGGTACAGTCTCCAATCCCCAGGGCCTCAGTCCCTGCCTCGACAGGATGTCCGCTCCCACACTGAGTTACCCAGGCATGCAAAGTGCTCTTAGACAGAGCAACTTTCCCTGGGACCACAAGAAGATCTGGTGCGCCAGTCTGCACAGAGGGCGTGACCTCAGAACCCCTTGTCGATTTATATAGGAGACCACACCTGTGTTATTGGCGCGGATAAGCACGTGGTGGCCCCTGTGGTCTGGAAGAAAGTGCCGTAAGGCCAACAAGACCGCTCGCATCTCCAGGCAATTTATGTGCCATCGGTGTGGCATCAACCACAGACCTTGGGCTGAGCGGCCGTCCATGACCGTGCCCCATCCAGTGCTGGAGGGGTCCGTCAAGAGGATGTGACCGTGATACACCACTCCTAGCACTGGACCCTGGGTCAGGAACACCCATTCTCTCCACCTGACCAAGGAACGAAGGCATCTGCACGTAACCTTGATTGCCCATTGGGGAAAATCTCACTGCAGCTGCCTCATGTGCAGTAAACCAAGCGGAATCACAGTGGATGCTGCTGCCATGAGGCCTAACAGTCTCTGAAACTGTAGAGCAGCGTCCGTCTTCTCCCTTTCAGGTCTCCGATGAGCAGGCTGCCATGAACCCCTCAACCAGTGTGGAGGGGCACGCTGCGCCACGCTCTCTTTCTGAGCCAGCATGTAGGAGCTGCGAGATGTTGACGGCTGGGGTGGCCCACCCAAGACCTCTGGCGATGGGGGATAAACCGCTGAAACGCCGTTGCCTGTTGCCGCGCCTCTCTGAAGTGCTTGACTACTCAGCCTACAGTTTCCCTGAAGAGACCGGCAGGTGAAAATAGGGCATCCAGAAGGAAAAATAAGTCTTGCCCTTATCTCGGATGCCCGACAGAGTCAGCCACAGGTGGCGCTCTGTCGCCACCAGCAGGGCCATTGCACGGAAAAGCTCGGGCTGTGTCCTTCATGGCCCTGAGCGATAAATCCGTTGCACGGCGGAGGTACTTCACATCCTTGGATGCTAGGACCCCACTGTTGTCAAGGTCATCAAGCAGGTCAGCTTGGTATGCCTGCAAGACCACCATTGTTTGCAGACATGCTCCGGCCTGACCCGCTGCCATGTATGCCTTGCCCACTGAAGATGATGTAGTGCGGCAGGGTTTACTAGGCAACGTCTGGGTTTTGAGGGATGACGCGACCTCAGGCGATAAGTCGCCAGCATCTCCTTTATACCTGGCATGACGCCATAGCCGTTCTCCTTACGCCCACTCATTGAAGCACACTGGCGACCAGTAGGGCTAGAAAGCCGTGAAGAAAACTGCCTGGACTATGATTTCGACACCTCGGTGTGCAGATCTGGAAAGAACAGCAGGTCCCAACGTGGGCACGGAGGTGGGGCTAGGAGGAAACGACAACATCGAGCTTACTATGGCGATGAGTCTCTTGCTGCTCCACTGGCCAGGCGATATTGAGTCTAGCCACCGCATGGGCAACCACCTCCAGCAGCTCCTCATACCGCTGTGACTGGGCTGACAAGCCTACATTTTTTTATTGTCAATAAACCCCATGACAAGACCAAAAGCAGACATAAATCTCACAAATATATAGTTTGATTTTGTAGGAGACTATTTCCTGCAGTGGATTAATATACATTTAGTTCCCTAGTGAGTATTTCTCGATGTTGTATGTGGAATTGATGGTCTGGCACAGATAGATCGAGCTCTGGATACACACACAATACTTGTTAGTAATAAGCTCATTGTTGGTTTGGTCTGCACATGGGATTTGTTGACAATAAGAGACATACAGAATATTATTTTATTAAACTGAAGAGTAATGGATGGATTTTAAATGGAAAGAAGATTTTACCCAATGTATCGTCTCCATAATCTGACGCGCCAGATGGTCTGTTACACAGAACCAAGTCGTCCTTTGAAACTGTTTGGAAAAGGGCAGGCACTATCAAAAAATACTTGTCCGGTGATTGGATGAGCAATCTTTCAATCACCATCTATCACAGGCTAAAATCAACCAATCAGATCAACAAACCATATCATGTAGCAGGAGAGCTGAAGCCAGTCGTGAAAAGAGCGAAAACATCCTTTCCATCTAGAAAACCTTTAGTGCCATTCTTTGCTCTTCTTTTAATGAATAAGTAGCCTACTCTACAGTTCTGATATACTGTAACTGAGGCTAAAAGTACAAACTCAACAAAAGTCTGTTGTTGCAGCACTTAAGCCATTGTTAGCAAGTTCAAAACTCTGTTTTGGTTCACATAAAACAAGTCTAAATATTTAAAGAATAATCTTGCCCGCTGCATCTTTAAATAATCTCACATTTTTTTAATTTCAAACCCTGTACACATTTAGAAAAGAGTAACTCCACATAGTATAAACATACATATGGTCTGTGTTGTCTGTTTTGAGCGGCAGTAGGGTAGATTATTTGGGTGTGATTGCTAGTGAGTGGAGTTGTGCACACAGTAAAAAGATTCTTAGTAATTGGCCCCGTAGTTCTCAGTAATCTTCTTATAAGGTCAGGTGTCACATGTTCATGTTTTCCACTGCTTCCTTCTGAGGAGTGATCATACTAATATAATATCGCTCACATTCTACACTGCCTTTAGTTGTGAGGACTTACCTGCATGTTCTTAAAGCAACTATATAGAACTGTAATTATTTGTTCTGAAACATGTTAGATGGGAAGTGTTCTTACAGCTCGCACAGCCACTAACTGACAAAAAAAAAGAGAACAGACATTTTTTTAAGTAATGAGATTATTATTTCACTAACCATTGACCAAAACCTGTCTGCTGTATAGAAGGGATTGTAATGCACTTACATGAGCATTCAGATTTTCCAAATCAAGATTAAATTGATTCATTAAAATCACTTCTTAAATCACTTCTCAAATCATATCCTTTAAAAAAAAGCTTTTATTAATGCAGTCACTCCATTTGACTTCCAACATGTCTTGTTTGGTTATTTAAATGTTCTGCTTTTTAATGTTTATATTACTTTTGGGTATTTTCTTTCCATTTTATTTTGTATGATTGTAATTGCCTGATTTTATTTCATTGTAGTCCTGAATTGTTTTTGCTCCTGGTTTTACCATATAGAGCAATATTTAACTTTATTTTGAAAAGGGCTGTATAAATAAAGGTTATTGTTATTATTATTATTTTAAAATTAAAAAATATTTTTGAAATACCCAGGAAGTTTGAAGTTGCAATCTTGTAATAATATTTATTCTATTAGGTATCAAAACCAATACCTTAACGAAGCACCACAAGATCCACCTAAACCAGATTTACAGTCGCCAACAAAGGTAGGATCCTGTCTGCAGAAACAAAATCAAAATTAAAAAGTCGAGAGTGAGTGCTTCAGTTTGTTGCAGGTGTCATATGTATCAATATTCTTTTGTTGAAGCAAAGAAAAAATCCGTTCAACTGTGAGGTCATTGCAAGTCACACTTTCGAAGAAAAGGACATTCAGTCATTGGATGGAGCAGTGGATCCAACCCAGACACCAAATGAGGGTGAGTTTTTATTTTAACATCAGTTTGTGCTATTTTAAATACCTATTGTGAGTGAAAGTGGATTACTTTATCCACTGTGATCTAATGATACATATATAATGTGTTATGTTTTGAATTGAGTGGACGTCTTGATCGACAAATCGTGAAAGCAGTTACATTACAAACCAATGTAAGTCTGGTTCTAGCAACTCCTCTGATCCAGGTGTGTGGGCCCTTTAAGTTTCAGCTGTTTTAACCTTTCCTGTGAACAGCATGTTGGCATGAGCAGTGGTTGCATGGCAGTGGAAAGCATGTACTAGCTTGTCATTTCTAACAATTGTATCATCCGATTTCATTCCAGCTAGTTTTTGTTACAATTTCAGAGAAGCATTTTTACACATTGGTACAGGAAAAGTTACAAATTACAGTTCCACACAGGTCGTTGGTAACAGTGCTGCCATTTGCTAAGTGTATATAACAAAGTTCTATAGCTGAAGTCTTTGCATTTCTGCCAATATTTCTAAGTGTGTTTTCTTCTACTTCCATCACTGTGAAATGAGCCAGTGAGCAGGGACCAAAGATTTTCCCAAGGGTTGTCAAAGTGAAGGGAAATCCAAATACACAACGCTGCCAGACTAGCCAGAGGATTACACAGAAATACATTCCGAAGCCTTAATCTGTAGTGCATGACTTGTGGCTGCTGAAAGTATTTTACCAACTGATTTCACAGGAGCTAAGGAAGAAATGTTTTTTTGTGGGAGAAATGATACGATAAGAAGGAAACAACCGATACAAATAGTGACAGTTTAGAAAAGGCCCAACAGGTCAACAACAGGTTACCTAATAGCTTTTTATACTGAAACACTGTACCATTTTTAATGTATGTGAAATAATCAATGTGCAGGTTGTACACAACAAGCTCTTAAAAATATGTAGATCTTGAAAACTTAATGGGAAACAATAATATTATAAAAATTGGGGCAGATTGTGCTCACTGGTGCAAGACATAACAATTAGAGTTATTTATGTATTTGCTTACATAAGTACTTACTTATGTTCGCACAGTATTCCTCAAAATGCTGAAACAGTAGTTTGAGAACTTAGCATTCAAATAAACAGTAAAGGGTTTTATATGTAAAGCACTTCCCAAGACACTTTGTGTCAACTCTTACGGAGAACAAATGTTCTTATTAATGGGAGAGGAAAAAACAACAAAGTTACTGAAATTAAACCATGTGAGAAGTTTAGAGGGGAAATGTTAAACTTTGGTGAAACTGCTTTTAACTCGTAGACATCTGAAAAATGACAAGCTCCATCTAGACTAGACTTTCCACCACTGATGATAGACTGGAGTCAAAACCATTAATGTAGGAAGTGAAACTCCTCCATTGTTACCTTCATGACAAAAACACGCAGCTGATGTGTTGTTGGTTAAAATGGTGTTCATTTGTTTTTGTTTTTTTCAGAGCCTTTACCATCATCTGACAGCTGTATTTCCTATGCTAGTGCAGTCCGCACCAGTTCTCAGGACTATTTTGTTGAGGTAGATGGGCCAGGAGGTACACAGACTAACTCTGCTGCCCCGCGTGGCATCCTCAAGCACTTGTCCACTTGTAGCTCTACAGACTCCCTGTTCTTTCGCCTTGACCTGCAGAGTCCAGTTAGCCAGGATTCTCCCACTGAGACCTGGATAGACAGGAAGCAGGTGAGGTTCAGCTCCACGGTCGGTCAGACCGGAGTGGAGTGGCAGGATGGGAAGGAGCTGGGAGAGCACAGTTTGCTGGATGTCGACTCCATCGCTTCCTCTGAGGTGGAAAACAATAGTGACCTTGAGAATAGTGGCAGTACCACTGTTGGCACATGTATGCCTTTACTAAATCAGAGTCAAGTAGATTCCCTGGAAGGTGAGCTCAATTGCAAAAATGAGGCATACCTCCAAGAGCAAGAAGCTGGCCAACATCAGATCCTTCGTGGTAAGAGTTTTATTTTAGAGTCAACTAAACAGCCAATCAATAAGTCAAACTAACAACCAATGACTTCAATATCTACACATTCCCAGACATTTTCAAGCATATACAAAAAATAATCCACATTCATCCTGCTTGTGCTTGTGCATGCAGTAAAATATGTGCATTTAAGCATGACTGCTTATAACCTGGTGGAAAAGAAAAACAAGAACAAAAATCAGATTTTATTGTATTATTGGGTTTTACTGTACCTTGCTTTGGCATTGTGGGTAATCTGTCACAACATTCTGAAGGGTTTCATTCATAACATTTGTCTGCATATTTTCCATTAATGTCTCATGCCGTGTGTTGGACCTTTTCATTGTTTTACCGGGAGATGAAACGTGACACTGCAAATCCCAAAACATATGAGTGGGTCTAAAGTGCAGCCTTAATAATTTGCTAATTTTATTTGGTCCACAATTGGAGCTCATGGCTTATTTAAGTATTGTAATGCAACTTCTGGTAGATTGATATATTGTACATGGAGTGCAGAAGGTAAATCAATTCTTAAAGCCACAATGTGTATGTTTTTGTGTTTTAATAGCATATTTAACATTATTCTTATAGGACAAGTGTTTTTAAAAAAATGAGACAGTTGGTGCACTCTGTGTTGAGTCATTTCATTTCAGTGTCACTAGGTCAGATCTGCTAGTATGGGCACTGATGTTTGCCACAGTGTCTTATTTATCCTACCACCAAGGGTCAGCAAAGTTCCATTTTTCTAATCCCATACATTATGGCCTTAAAATGCTGTGAGAAATAGCATTTGGCATGCAGAATGGAGTTATAATACTAAGTGCTCCATTTGACAGTGATACACCAAGAAAAATCCTGCACAGTAACTTTAATTAGAATCCGCAGTGTTAAACAGATATAATGTACATGAGTGATCTAATAGGCTGTTTCTGTCTTTGCAGATATCTCTGTGCACTGTCATTCGGAATTCCTAAGACCTGCAGTGTCTGGATTTGTTTCTGCTGAGCAGGAGTCAGGTAAGCCTGTTCACCTGGAGACCGAGCCTGAAGAGGACCGTCACTCTCAAACTAAGACTGCAGACTGGCCAACTGGAGACAACATTCATCCCCAAAGGTTGCATGAACAAAGCACTGACATTTCTCTTGAGGCCACCTCAGATGAGCTATCAACTAATGGCAGCTCAAGGGGTTCATCTCATGCTGTTTCACCAATGCCTAGACAAAGACTGCTTGGAATTTTTAGAAGAGACAACGATAAAACTGCTGAAATACAAAGTCCACAGAAAGAAGAGGTGAAAATATCTAAGCAGAAGGAAACAGGCAACACCCAGAATCTCTCCAAAGGTGCTGCAGATAAACTCTCTGAGATGACAGAGGTCAGAACACTACAACTTACAGCACTGCAGAACACTCCGTTTAAGGAAACAGTGACTTCAGTAGATGCAAACACTCAGCAGGAGGCAACAGGAGGCAGAGTTGGTCAGCTTCCAGAGAGACTATCCAATCTGAAAGCTTTCTGGGAAAGAGAAAACAGTGGTCCCAAAATAATATTTACTAGAGAAGAAGCAAGCCACAAAGACATCGCCAAGACAGGAATAGAAGCTTCACATGGCCCTCAGACTAACTCTGATGTGGCAAGCATAAAAAACAATCTCTCACCTCAAATGGCAATGACAGTTGAGGAGGATACTGCTGCCAGGTCCCAAGAAACAAGTCCATCATCACAGACTGACTGTAGCCTCTTAGTAGATTTATATAAAGAAGATGGCACATATAGAGCGAATCCAGTTCTCATCTATGAAGAGACAGATGACTCCTTAACAGGGTCAGAGATTTCTGAGCCACAGGAAAACATCATCACTCCTGTGCCTTCCTCTATAGCCTTCAATACCCAAAAGCAAGAGGGGGATATTCCAGTTCCCCTTCCCAGGCAGTCCAGTTCCAGTCCTCAAGAGGACAGGCCAGCCAAGATCAGTAAGCTTAAGAATTTCTGGGAGAAGGAATATACAGGACCCAGGGTAATCGCTGCAAGAGTCAAAGAAGCTCAGTCTGATCTGAGAACATCCTTCGATAGCAGACAGAAGTCTCAGGGAGAGATACAAACGTCTCCATACAAAACCAAGTCTAATGTCTTGAAATCAACAAAAGTGACAGGCAAGGGTTTTGCCAGTCAGAGTCCAGACAGGTCACAGCTAAGGAGTTATGGTAGTACTGGGGATGTACAATCAACATCTCACCAATACCAAGTCAAGGCTGATACAGAGTCTCAAGAAAGGCCCCTCAGTCCTAGTAAATCCCAAACTCCAAGATCAAAAGACCAGGATGACGAAGTCAGCAGGAGTCCATCGAAGACATGCCACCCAAAGGTCCTATCTAGAGAATCCAACAGTCCCAAGAGATCCAGGCTGGAAGACTCTCCCTTGAAAACATTTCCAATAGACATCAACCCCCAATCTAAGGTCATTGAAGAGCAACAAGGAAAGCCGACACCTGTGCCAAGACAGAGGAAGAGTCCCTCTTGTGAAGCAAAGCAGACAGTGCTGACAGACACTATACCTAGCAGAGACATCACCTCTCATCCTCACCCTTTACAGCTAGAGGAATGTGTGAATACACAACAAAGTAGTTCAAGCTCCCCTACTTCACCACAATCTAATACAGCTTCAGAGAAGAAGTTGGGGACTTTTACACACCTTGCCAGATCTTTCATTCCTCAGGATTATCAACATTACCTTGGGCCACAGGAGCAGGCCCATGTTCCTCCTTTTCACCAAGAGAAAGCTGCGGCTGCAGAAGGTGATGTGGTACACAGACCACAAAATGCCCTCAGAGACTTTGTGGGAAACCAGAGTATCAGTTCCACTGAGGGGAATCCTCCCAGGATCTGTTCTTGGATTGTGCAAAATAAAGACGGAAAATCCAGCCAAGACACAACAACCAGGGCCTGGTCTCGGGAAAGTTCCGGCAGTGAGCTCTTGAATTCTCTCTCCAGTTATATTTCTTCAATATAATGATTGAGAAATGGAAACCACAGTGATATTTTTTTAACAAATCACACCAACTCATTTTCCACACAAATTCACTTAATTTTTCTTCTATATTTCCTCTTCAAGTGTATGTATACAAAACTGTAGAACAAATGTGAAGATTTTAGCTGTCCTTTAAACGGTAAAAAATTATTTAGTTTAGTTTTTAGTTTAATGAAGTTTTTCAGTTGATCAGATTTTTTTGACTGAAGAGCTGCTGATGCAGTAGATATATGGTTTGCTGGAAGCAGCTTATCGCTACTGTAAAGAGTCAAACTGTTTTTTTTTTCGATATTCCTGTTAATTAATCGCAATACAATTAAAACACTGCATGGTCATGATTCTAGTGTTTACTATGATGACCGTGTCTTTCTTACATCCTAAACTCATTTATTAAGCATTATACTTGCCTGAAATGTTTGATCAGAAATAAACCAGTAATATTTAACTTGTTTTAGAAGCGTTATAGCTTCAGATGGTTGCTTAGTAAATCAGAAATTGCGTAAAATCTGTGTTGAGTCTATTTTCCAGAGCTGATTTTGCTTAATTTGCGGCAGGTTATGATGAGACTTCTAGTCCCACCATGTCAGCTCTGAAACGTTTATCTTCAAGGGGCATGTCCTCATCCAAAAGTCTGGAAAATCTCACCTCCCAAACAAGTAACGGAACTCTTATTATAATTTCAATTTACATGATATAATTTTATATAGGCGTAGTATGTAAATAATACTGTCTTATGGCCCTATTTCTTCTTAGGAGAAGAGAGGACCAAAAATAACTCAAGAGAACAAATTGATCAAAGTGTTGATGACGGTAAATATGTTGTCCTCTCTTTATACACACATTTATCGGGAACATTAACAGGCTGGGCAATGATTGAAACATGCAATAAGCATTCTTTTGAAATCTAGAAATACTGTGGTTATTGTAAGAGATTCAAAGTCATATCTTTCTTCATGTCTCTTCACTTCCACCAACAGCCTTTACTCAAATGAAAACCAGCGTGTCAGTGCCTGTTCTTAAGCAGGATGAGGTAAATCACTCTTCACTGACTAAAGTGTTAAACATCTGCAGTTAGTGAACTGATACATTTACCAGTTTTACTTTTCACATAAAAGTTACGTGATTGGTTTGCTGTTATGACTGATTTGAGTTTTTTTCCTGCTTCTGTCACTGATTTTTTACGTTTTCATTTTTATCTGTCATCCATGCTTTTCTGTTTTTCTCTGATATTATCAGACAGACAGTGACAGCACTTTTGATACCAACTTGGGCTGGCGAAGAAACACAGGCAGTTCCACATCTAACATAAGTCTCTCCTCGGAAATGGCCTCCATTTCGTCTGTATGTCCATGTTCAGCTCACAAGAAAATATATGTTTCTGATAACAATAGAAAGTACATATAGTTTGTGGTAGCTGCATTATCTATACAAATTAATATAATAATTTTCCCTTTACATAACAATGAGTTAAAACCAGAGAGGGTGGGGGTTTCTCTCTTCTGTGTTATTATAAATGAGCAGGTCAGCGGCAGCATCAGCAACATTTACCCTGCAGACTTTGGTGACATTGAAGTCCAGGGAAGCATCCAGTTTGCTGTGAACTACATCCAGAAACTTGGGGAGTTTCACATTTTTGTGGTGCACTGCAGGGATCTGGCCATGGCCGACACCAAGAAGACCCGCTCTGACCCGTAAGTGCTTTTTATACACTGTATGATCAAAATGGCAAAGGTAGAACAAATGTCATATTTTTGATACGGGACTGTCAGATCAGAAAAGATATACATATATATGTGATATATATTTAGGTACATACATACAGTATATATAAGTTTTCTGGATTTCCATGAAATACCATCCATCCATCCATCCATCCATCCATCCATCTTCTTCCTCTTATCCGGGACCGGGTCGCGGGGGCAGCAGTCTAAGCAGAGACACCCAGACATCCCTCTTCCCAGACACTTCTTCCAGCTCTTCCGGGGGAATACCGAGGCGTTCCCAGGCCAGCTGAGAGACACAGTCACTCCAGCGTGTCCTAGGTCTTCCCCGGGGCCTCCTCCCAGTTGAACATGCCCAGAACACCTCCCCAGGAGGCGTCCGGGACAGATGCCCAAGCCAACTCAGCTGACTCCTCTCGATGTGGAGGAGCAGTGGCTCTACTCTGAGCTCCTCCCGAGTGACCGAGCTCCTCACCCTGTCTCTAAGGGAGCGCCCAGCCAGCCTGCGGAGGAAACTCATTTCGGCCGCCTGTATCCGGGATCTTGTCCTTTCGGTCACGACCCAAAGCTCATGACCATAGGTGAGAGTAGGAACGTAGATCCACTGGTAAATAGGGAGCTTCGCCTTGCAGCTCAGCTCTTTCTTTACCACAACAGACCGGTATATTGACCCCATCACTGCAGAGGATGCACCGATCCGCCTGTCGATCTCCCGTTCCGTCCTTCCCTCACTCGTGAACAAGACTCCAAGATACTTAAACTCCTCCACTTGAGGCAGGAGCTCTCCACCAACCTGAAGGGGACAAGCCACCCTTTTCTAGCTGAGAACCATGGCCTCGTACTCGGAGGTGCTGATTCTTATCCCCGCCGCTTCACACTCGCCTGCAAACCGTCCCAGTGCATGCTGAAGGTCCTGGTTTGATGAAGCCAACAGGACAACATCATTTGCAAAAAACAGAGACAAGATCCTGTGGTCCCCAAACCAGACTCCATCCGGCCCCTGACTGCACTTAGAAATCCTGTCCATATAAACAATGAATGGGACCGGTGACAAAGGGCAGCCCTGCCGGAGTCCAACACGCACCGAGAACAAGTCTGACTTACCGTCAGCAATGCGAACCAAACTCCTGCTCCGGTCGTTTAGGGACCAGACTGCCCTTAGCAGAGGGCCCCGGACCCCATACTCCCCCCACAGGTCACCTAAATCGAGGTATATAGTAACCCACAATATGTTAATTTCAGTTTCGATATTTAAAGTGGGGAAAATGAATATGAAAAGAGAGGGGAAAAAATAATTATATAAAATACAATTATAATTTTATAGCTTGAAAGAACTAAGAACTCAGGTCGCTGGGGAGTTGTAGGAGGGGGTCAAAACGATGGATTGGAGGGCAGGGGTAAAGAGTGGGTTAAGTTATAATTAGGATTATAGGAGGTTTAAATAGAGGTTGGAACAACCAATATGCTCATCTTGGGTTCTCCTCCATAATGAATGCAAAAGGGGGAAAAAAAGGTAAACCAATAAATATTTGCTAAAATATTCGTCACATTTGTCAAACAGCTGCCTCTTGCTGGCGTTTCTAATATTTCTCTCTGTATGCTCTAGTTTAGAATAGGAATGTAACTCTATTTTATTTTTACAGGTATGTGAAATGTTACCTCATTCCTGACAAAACAAAGTTGGGAAAGAGAAAAACCACTGTAAAAAAGAAGACTTTAAACCCCACCTATAATGAAATCCTCAGGGTAAGATTTACATTACATTTGTCTCTTACAGATTTCTCATTACATGTATTCCATATTTTACAAACATCTCTGTTGCCTTCTTCTCCTTTCATAGTTTAAAATCATAATGGAGGTGTTGAAAACTCAGAAATTGAATATCTCGGTGTGGCACAACGACACTTTTGGGCGGAACAGTTTCCTGGGCGAGGTGAACCTGGATTTGTCAGAGTGGGACTTCAGCAACACGCAGATAAATGAATATGCATTAAAAGCCAGGGTAAAGGCTGAACGTGTGACTGTGTATATTGTGGAAGTGATTTGATTAGATATTTACTCACCTCAGCTCAATCCTTCAGGTCTCAGCACAAACTTCAACACCGTCTCCCTCACGTCTGATGGACATCAGAGGACAGATGAGAGTTGCCCTGAAATTCCTGCCACAGACGTCCCACAGTGAGCTGATGACTCCTCAGTTTTTATGCATTTTTTTCCTTTTCAGTTTTATCACTTATTGTGGTCTGACTGCATCCACAGGTAAGAGAACATCTAGGATGGAGACTGGTGAGGTGCAGATTTGGGTGAAAGACTGCAAGAATCTTCCTCCAGTCAGAGGAGTTATTATCGACCCGTTTGTGAAATGGTAGGATATCCTGCAAACTGTCAGCTCACTGACTATGGAGACCCAAAGTGTTCAATAAATAAAGAAAACATTATTAAATAAATAATCATAAAAAAATACTAACAAAATACATTCTATAACTGAAATTGTGAAATAATCCAATACATTTTTTAAAATGTATCTCATTATTATTAAAATATTACTTTATCAAGTTTATTTTCACACTAAAAGAGTCCAGGTCATTTTTATTTCAAAATGTCTCACTGAAGACAAACAAATCAGAGCCAGTTATTTGAGTGGCTGTCTGCTAATTCAGCCTGAAGCAACAGCCAAGACTTTATGATGAAAAGTGACACTGAAATTAAATAAACGATCATTGGGAAATTGTCATTGTGATACAAAAACAGACTTTGGAAAGAGGTCATTTAAAAATGAAAAATGCTTGAATAAAATCACCTTGACCATTTCATGGTTATATAACATATTAATGTGATCATTTGTTTCATAATGTCTTATTATTCATTTATTTTTTAACACTTTGTGTTTTCATAGCTGTAAGTTTTTGTTAGGTCTGTAAAAGTGAGTAAATGCATTTTAGCTCCTTCCTTTTCATCTGCTGCAGCACCGTACTTCCTGACAAGAGCCAGAAAAGCCGACAGAAGACGAGGGTGGTGAAGAGGACGGCCAACCCAATGTTCAACCACACCATGGTGTACGATGGCTTCCGACCAGAGGACCTCAGAGAGGCCTGTGCGGAGCTCACAGTGTGGGATCATGACCGACTGAACAACCATTACATCGGCGGTCTGAGGCTTGGGCTGGGCACAGGTGAGATTCCACCTGGTATTAAAGTGTGATCTGAATTTCGATATACTCAGTTCAGTTGAGATCTTTATTGTCCCACATGAGAAAATTCACAAAATATAACCACAATAAAGACATAATAGGACATTAGAAGTGCTGGTACTATATATGCAATACAGAATACAATAGAAAGTTGATGTGATAAAAACAAAGAAAAACTGCAACTATAAAAATAGGGATAATATAAGTACTAAGCTTTCAAGGGAACCAAGAGACAGTTTATGGTGTATTCATTTTATTATTATGATGTCCTCTACAAGCTCTGTGGGGAGCCTGTAGAGGAAAAATGACCCTCTGAGGTATAGAATTGTGGGTATAATATTTGTTTGGATATACTGTCAAGATAATGAACAAACCTGACATTACATATTTCTGTCATCTGGAGATAGTATGGAACCACACACTCTCATCACACTGAAAGTTGTTGGCATTTATGATTTTTTATTTTTTGCCTATCTAAGACATGCAGACTGCATTTGCCTATTACCTATTTAATACCAAATAGGGTCTTTGTTGCCTTTATTTTACTTTCAATTATTACCTTCATATTAATAAGATCATTTCTGTGCCTTTCTGTGCAGGGAAGAGTTACGGGGTGGAAGTGGTTTGGATGGATTCAACGACAGATGAATCAAATTTATGGCAGAGGATGTTAAAGTCTGATGGTGAATGGGTAGAGGATGTTTTACCTCTGAGAAATTTGGAGGGGGCAAAAAGCATGTCAAAGTGAGATTATATAAAATGTGTTGATAAATGTGTGGGAACTTTATGGGAGCTCACTGCATGTACATTTGGATGGATCTACGAACTATACACTGTTAGTGGAAGCAGCAGCCTTAATGAGAAATGTGTATATGTGTCTGTATAACTCATGATTATTGTATGATAAATTAATACTCAAGGTACTTTAGTTTGTATAATCCAAACCACATTTTACATTTTTCATCTCAAAAAGTTAATTATTTATGAAAAGTTATACAAAATAGGGCAGAGGATACAATCTAAGTTCTAAAACATAGAAATTGTTTTGATCTGAGCATTAATGATTTATATATGTTATATAATGTGACAACTATCAAGCAATTCTATCTTCAATAAACAGGATATTGATGTGATTTGTAATTTGGTGTTAATATAATGGTTTTATTTGAGGTGTTTCATTTATATTAGAAACGTCAACACTTGGAAATAGACATTATGGTTGAGTCATTGGCAGCAGATAATAGCTGTCATCATAATCATAAATATTCACTTCAGAAACAGCAATGAATGATCAGATTTCTAGTAGTTTTCCACGACATTCAGCCTTGTGTATTGCAGCTACAGTATCACATTAGTAACTCGGTACAACAGACACTGGTATGAAATTTACATTTTCAAACAAGCCTACAGTAGCTTCTCTAAATTATTTTGGAGCCATCCTCCTCCAACTCAAGCCTGCCTGGAAATCTTCAATTGTGATTCTCTTTAGCATTAACTGCAAGTTGTGGACATTATTCATTAAGAATAGATATTGGCACATAGGTTCTTAACACAGACTTTTAGGCTTCTGGATAGACAACAATCAATGAGCAAGTGGAAAAGTCTTTTTTAAGCTTCTAAAGATAGAAAGAAATGGCTGCAAGGGGCCAGGAAGCACAATGCAAAGGTGGCTCAGCATGTTATGTGTTGTTGCTTTGTTTTCATTATTTATTCTAAACGGTAATCATCTAGGGGCTGTTATATTCACTCTTTTCAAGTTACAGTCCTCTCCAGCAGCACCCTAGTAATTTTACATGTTTTATTTTTCTTTATTGACCACCAGAGTCTGCTGTTGGGCCACGAATGAAAACAACTCTTGAGAGGACTATTCCCAAGCCCTATTGCAACACATTGCCATTTACAACCAGTGTTGAGACTAGACACTGTCTTGCCCTATTTTGAAAGAAAACTTTGTTCTATCTTTTATTAATAATAATAACAACAACAATACTAATAATTCTATTACAAAGCCTAGTTATCAAAGTCAGAATAACCTAGAATTTTCGTATTCATATTCTCTCCAGTGCATTTGATGCAGCAATATTTTAACTCTCACCTTCGCACAGGTCTAAAGCTTTCGCATTGGTTGATCCACCCCTGATGCGACAAGAAATCCCACTATACAATTGGTTGTCGCGTCCTGTCAATCGAGACGGGATCCAGCCAACCAGCGACCAGCTTCTGCGTTGCTAAGGTAAATTAAACAGCTGCATCAAGCTCACCACATTTAGTCCTGAAAGTAAGGCGAGTTCGCCTTCAAAATAAAAGTATGGAGTTTGCCCTTCAGGTTGGTGGAGAGCTACTGACTCAAGTTGAGGAGTTTAAGTATCTTGGGGTCTTGTTCACGAGTGAGGGAAGGATGGAACAGGCAGATCAGTGTATCGATTTACCAATCTGTTTATTTACCGGTCAATCTACGTTCCTACTCTCACCTATGGTCATGAGCTTTGGGTCATGACTGAAAGGACAAGATCCTGGATACAGGCGGCCGAAATGAGTTTCCTCTGTAGGGTGGCTGGGCGCTCCCTTAGAGATA
>CM022491.1:20974132-20984999 GCA_011952105.1 Coreoperca whiteheadi | reverse complement strand
GGGTAGAGTCGCTGCTCCTCCACATCGAGAGGAGTTTAGGGTAGAGTCGCTGCTCCTCCACATCGAGAGGAGTTAGCTGAGGTGGCTCGGGCATGTGTTCCGGATGCATCCTGGACGCCTCCCTGAGGTGTTCCTGGCATGTTCAACCTGGAGGAGGCTCCGGCGAAGACCTAGGACCCTCTGGAGGGACTATGTCTCTCGGCTGGCCTGGGAACCCCTTTGTACGCCCCCGGAAGAGCTGGAGGTAGTATCTGGGGAGAGGGAAGTCTGGGCGTCACTGCTTAGATTGCTGCCCCCGCGACCCGGCCCGAATAAGCAGAAGAAGGATAGATGGATGGAGTTTGCCATTTTGGGAAAATAAAACAATTTATTTGGGCTATTGGGGTGTTTAGATGAGCCAAAAGCATATCATACATGTAGTGTAATCCTGGGCTAAAACTATCACTGAATCGGATAACATTAAAAGATGAGCGCTGCCAAAACCCAACCTTATATTTCTGATGCCATGAAATTGTGGATGCAAGCATTGATGTAAGGCTTGAGTTTGCTGTCAATCTCTATCTCTCAGGTTTTCAATAAGAGGTAAAACATCTGGGTTTCCTATTACACAACAAGTAGTTCCGACCAAGCAATCTGATTGGTCAACTAGACATTTAGATGGAAAAATTATTTTGTTAAGCAGATATCTTAGTTACAACAAGATTGAGATAGCAAGGCAGTTTTGTATTTAGATGTGTGGTATTTATTCAGTTTGGGACATCGCACGATCAAATCATTACCTCAAGTTGGCTGGCTGACTCCACAGGGACTAGAAATGGTCTCTGTTGCTCGGTTGTTTAAGGGTCAGCCTACTTGCTGGAGTAGTAAACTAGGTTTCATTACATAGAATTCTACTGACTGATTATTTTCCAGTTATTAATCAGACCCCATGTGATTTCAGGGAAATGGCTGTAACACTCAGAAAAAGTTTTTTTTTAGAGCGAATTGCCGAATCTTTTACTTTGTTGGTAACTGTTGTATAATCGCAATATTACTGACCACACCCGCTCATGTAATATTGCTTACTTAAAGCCAAAGACTCTAAAACAAAAGAAGGCATTACAGGCATTAGAGCAGAGCATCTGGGTACTTTGGGCCTGCGTTAAGCCCCGCCCTCTTTTGGGGGAAAGCAACACCTCTAATTTAACTGCAAATTTGCCAGTTTAAAAGCAGAAAATAAGAATATTGTATTGCTTTTTAGCTATTAGGAACCCAAATCCTATGGCCAGTCAAGCAAACAATCATGTTATGTCGTTATTTAGAAAAAAAATAGAAAGAAATAGGGGTTGATGAGTTATTTTTCAGTGGAAAGAACCAAGTGACATATACAACTACATTACTGAATCCACTTGTGCTTATTATGCAACCTTTTACTATGAGCTGAGAAGTCAGTTTTAGCCCCACTTCCTAAAAGGTTTATTAGAACTTAGGTCAGCTCAATTTATGTTAACTATTAATGTTAAAATACCATCTGCTTCCCGGTTTGAGTGGACGGACTGTTGAACCAGTAAAAACTTTAGTCACACCATCACTGAGACTCTTTTCTGATTCGCATGAATCTGCAGGCACAATCAGCACAAGTGCTATTTGCTCAGTAATATCATTAACTAACCTGTCATGAAGTGTTTGGCCCAGAGGTACACTTATTAAATGGCCAGGTCCCACAGTTCACCATTTTCATCTTCTCTGTGGATGGCCGCAAGCCACAGATATCTTCTTTACTTTCCTTTGCTCTTTGGGGAGAAAACATTTGAAAACTGGGTTTTTTGTTTTGTTTGATGTGCAAAATGCGACTCAGCAGCTTTCAAACATGGTCCCACTAGGTTTTTCAATTTGGCGCTGCCACTTTTACAGGCGTGTTTTCACCTAAAAGGGGGCGTGGTCATTCTGAAGACAGGAAAGTGACGGACGCCGGCTCTCATCTATGGTCATGTTTTGTTTCTTCTTCATGATTAAATCCATTACTTTATTTATTTTTACTTTATTTAGAACAATTCCGTATGTTACAATTTCAAGTAGAAATCTTGAATTGTATCTATGGTTGTGTCTATATGGCAACCCTTGATTTGTGAAACTCTAGCGAGATGTGTACCTGTTGTTTCTTCATTGTGCGCGTTCCTAAACCTAATCAAGTACTTCTATTGCCTAACCTAACCATCTAGACAGGCCCCAGGGGCAAATTCAATCTTAAATCTGTGTGCACCGTTATGCTATGGTTTCCAGGTTGAATGACGTTTCCTCAGTGTGCAACGGGCTATGAGGTGTTTTCTCTCATTTGGTGGGTGTGTCAGAGGTGTTACCCTATCAATAACGACGTATATATAAACACAGCCATGAGTTAAATAATGATGCATATAATAGTATTAATAAGCAAAGAAAAACAAGTTTATTTCAGTTTTAAGTTTGAATTAATGGTTTCACGTATTAGTCCCTTTAGATTTCTGTTTATTCGTGTTCAAGGATTATTCCCAGGACCCTGTAGCTAGTCTGCTAAAGGGGTGGGGCAGTGGTGAAACCCATGTGACACAGATACAGATACTGTCTCCCTTCTAAACGATAGCTGCATTCCAGAACTCATACTTCATCTTTTTACTTGTAGTACGTAAAGCAGTTGCCCTTACAAAGTACGTACTGTTGCATGCAGTATGCATACAATTGGGACATACTACTTCGTCATAACATTGCACTTTGAACTTTGACCCTCTTGCTTGTACATCCGTTGCAGGTTATATTACTTATCATTACCTTGGAGATACAACAAAACACGTAAGTTAAAACTACATGCATACATCAACCGCGTTAAGCTGGTTTAAATCCTATCTGTCAGACCGATCTCAGTTTGTATATGTTAACAATGAATCATCTGAGCACACCAAAATTAGTCACGGAGTTCCGCAAGGTTCTGTGCTTGGACCAATTCTATTTACTTTATATATGCTTCCTTTAAGCAATATTATTAGAAAGCACTCCATAAAGTTTCGTTGTTATGCGGATGATACCCAATTATATTTATCAATTAAGCCGGATGAAACTGATCAGTTAGGTAAACTTCAAGCATGCCTTATGGACATAAAAACCTGGATGACCAGACATTTTCTGATGTCAAACTCTGACAAATCTGAAGTTATTGTACTTGGCCCCGAACGCCTCCGAGACTCACTATCGGCAGATATAATTGCTCTAGAGGGCACTGCCCTGGCCTCCAGCACCTCTGTGAGGAACCTCGGAGTTATCTTTGATCAGGATCTATCCTTCAACTCCCACATGCAGCAAACTTCAAGGACTGCTATTTTTAACCTACGTAACATTGCAAAAAATCAGGCACTTCCTGTCTCGAAATGATGCATAAAAATTAATCCATGCATTTGTTACTTCAAGGCTGGATTACTGCAATTCCATATTATCAGGCAGCCCGAAAAAGTCCCTTAAAATACTCCAGTTGATTCAGAACGATGTGGCACGTGTACTGACAGGAATTAGGAAAATAGATCATATTTCTGCAATATTATCTTCTCTGCACTGGCTCCCTGTGAAATCCAGAATATAATTTAAAATCATCCTCCTCACCTACAAAGCTCTTACTGGTCAGGCCCCATCGTATCTTACAGAGCTCATAGTACCTTATTACCCCAGCTAGAACACTGCGCTCACAGAATGCAGGGCTACTTGTGGTTCCTAGAGTCTCCAAAAGTAGAATGGGAGCCAGAGCCTTCAGCTATCAAGCTCCTCTCCTGTGGAATCAGATCCCAGTTCAGGTTTGGAGGCAGACACCATCTCCACATTTAAGAGTAGGATAAAGACTTTCCTCTTTGATAAAGCTTATAGTTAGGGCTGGCTCAGGTGAACCTGAACCATCCCTTAGTTATGCTGCTATAGGCCTAGACTGTCAGGGGACTTCACATGATGCACCTCTCTCTCTTCACCTCTGTCCTCCTCTCCATCCGTATGAATTCTCATCCCATAAATGCATGTTACTAACTTGACTTCTTCCCTCTCCCGGAGTTTTGTGCTTTGTCGTCCGTCTCTTCTTTTTTACTGTCACTTTCAGCAGGTATTTCAGCGTCCGGAGATGTATCCGGATCTGTGACTATGGCGACCTGCTGTGGCAGTGCTGCAGTGTCTATGGTGCAGGGGACGAGTGGTTGAGGTCCTGCTCATTGGCCTCCACCTGGAGCTGCTCGGTTGTCCTTCTGGACCCATTATCTTCCCTTATGTGTTACATCCCACACTTTTCATCATAATTATATATATATATATATATATATATATACACTACAATTTTGCCATTGTCATCATAATTATATATATTATGATTTTTATGCTATGAATCTATTCTGTACTTACGACATCTATTGCATGTCTGTCCGTCCTGGGAGAGGGATCCCTCCTCTGTTGCTCTTCCTGAAAGTTGTATAATTTTTCTCTGTTATAAGGGTTTTTTGGGTAGTTTTTCCTTATTCGAATCAAGGGTCTAAGGACAGAGGGTGTCGTATGTTGTACAGATTGTAAAGCCCTTTGAGGCAAATGTGATTTGTGATATTGGGCTATATAAATACAACTGAATTGAATTGAATTGAATTGAATTGTAGATTCTAACACGCAGTATAGGGCTGCACAATTAATCAAAATATTATCCATCCATCCATGTTCTTCCGCTTATCTGGGGCCGGGTCGCGGGGGCAGCAGTCTAAGCAGAGATGGCCAGACTTCCCTCTCCCCAGACACTTCCTCCAGCTCTTCCGGGGGAATACCGAGGCGTTCCCAGGCCAGCCGAGAGACATAGTCACTCCAGAGGGTCCTAGGTCTTCCCCGGGCCCTCCTCCCGGTTGGACATGCCGGAAACACCTCCCCAGGGAGGCGTCCAGGAGGCATCCGGAACAGATGCCCGAGCCACCTCAGCTGACTCCTCTCGATGTGGAGGAGCAGCGGCTCTACTCTGAGCTCCTCACCCCGTCTCTAAGCAAGCGCCCAACCACCCTGCGGAGGAAACTCATTTCGGCCGCCAGGATCTTGTCCTTTTGGTCATGACCCAAAGCTCATGACCATAGGTGAGAGTAGGAAAATAGACTGGTAAATAGGGAGCTTCGCCTTGCAGCTCAGCTCCTTCTTCACCACGACAGACCAGTACATCGAGCGCATCACTGCAGAGGATGCACCAATCCGCCTGTCGATCTCCCGCTCCGTCCTTCCCTCACTCGTGAACAAGACCCCAAGATACTTAAACTGCTCCACTTGAGGCAGGAGCTCTCCACCAACCTAAAGGGGACAAGCCACCCTTTTCCCGGCTGAGAACCATGGCCTCGGACTTGGAGGTGCTGATTCTCATCCCCGCCGCTTCACACTTGGCTGCAAACCGTCCCAGTGCACGCTGAAGGTCCTGATTTGATGAAGCCAGCAGGACAACATCATTTGCAAAAAGCAGAGACGAAATCCTGTGGTCCCCAAACTGGACTCCCTCCGGCCCCCGACTGCGCCTAGAAATCCTGTCCATATAAATAATGAACAGGACTGGTGACAAAGGACAAAATATTATCAAAATCGCAATATGGCTAAGTGAAGCAGTCTTACATTTAATTGTATTTGTAGTGTAACATAGCCTACTTGCCAATTCTGTTGTGCACCCCTATACATTTCTGCAAAAAGGCTCAGAGAAGGGAGGCCAGTTTGCACTTTGACAACAAAACAGGGAATCATATAGTAGCTAAGTACCAGGTGTTTTGTTTTGCCGGGTTTGTCTCCTGGCACCCTGCACTGCCTCAACACTCTGTGATTTATGGATTTTCCTGATGTATATATAGCTTTACTTGTTGTTAGAGTAATGTTAACTGCTAATTGGTGCTAATGGTTGCTGCTGCTAGCTAATGTTAAGTTAGCTCAGTTAGTCATGATGCTGAGCTCAGTTATGTTGTCCCCACCGCCCGGGACTGGAAACCTCCTCCTTCTTGTCCAAAGCTCCAAAGCTCCTGTGCTAAAGGTGTAAACACAAACACTCCCCACGGTGCTCCGAGCTCCCAATCCAAGCAGTCAGCTAAGTTTAGGTTAATAGGACAGCTAGTGTCACGGCTACATGACACTCCACCAATGTGGAGCGGATCCACAGAAGGTCCGAGATTTTCTTTTTTGCCATGGTACCATTAGGCTGATGAGCTAACAGCAGCTAACATTAACGGTTAGATTTTTAGCCACAAGTAAAGCTTTACATCAGGAAACTCCATAAATAACAGAGTGTTGAGGCAGAGTAGGAAGCCAGGAGCCAAATCCGGCTGCAAACCACCTGGTACTTAGCTACTCTATGATTCCCTGTCTTGTTGTCAAACTGCAAACTGGCCTCCATCTTCTCTGAGTGTGTGTCTGGTCTGCAGCTCAGTGAGATAACCACTCCCCCTTCATTTGAATATAACAAATGGAAATGTGGCATTATGAAATGAAAGTCCAATGAATTAAAAAGCTATTTATAAATTTATTGCACCATATTGACTCATTTATTAATTTCAGTTGAGTGTAAATGGGGAGTGCTGTTTAAGTTTGTTGTGTTTTTTCTCCTCCACAAATAGTGAAGTGGAAATTAGCATCCTGGAACACTGTACCACCATTAAAATCATATTCCACATGTGCCACAGTATGACTTTTTCAAATTATGGTATTTGTGATGCTAAAGATTAATATTCATCTTGAGGGAAATTAAATGTGCAGTTGAGAAAGTATAAGTTTTTCATCTGGCAAATAAAAATATTGTTTGAACAATATGGTTCCATGTTGATGATGTTTTAAACGCTGTAACGTTACAGTTTAACCACGATTAAAAAAAATCTGTTATTGCATTTGACTGGTAATTCAATCGCTTTAATAATTTTACTCAGTTTGTCTCTACATTACATATTACAAAACATAATACATATAAAAATATAGATGACAGTTTCGCTAGAGTTACAATTCTGTTTCAAAGCTATTACAATGTTTCGTTATAGCTGTATTATTTTGAAAGCTATAACAATGTATCGTTAACGACTGTATTATTTTGAAAGCTATAAACGGAAGTGCCGTTTCTCATCGTGGCTAGCTTATCCCTGGCACTCATAACTGTTGGTGATGCTGTCAGTTCATATGGCAAACGCTACTGTACAGTAGGCTACCTGGTTAAAGAATAAAAAGATGTGGCAGTTCGGGGACAGTGCTGTTTTTTTATCAGGAGACATTTCCGGCGAATACACAGTCACCGTTTTACGGAATATGACAATACATGGAGTCATTTGAGAGCCATACGTTTTCTCCCACAGTTGGCAGGCAGGTATTTTCCTACAGCCAGGCGTCGCACTGGGAAAGCATAATTTCATTTACCGCCGCTGGTCGGTGATTTAGCATGAATGCTAGCTAACTAATGTACAGACCGCATGTTTATATCAGTAGAAGCAACGTTAACAGGCAGCGTTAGAGCCTTTTTTTTAATTTCATGACTTGCCACTACCCACCTCATGGGGAGTACACACGCACACATACACACACACAGACGTCCCTCCATAAGTCAAAACACCCAGACATAAACTCTGAAGTGACTGTTACGTGTTAGCTCACATTACCTAAATCGTTGTGAAAAGGAAAAGCAGGGACAACGCACATTTAAATGTTTCTCTTTGAAGCGCGGTGCACCGCGGCGTGTTGGCTTGTAGGCAGGCAAACGGAGTGGACGGAGCAGAGCGTGTGAACCCAGGCTGCCCTCAGACCTGACAGCTCCTCACCGTGAAACCAGCTTTGCTACACACCCTTCATCCGATTGGGAGGACTTCACGGCTTGGTGTCCACCCGTCTGTCTCCTGTAGTGCATTATAACCCGTCGGTCTGTGAGAGGCTGTTCGGGCCAGCACTGAATCAGACATGACAAGGCACGTCTGTGGTCTGCCAGCTCTTCAGCTACAGGACGTTTTTTTTTTTTAAGTGGACCCAGACAGAATTAATACACAACCTCAGGTGCAGAAACCAGGGGCTCCCACGCGTTCTCACATCAGGGACCCTTGAATTACTGTACATACACAGTAGATAAAAGTTGATGAGGCATTACTACAGGGGACCTTATCTGAGCTTCTTGTAGATTACTGTTTATACTGTCATCTGGGACAGAGAGACCTGTGATCAAATTATTTAATTGTTCTAAAAGCTAGTCAGTGGAATTAATCTTTTTCTCATTTTGCTGGGCACAGACCCCCTGGATAACCTCCAGGGGCCCCCCTGGTGGGCCCCGGCCTCCACTTTGAGAGCCACTGATTTAAGTTCTCTTCTCAGAGCTTCGGGGTAGAGCTAAGTTTATCACAACCCTTCCTGTTTTCTGTCATCCCACTAGGAAAGAACTTATTGACCATGCACAGAAGACTGAACTGGAATCCTTAGTGAGAGTCAAGTTTACACGGAGTCAGCCATGCCTATCAGAAAAAAAGGTGAGTTACAGGTAATGAGAGTTTTGCTCCTCCAGCATCAGACCCTGTAAATACTAAGATATGGATGCTGTCACATCACTGACATTGCGTTTGTCAACAGTTTTTTTGTCCAAACTCAAGCTTGGTGGTCCAACCTTTTGGTTTCCATTAACCTCAGAATATGCATAGACTATAGGGCCAAAAGTATGTGGACATTACTCCCCACAGACAACAGTGTTCTTTCAACTTTCAACAATAGTTTGTGTTGCTCTCTTTCCTGTTTCAACATGACAATGCCCCTGTGCATGAAGTCTGTTCCATAAAGAAATGGTTGTCCTAGTATGCTGTGGAAGAACTTGACTGGCCTGCACAGAGCCCTGACCTCATCCAACACCTTTGGGATGAACGGGCACACTGATTGCGAACCGGGAATTAAAACAGTGTTGGACCTCACTAATGCCCTTCTAGCTGAGATTTGCGAGCAAATCTCTGCAGACAGGTTCCAAACTCTGGTGGAAAGCCTGAAACCAGAAGAATGGAGGCTGTCGTAGCAGCACAGTAATGTCCATGGTTTTGGAATGACATGACTAACCAACGCATTTGCTGGAATGCTGGGGTGTCCAATTATTTCTGGCCATATATTGTATATCATCCTCTGTCCTTTTCCGACAAACTGTGCGTAGGGCCTGTTGTCTTTGCAGCATAGTGTGAGTACAGCTATAGGAGAGGGTAAACTCACCTAGACTCAGTTTACTCGTCTCCATATTTACAGATATATTGTTACATTTTGAAAACAAACCTGTCTTATGTGCCCCTTTCTCTGCAGACACAGCACGAGCCCTGGGGCTTTTGGAGGAATACTGCACTAAACTGAGGAAGCCGGAGGAGCAGCAGCTCAAAACGGCCATTCAGAGAGTGATGGGGATTTTCAAAAGCAACCTGTTTAAAGCTCTTCTTGGTAAGTCAGTAAAGCACAACCAATCTATCAAACAACTCGTATTTTCTGTCAAGTATATATTGTAGAGGTTTTCAGAAAAACTAAAGAATTGCAAAGCAGTGTCAGTTTTTTTAAGTACTAAAGGTATACATGCGTGTGTGGCTGGCTCTGTTCTAGTTCACCAAACATTACAAAGGGATGAGATGGTGTCTGAAAGTAATTCTTTACTGATTTGTTCATTTTCAATTCAATTCAATTCAATTTCAATATCACCCAAAAAGCCCAATATCACACAGGTTAAATGGTAACCTGTGATAAACAAGCAGGTAGCTGTTCATGATCAAAGTGACTAAAAAACACACACCTTTCATGGCAGACACAGAGGATCACACCATGACTGCAATCTTCCTAATGCATCCACAGTTTGATCAGTACAGTATTTACACCACACAGATCTGCACACAACCTGCTTTAGGGACGCTGAAAGGCAATCAGAGTTAAGGGCGCTGAGAGAAACTCACTGTATATAATGAAGTCACACTAAATAAAGCAAAACAATAGGTTTTGTATTCATTTCATGTTTTGTATAATTTATAATTTATGTATACCTAACAATTACTAACAATAATCTAGGCATTTTATTGAGGATTTTACACAACAGCAAAACAGAAAGGAAACTTTTTTATTACATATGAGCCTATTTCAAAACAGAATGCAACCGCAGGGGGGCACAAGCCAGTGTCTTCATGTGCCAGTCCCAAGTCTGGATAAATGCAGAGGGTTGTGTCAGGAAGGGCATCCGACGTAAAACCCATGCCAAACTAAAAATGCGAATCATGACAATGACTTCCATACCGGATCGGTCGGGGCCCGGGTTAACAACGACCGCCACCGGTGCTGTTGACCTACAGGGTACCGGTGGAAATTGGATTACTGTTGGTCGAAGACGAAGAAGGAGAGGAGGAAGGTGTGTTCGTAGGCAGAGAGAGAAGAGGAAAGCTAAGAATGTAGGACTGACAGTAGGGACTTTGAATGTTGGAACTATGACAGGGAAGGCTAGAGAGCTGATTGACATGATGCAGAGAAGGAAGGTGGACATACTGTGTGTCCAGGAGACTTCAGGACAGGAACGCAGAAGGACAGATGGTGGTAGACTTTGCAAAGAGGATGGAAATGGCTGTCGTGAACACTTTCTTCCAGAAGAGGCAGGAACATAGGGTGACCTATAAGAGCGGAGGGAGAAGCACTCAGGTGGACTACATCTTGTGTAGACGTTGTAATCTGAAAGAGACCAGTGACTGTAAAGTAGTGGTAGGGGAGAGTGTAGCCAGACAACACAGGATGCTAGTGTGTAAAATGACTCTGGTGGTGAGGAAGATGAAGAGGACAAAGGCAGAGCAGAGGACGAAGTGGTGGAAGTTGAAAAAGGAAGAATGTTGTTTAGTTTTCAGGGAGGAGCTGAGACAGACTCTGGGTGGTCAGG
>CM022491.1:20962176-20974107 GCA_011952105.1 Coreoperca whiteheadi | reverse complement strand
CCCCTGAAAGGGAACAGCCGAAAGGAAAAGAAGAAGAAGCCTATTTCAAAACAGCCTCAGCAACACGCAGAAAACTATAGGCCACTACAGGAGGAGGAGGAGGAGAGAGCTTTATGTGTCTCCTGTATGAAATGTGACTGTACTATCCTCATTGGGCTGCATTTATATTAAGATAACACGCAGCGTTGTTTGCTCTTCATGGGTCTACTGAACTAGTGTTCAACCCATGTTGGAACTGTTAATAGGAGTCAGCTGTCACAGGTTAAACTGTAGTCACTGTTAGCAGAGACTCCAGTCTGCAGTTTAGTTCATACACTTCACAGATAAACCATAATTACACTGACCTGTCCATATATACATGCAAACCCCCCCACCCCCACCCATATCTGTGTTCTCTCTGTCTCTCTCCCTCTTTTAAGGAGTCAGATAAATCAGGTCATAAAATACTCATCCATTAAAATGTGGCATTTTTTTGTTACTATTGTCAGTACTACTAAGTTTTATTTCATTTGCACAGAACACAGACTGACTTTCATAGATTCAGTTATCTCTGTCACAGAAGTCACCTGACCTTGTTTAGCAGTAGATTTTACATAATATGTAGCAGCTGTCTGGCTTACTTCTTTGTGACATGCAGTGTTTACCATAAATAGAGTTATTTTGGCTGCCCACACTCATATTTCTTTGTTATCTTTATTTTTACATTGTTCTGCCAGTGCAATTCAGTGCTGTTTTGCAGCTAAAATTCAATGCTCAGAGCTAATTGCAGCATCTCAACCGGTGGGAAACGCTGGATACTGTGTATAAACAAAGTCGTTTGCCATTTGTGATTATGCAAACTGTACACTAATGAGTAGGGATGCCAATGTTCAGACAAACGAGAAGTAACATGGAATTAGTTTGAATTAATGTTCCTTTCATTCATGACCCCTTATACTTTGTTGTTGTGGTAATGTTACTGCAGGCAGTTGCATTTTATAGTCGGCAAACAGCCTGACCTGTATCCATGATTTTTCCATGAACAATGTTGAATCCAGAATGCTTCCACAATTTACTTTTCAGATGGTTTGGTGTCATGATTATCCGTTCAGCATAACTTGATATTTTCCTCCATTATGCTTACGCCTTGAACAACAATAGCCTGGTCAGAGTGACTGTGCATTTTACGAATGCCCCTTGCTGCAAGGTAGGGCCTGTTCTGCCTATACACTGAGTTTGGAATGTGAACAGATCAAATATTTCATCATTTTCCACGTTCAGATGAAATTTTGAATAAAAATTGACAGCCCTACTTAGCTTTGTCAGCTGAGGGTGGTAGTTAGTCAGTTATTGCTTTTTAACAAGCTACTATACCACAGTGTCGGCAAACTGCTTGACCATTGAGTACAGTTTCAAAATACAGAAGTGTAACGCCAAGTCAGAAACTAATAATTCTTTGATAAAGTGTCCCCCACCTCATACATTTGGTAGATTATCTAAAGCAGTGGTTCATAGCCTTTTCTGTCAGATGTACCCCCACAGCCCTTTCAGATGGGCTTAAGTAGCCCTTTATCATACCCCTTTGATAGATAGAATGGCTTTATGGTATTGATTGATGGCATTTGTTTCTAGTTTTGGCCAAGTGTGTATTTGTACTGCTGCCATTTGGAGTGACAGAAACGGTATCTTTAGTTTTAGCTTTTTGCTTTTTTCTGACTAGTTTTTCTACAGGCTTAATCAACTTACTTGTGACTCAGGTTGGTGGAAAACTGAGGCATGTCTTGTGCAGACTACTGTAGTTGGTAAGTTTATTGTGACTATAACTATATAGATCAGCATCACACAAACTTCTATCAATTATGTTTCGATTTTTCTCCTAAACACAAATATTTGGATATATATCATCAAATCACAATTTCTATTATTACTCATATTGACACAGCAGGATTCTTCTCACTTCCGCTGTGTTGCAGAGATCAAAACGAGCATAAAATGTGTTTAGCTCATCTGGTAACATGGCCTCACACATGATGGGGGCACTCCTGCTTTTGTTCCCTGTGATGTTTTTGATCACCTGCCACATATCTTTGGTGCTGTTGGTGTTGCGGTCTCTCTCCAGTCTCTCCTGATGTCTTAGCTTTGTCTCCTTGATGCCAGCTTTCAGTCTCGTTCTGGCGGTGTGGAAAGCTTCCTTGTCTCCTGACCGAAAAGCAGCTTTTTTATCTCACAGTAGAGCCCTCACCATTCATCCATTGTCTTTGTGATCACCACATCATCAGATGTGTTATTTGCTGATGTATGATGTCACTGATGATTTAAATTCCTCGAGGTTGACGTGGTTCTCCTGGGTGGCGGCATCTCTGAACATGAGCCAGTCTGTGCACTCAAAACAGTCCTGTAGAGCTGCTGTAGCTTCATCTGTCCACACTAACTGTTTTTACTGATGATTTGGCCCTTTTAATCAGCTGAGTGTAAGGAGGAGAAGCAGGGAAATTATAGTCTGACTGACCAAAATGCGGGCAAGGGAGGGCTTTGTAGCTGCCAAGTGTACACATGGTCCAGTGTATTTGTTCCCCTGGTGGGGCTGTGGACATGCTGGTGGGATTTAGGTAAAATAGTGCTGCGATCTGTTTCATTAAAATCACCAGCTATAATAAAAACACCATCCGGTTTGAAGGTTTTGTCATGTGACTGCTGATGACCTCATACAGTTCCTGAAGTGTGTTTTTTGAACTCACATCTGGAGGAATGTAAACGATAGCAACAAAAACCCTGGTGAATTCTCTGGGCAGATAGTATGGTAAACATTTTAACAATAGAAATTCCACATCAGGGGAACATTATCCTTCCACTTTAACTGCATTTGAGCACCAAGCATCATTGATGTAAACACAGAGACCGCCTCCTCTCGTCTTGTGTTCTCTCAGCACGGAACAAGCTCCGCCCGTCGAGTGCGACAGCTTTATCCGGGATGTTGTGATGTAGCCAGGTCTCAGTAAAGATGAGGGGCACAGCAGTCTCTGATATCCCATTGTAGAGTTTAATGTCATCCATTTTATTTTCCTGCATCCGGCCAATAGCCAGGAGTAGACTGGGAAGTGGAATAACCTTAGGTCCGACCTGGGTTAGTTTAGCTCTTATCTCGCCTCTCTTCCTTGTTCGATCACACCACTTGCGTTGGTATGTGGTCGGGCTGGTCTGGTTTCAGGACAGGAGATGCCGTTAGCAGTGATTGTCTCAAGGTTTGATGCACTTATTCCAATCCCTGCACTTCCGTTTCTGATGTTGATGACTGCATATGTCATAAGTAAATCTTGCTTCAGTAATAAAGGCGAAAAAATACATTTGTAAAACAAAGAGATAGTGAAGTTTGAGGGAGCCTCCGCATCTGCATGCGCCGCTGTTGGCATAATTATATGGAATGTTTTTGTCTGACGGATACACAATTTAAACATTCAATCACATACATTATATACATTACATGTGGAGTGAAGTACTTAAAAATGTTTGCACTCCCGTTTTATTAAGGCTACTAAAACTCAAATTGTATTTGGTCACTGGGTTATGTCTCTACGCTCTTTTAAATTTACATCACTGTAAACAGTAATAGCAAAATGAAATCATTTGTTTATCAGTTTCATAAATGAGAAATAATGGCACATGCAAACCAGGATTTGCTCTTGTGTTCAGTACGTTGAACATGCAGGACAAAAATGAGACTACTGTCAAAGGTAAACATCAGAATTCTGCAACAAGTGAAATTTTACACCCAAGCTAGTGCCTGTTTCACCATCCAATGTTTTGCACTGACGTCCTGAAGTGAAGCATCATCTCTCTTGTACACAATCAGCATTACTGTTAGTCTAATAGCAGTTGCATGGATCTGTATCACTGAGGCATACTTGCCTCCTGTCACTTTATCATTGATTAGTTGGAGGCTGACTGACCACTCAGCCAACTTGAGGGTTGACACACTGCAGCAAATATTGCAGCTGGGACGGAAGTAGCAGCTGAAATACTTGGCAGAAGTGAGACAGATACAGTAGGACAGTGGTCTGCCTGTGTAACCCAAAATACAGACTATGTCACTGTTTCGGTGGGGAAGTCTCTTTGTTCGCTGCTGGGCTGTGTGCTGGGGTCAGGAGCTGATGAAGGGGTAACATGTGCCAAATAGTGACAATCGACATACTAATGTAACTTGTCAAAGAAATTGTCAGTCAGGTTGTGAATTATACATGAGCCACACTGGCATCACCGGCTACTACATGTATTCTCTGGCCAGCTGCAAGAATCATCAAAAAAAAGAAATCAACCCTGACTGGAGATGCTGATGTTCCTCCACTTTAGTGCTACATGGGCTCACCTAATGTGTCTTGGGATTCGGTCACGATGCAGGCACGTCTATCTCCCGCTCGGATTGAGACCATTTGGTATACCTTAAGCAAAGTCAGGCTAGGTCGACACCTCACTGTTTATCAGTGTCAAAGGTTGCTGGGGCTCATGGCATCAGAATCCACGGTGATCCCTTTGGGGCTGTTACACATGCAGACCATTGCAGTTGTGGCTTAGAGCCAGGGGATTTCATACAAGGGCCAATCCTTGGAGGCTAATAAAAGTGACGCGCCGCGGGTTTCATACACTAAATATGTGGTTCAGACCCCGGTTCCTTGCCTTGGGTTCCACTCTCGGCGTACCCTGTCGTTGCAAGATGCTAACGACGGCTTCTCCCCTGAAGGGCTGGGGTGCGGTCTTAAGTGGTCGTCCAGCTCAAGGGGAATGGGAGGGTCATCAGCTCGGGTGGAACATCAATTGCCTAGAGGTGATACCTGTATTTCTGGCCCTGAAATGCCTTCTTCCCCAATAGAGAGGCTGTCACGTCTTAGTGCGGGTGGAGAGTACCGCTGCAGTCTCTTGCATAAATCACCAGGGGGGTCTGCGCTCGCGCAATCTGAACAGGATAGCAAGACAGATTTTTCTCTGGGCACAGGACAAGCTCTGGTCACTCAGGGCAGTGTACATTCCGTAACAGCTGAATGTGGGAGCAGACTTTCTGTCCAGACAGACTTTACGGACGGGCGAGTGGAAACTCCACGCCTTGAGTCGGCGTCACAACCGTCTCAAGCTTCTGTCTGAGGCCTCCTGCGCTCTTGTGCACACCTACACAGCCATAGGGGGTCCGGGCACCATCAGCACGGTGGCGTGGGTATTCTCGTTCCCATATGCATTCTTCATGCAGCATCGATTGAAGCTTTTGAAAGGGAACAATCGGGGTTACTTGATTGTAACCCTGTTCCCTGATAAAGTGGAACGAGATGCTGCATTGCAGTGCCGTGCTGATGTTGCCCCAGGACAGGGCTTCAAACAAAATAACCTGAAGGCAGGCAGCGGGGGCTCAACTACTTCGCTAGTCAATTTCATTGTAAAGACGTTCCCATATGCATTCTTCATGCAGCATCTCGTTCCACTTTATCAGGGAACAGGGTTACAATCAAGTAACCCCGAGAGTTTTTCATTTAATGTGTGGACTACGTTTTAGAATCTTTCCCAATGTTTGAATGCTTACATAATGTCATGGAACAGATGTTCTCCAGGAACACATTCATATCTTGGACTCATAATTCTGTGTATAAAAAATGTACTTCCGTTGACAACTACCTGTCATTATAAAGAGCCACCGAGTTAACTAATGTCATTCATTCATCATTCACTGCAACTCTATTTGGTTTAAGAGTCCGTCTGTTATGCTAAGAAACAAAGTTGCTTAATTAATTAAGAATTTGTTCAAAGATTGTAGGTCAGCCTCTTGAGGAGCTTTATGATTCAGCTTATTATAACAACTTGCAAGGCTGGCTAATAATATGGTTTCTTACCCTAATCATGTCCTGCATAATGAGTTTGAATTATTACCCTCAAACTGGAGATACAGAGTTCCAAGATTCAACAAAGTGAGGCTGAAACACTCTTGTGTATCAGGCTATCTTAGAGTTGAATAAAAACAGTTAATCAGAAATCAAGAGTATTGTGAATCTATAATGTGTTTTCTTTTTTTTTTTTTTACATTTATTTTTAATTTTTTACTTAAGTGTATGTCAATGTTTAATCTATGTTGGTTGTTGTAAACATAGATACTGTTATGCAAGAAAACTTTCAGACTTGTTTGACAATAAAGTGTTATCATATCATATCAACACCCATTAGTTCTCATAAGCATATATTAAGTTGTAGTGATAGAGAGCAGTGACACATGATTGCTTAATGTTTGTGTTTTTTTTTCGTAACTGTTTGTACACAATTCCATTTTCATGGCTTCCTGTTTGTTTTGTATTGAACATTGCAAAGCACTATTAGTGTGCATGCAGAGTTGATATAAAGAGTTGTTATCGTTACTACTCACTTAACAAACATGGACCTTAAACGTCTTAGCAATTCCTTTGGCAGTGATGATTAACAATAGGCCTATGCAATGCATTACACAGTTACAACTCTCCAATGGAATAAATGCCTCCTGAAATAGATGTAATCATCTTACAAAGCATTAGGTGCTGTCTAATCTGGTCAGTGGCATGGGCGCCCCAGTTAAACCCCATGACTGCAGAGTGGATCCGTGTGTGGATTAACCCATTCGTCATCCTCACTACTCCTCAAACACTCATCTGCAGAGTTGAAGGACCTACTGATCTGCTTCCAACTTGAGATTCATACTTGCTATGATTCACAGGGAAATAACTGTTACTACTACAGCTGAGCCCTGTATTCTGTCAGAAGGCTTTCAAGATGCTAATGATTTCCCAACAGATTCTTAACTCTCAATCCTGAAAATGAGGATGTCATTATTGCTGTTTTAACATACTGTAAATTGCAACCTATTCATACCAATATGGACCACATTTCTATAGATTTGTTATAAATGCATGTTGGTTCAGAGACATGGCTTCGCTCACACTTATACACTTGCATTCATGGCCTCTTACAGATGTATTTAATTATTTGAGACAGATTAATCCTATAATTAGTCCTATTGACTTTGGAGATCCTCTGTCAAGCGCTTACATCAGGTCAAAATTTCCATTTGTCCAAAACTATATATGCCTACATCAGCATGCTAGCCTTGTCATTGTGATCATGTTAGCATTTAGCTCATAGTACAGCTGTGCCTTAGGCTGTGTTCAGACTGAATTTAGCACTACGTGATAAACCTCCTTATTCATTTGAATGGGGCCAGTGCAGGGGTGCTAGTGCAGAAGGCTCTGCCAAAAAAAACAGTTGAACCTGGCTCAACTTTTTTGCATCATCTAGCAAGGCACTGTGGTGGCCCATGAAATATGTGCAAGTTGACATTCCTGGTGGATTGCTTTGTAACGTGAATGCTGTATTTCTGCTGTTAACCTCGCATCATCACAACAAGGTAAAGAAAAAGGTAAAACGAGTAAAAGATAAAACTATTGCTGCAGGGATAACTTTCCAGAGTTGAGTTGCTGACTTAGTTTTAATTCAATTCAATTTTATTTATATAGCCCAATATCACAAATCACAATTTGCCTCAAAGGACTTTACACACGCTGGAGGGACTATGTCTCTCGGCTGGCCAGGGAACGCCTCGGTATTACCCCGGAAGAGCTGGAGGAAGTGTCTGGGGATAGGGAAGTCTGGGTGTCTCTGCTCAAACTGCTGCCCCCGCGACCCGGCCCCAGATAAGCGGCAGAAGATGGATGGACTTTACAATCTGTACAACATACGACACCATCTGTCCTTAGACCCTCGATTCGAATAAGGAAAAACTACCCCAAATAAACCCTTGGAAAAAATGGAAGAAACCTCAGGAAGAGCAACAGAGAAGGAATCTCTCTACCAGGATGGACAGACATGCAATAGATGTAGTGTGTACAGAATAGATTCACAACAGAAGATCATATCTACAATCATGATGAGAAAATGTAGATTGTAAAACATGAGAGAAGATGATGGATCCAGAAGGACAACTGAGCAGCTCCAGGTGATGCCCACTAAGTAGGATCTGAGCCACACCACCTAACCTCCACCATAGAGACAGCAGCACTGTTCCAGCAGGGTCCTGAAATCACAGAGCCAGACTCCACATCTCTGGAGGCTGAAATACCTGCTGAAAGTGACAGTAAAAGAGAAGAGAGAGATGAGAAAGCACAAAACAACAGGAGAGAGAAGATATCGAGTTAGCAACATGCATTTATGGAATAAGAATGCATACAGATGGAGAGGATGAGCATCATGGGAAGTCTCCCATCAGTCTGGGCCTATAGCAGCATAACTAAGGGATGGTTCAGGACTCACCTTAGCCAGCACTAACTCTAAACTTTATCAAAGAGGAAAGTCTTGAGCCTACTCTTAAATGTGGAGGTGGTGTCTGCCTTCCGAACCCAAACTGGGATCTGATTCCACAGGAGAGGAGCTTGATAGCTGAAGGCTCTGGCTCCCTGTCTACTTTTGGAGACTCTAGGAACCACAAGTAATCCTGCATTCTGAGAGTGCAGTGTTCTAGTGGGGTAATAAGGAACTTGCCAGGGCAATGCCATATAGAATAACTACTGTATATCTTTAGATAACATGTCTCGGAGGTGTTTGGGGCCAAGTACAATAACTTCAGTTTTGTCGGAGTGTAACATCAGAAAATTGCAGGTCATCCAGGTTTTTTTGTCCTTGAAGTTGAAGTTGTGCTTGAAGTTTATCTAACTGAGTGGTTTCATCTGGCTTGATCGATAGATATAATTGGGAATCATGCGATTAACAATGAAAGTTTATGGAGTGTTTCCTAATGATATTGTCTAAAGGAAGCATATATAAGGTGAACAGAATTGGTCCAAGCACAGAAGCTTGCGGAACTCCGTGACTAACTTTGACGTGCATGGAAGATAAATCGTTTACACATACAAATTGAGATCGATCTGATAGATAGGATTTAAACCAGCTTAGAGCTGTTCCTTTAATGCATTTATTGCAAATTAAATGTTCCAGTCTATGTAATAGGATTTGATGGTCAATGGTATAGAATGTAGCACAAAGATCTAAGAAGACAAGTAGAGAGACACGTCTATTGTGTGATGCAATTAAAAGGTCATTTGTAATTTTCAACAATGCTGTCTCTGTTCTATGATGCACTCTAAATCCTGACTGAAATTTCTCAAATAATATTATGTAGAAAATCACACAACTGATTGGCAACTGCTTTCTCAAGGATCTTAGAGATAAAGAGAAGGTTAGATATAGGTCTATATTTGGCTAAAACCCCTGGATCAGGGGTGGGCTTTTTAAGAAGATGTTTAATTTCAGCTATTTTAAAAGACTGTGGTACATAGCCTGTTGGTAAAGTCAGATTGATTATGTCTAGTAAAGAAGTGCTAACAAAAGGGTAAAACTTCTTTAAGGAGCCTGGTTGGGATGGGGTCTAAGAGACCGGTTGATGGCTTAGATGAAGAAATCGTCAATGTTAGTTGAAGAAGGTTGATAGGAGAAAAGCATTCAATGTATACATCAGGTTTTACAGATGTTTCTAAGGTCTCTATGTTTAAAGATAGATTGGTACCAGTTGAGGACAGGACGTGATGAATTTTGTTTCTAATAGTTAGAATTCTATCATTAAAGAATCTCATGAAGTCGTTACGACTGTGGGCTATAAGAATACATGGCTCAATGGAGCTGTGGCTCTTTGTTGCCTGGCTACAGTGGTGAAAAGAAACCTGGGGTTTTTCCCCCCTCTATTAATGATCTGGCATTACGGAGGAATTTTCGATATGTTTTAAAATTTTCTTGCCAGGCTAAACGTACTTTTTCTAGATTGGTGGAACACCATTTTCTTTCATGTTTACGTGACGTTTGCTTTGCGGGTTTGGGGGTTATACCATGGAGCTAACCTTCCTTGTTTTATTATCTTCTTTTTCGAGGGGTAACAGAGTCGAGTGTCATTCGCAGTGAGCCTGTAGAATTATCCAGTCCCTCCAGGATTTCGCAATGTAGCGATCTCAACTATTAACGCAACTTCAACAAATCCCTGTGAATTCAGTGCGACTCGCAATTTTGACCAATCACCGCAACTTTGACCAATCATCGCGGTCTCCTGTTAAGCGGCGTCATACGTCAGCAAACTCACTTCCTTGTTTTGTTCAGAAGACACTGCAAACATGTGTGCTGCCAACATCTCACATTTACCCACAAAAATAACAGCAAAGGACCATGAAAAACAGTATCCAGATGTTCTTTACGAAACGGGGTAAACTGTTTTGCAAGATGTGCACAGTGTTTGGCAAGCTACATGGAAAGTGTAGCGAGCTAAGCTACGAGTTACGTTACTCCACATTAAATGAGGCTTTTACTCCCTTTCTACCAACAGACATTAAAGAAATAGGAGCTAGCTAACAGTTAGCTGTTGACAAGTTGCTGGCTGGTGTTTGCAGACTGTAATGACTTGTGATGGCTAGCTAGGTTAACGTTTTTGATGGTTGTGTTAGCTTATTCTGGAATCACCTAAATGTGTAAACTCAAGCTCGCATGTCTGTAACGTTATTCCACTGCAGTCGAGACTTCGTAGGCATCAGCCCGAGGATCGGTACGTGAGGTCACCGTCATACAGAAGTGCCTCTGTCGGCTATACGTCCGCGTAGACGGTGGAATCACTTACCGATCCTTAGTTTTATTTCAGACCGCAGCAGAACTTTTAGCTTCAGAAATGCTCAAGTTTACCCAAAAAGCACATTTGCGTCTGAAGTAAAGGCTGAAATACAATAGTACAGATGGTGAACAGTGTTTTCTGTCGGACATGGTAAGTCCCTTTGGGGTGCACTTTGGGGTTTTCCCCTTTGTAAAACTATAACATGCACAAAAAGATATTAAAACACAATAAAGGACAGGGAAAAAGCATAATATGAGCACTTAAAATAAAAATCGATCTACCTTTGCCGTTTTAACCTAGAAAAACAAATGCAGAAACATCGCAACGTTTAAGAAAAGCGGCCACGACATCAGGCATTTTAGGCCGCAACAATCACCAGAAAGGCCCGCAAAATCCTGGAGGGACTGATTATCAACAAGATGATCAATTTGGGACGGACTGAAATAAGCATAAGAGTCCTCTGATATATTGATTTATAGCTTCTTTTCCTTTCGGCTGCTCCCTTTCAGGGGTCGCCACAGCGAATCATGCGCCTCCATCTAACCCTGTCCTCTGCATCCTCTTCACTCACACCAATTAACTTCATGTCCTCTCTCACTACATCCATAAATCTCCTCTTTGGTCTTCCTCTAGACCTCCTGCCTGGCATCTCCAACCTCAGCATCCTTCTACCAATATATTCACAGTCTCTCCTCTGAACATGTCCAAACCACCTCAATCTGGCCTCTCTGGCTTTATCTCCGAAACATCTAACATGAGTTGTCCCTCTGATGTCCATCCTCGTCACTCCCAAAGAGAACCTCAACATCTTAAGCTCTGCCTCTTGTCTTTTCTTCATTGCCACTGTCTCTAAGCTGTACAACATCGCTGGTCTAACCACTGTCTTGAACACCTTTCCTTTCATTCTTGCTGATACTCTTTTATCACAACACACCTGACACTTTTCTCTACCCGTTCCAACCTGCTTGCACTCGCCTCTTTTCCACAGTCTTCATTGCGCTGAACCGTTGACCCTAAGTACTTAAAGTCCTGCACCTTCTTCACCTCTGCTCCCTGTAACCTCACCGTTCCACCTGGGTCCCTCTCATTGACACACATTTATTCTGTCTTACTGCGGCTAAGCTTCATTCCTCTGTTTTCCAGAGCAGACCTCCATCTCTCTAGATTCTCCTCCGCCTGCTCCCTGCTCTCACTACGAATAACAATGTCATCAGCAAACATCATAGTCCATGGAGATTCCTGTCTAACCTCATCTGTCAGCCTGTCCATCACCAGAGCAAACAAGAAGGGGCTCAGAGCTGATCCTTGATGCA